>JAPSGF010000098.1:105589-250006 GCA_035772895.1 Perdix hodgsoniae | reverse complement strand
AAAGGGGAAAGGGGAAAGGGGAAAGGGGAAAGGGGAAAGGGGAAAGGAAGGGCAGGGGAGGGGAAGGGGAAAAGGAACAGAAAGGAAGGGCAGGGGAGAAGAAGGAAGGGGAAGGAAGGAAAAGGGGAAGGGGAAGAGAAGCATTTAAGAGAGGTTGTAATTTTATAAGGCACAAAAGTAGCATCTGCTCAGCAGCTTGTGTGCAGCACTGTGCAGAACTCCTGCATTTCCACTTTGCAATATTCTACAGTCTTTTAATGTGCAGTATGAACTGTTGTAACTTGACAGTATAAACCTGCCTCTCTGTTTTTGTTCTGCATGCTAACAGTGTCACATCAGTGTCACTGATATGTCATTTTGATGGTCATTTCACAGTAGCAGTAAACTCACAGGACAGTGACTCGTGCTATGTAGAAACCCCCAGGAAATCTATTTTACACCCTGGGAACGGTGCTTTTACTCCTCAATCACTACAGATATTTATTTGAAAAAACAAAACAAAACAAACAAACAAACAAACAAAACAAAAAAAAAAAACAAAAACAACCACACAAAAAAACTACACAGAAATTGAAGCTTTTTACACATCTTTTCTTTTAACAGAAGTAAAACATAAGCAGTTTAACTCCTGTCTTGAGCTCTGTTTCAAGAAAGCATTAAATGCTCTGTAACTTTTCTCTTACCCAGTGTGTCTGAAACATTAAATACATATAAGACAGAATCTTTCTTTAAACTACACAAAGCCTCGCTCTCTCCTTAGACATCTCAGAGCAGATGTTTGCTTATGAGATCCATTTGGTGTTGCCTGTAGGACTGGCTTCCCTCCTGCCTCGTAATTATCCCTGGTTCCCCCCTCCTTTCTCTTCCTGACTTCCAGCCTCTGTGCTTATTAGCAAGCAATGTGTAATCAGTCCAGTGCTGATTTCCATTTCGCTCCCTCTTCTCTTTTCCCCTCCACTTTTTCTCTGCAAAGCGTTTGCAAAATTTACTTTATTGGCAATTGGGGCATCTGCAGAAGCCTTGGAATAACAGTAACACAGAGTCTGGCTCAGCAGGGAATAGATAGGGTTACATAGCTGATGTAAGAATTAAAAATTGCTTTGGCTACAAGCCAGTGACACACTGAAAGGAAGCGTAGGTGTCCAGAAATCTACCCCAGAAACAGGTGGGTTGTAGGAGAGGTTTAAGTCCATTAAATGCTGGAGTGTTGCTGTTGCTCGTGAGGCTGGGAACCCTCCGCTTTTACTTTGTGTCACAATGAATACAGCTCAGCATCTCCCCAGTCCCAGGACAGCAGGCTCAGTGAAGCGTGATGGCAGGATAAGAGGGCCCACCGCAGCAAAAGGCTCTCTGGCTGGGAATTAGGCTGTTAGAGAAAAAGGAGAGGCTTGGAGAGGGCAGAGAGGGGAGAGCAAGGCGGAGAAGGGAAAGGGGAGAAAGCAGGCTAGTGAGTACTCCCAGCATCCTAAACCCCTCAATAGGGTATTGTTGCTGGGCAGGGGTCCCGTGGGTGGCAGGGGGCAGCAGCAGCTTCTCTGGGAGGTGGCCAGCTGGTAGGTGGCTTGGGGGGGCCCACGGAGGCCCCGTGTGGGTCCCCTGTGGCTAGGGATACATGGAGCATCTTCCCCCCCCCCCCAGATCCACGCGGCACTGGCGGCGTTTATTCAGACCCCAGCGACCAGCTGTCAGGAGCTTGTGAATGAGGAGAGATTTTTTAATGATTGCACTTTCAACCATAATGATCAGTTTGTGTCGCTTTCCCTTTTCAAAGCTGCTTTTTAGCAAGGAAAAAGGCTGAAACCTTTCTTTAATGAAATGCGAAGCCCGAGATTCTCCTTGGCATGTGTGCCTCTCTCCACACAACTGGAGAAGCTCATTATCACAGGCTTTTCAGGTCCACAAAAACAGGCCCTTCTAACACTCCACAGCACCTTTCACACGCTCATTCATGCCTTGTTTATTAATTTATTTTTTTTAGTTTAGCTTCAGCAAATGATCTGGGGGGGGGGGGGGGGGGAGAGGGAGGTGGCATTTCTGATGTGGGCTTTAGGAGAAAGTGAAGGAGAAAGAAAAATTGCTTCAGATGAAGGAAATTGGTAAAATTTTTACGTGGCTCTAAGCAGACAAACATGCTCACTGGAGTAACTGGAAATACCATATGCTGGCAGCTTTGGTTCTCTCCCCAGATCAGTTATTCCACAGCACAAATAGCTACATGCTCCCCAATTGTACAATAGGGTGAGTAGCAATTGCTTCCTTTTCACAATGTTATACACCTTAAAAAAAAGCCCCATAAAAGCTAGGTCACATTACTATCCATGGTGGTAAGCTCAGGAATGAACTCAAGGATTTTTCTACATCAGCGTTCTTCAGCATAAAATGAGTAGGAAAAGGTAAAAAATAAAATAAAATAAGCCAAATATGAACAAAAAATCTAAAAAAAATTTAAATAGATAAAAATAATTCTGAAGCAGATGTCCTGACTACAAGCTTCAGTCCCAGCATTTCTAGCAGGTTCGCTAACACGAGACTCCACAAGGAGACAGAAACTGAGGAAAGAACTGCTACTGTCTTCAAACACCACTAGACAAGACCAGCAGAGCCTGTTCCTCCAAGATAACCAATTGTTGATACGTAATAGATAAATGCCTGATACAAGATTCAGAAAATCAGAGGTCATTTACAACCCAGGGTCAAGCTGGGGCAAAAAGGTCCATGCCCATAGTGTTTGTAGATACCCACATTCAGACTGAAGAGCTTGACAATTAGTCCTGCAGCATCTCAGTGCCTTATTCCTGCTAGGTGTCAAGCACTTCAGCATTAAATTAAGTACGGGGAGGAAGTGGGATGGCTGAGAATAACGCATGAAACAGCTGAGCAGAAAGAAACCTAAAAGAGCAAAAAGGGCAGGAAGAACAGCGAGTAAGACGAGAGTGTGACTTCCAATTGGGAAGACTGGCTAGAGGAGTCCACTTCTGTTGTGTGAAATAGGGTTGCTCAGGAAGACAGTACAGAGTCACTGTGCACTGCTGACCAGTTTCTTCTTATGAGAATCAGAGAAAAAGCAAATTCTTCTGAGCAGCAGGCCTCCTTTCTCGTTTACAGTAACCGCTAATACTTGTCATAATGGTCAGATTATGTTGATCTGCTGGTCTCAGACTAATTAATCACTTGCTGAGGCAGAATGATTTTGATAGAGATGTTCACATGCTTAAAATTTATGTTATTAGGTTGCTGAAACACGGCTGCATGCAAAATGAATAGAGACAAAGGTTGCATCTGGCTGTGATCCCACTTCCCCATTTATGGGCCGCGTACAAATTCAGTGCAGCTTAAAACTGATTGATTCAATGCCTATGAATGTAAGATCAACTGAATTTAACAATTCATTATATATGCATATAATATCAAGAGTATTTTGTGCTCCAGTCACATTTCCTTTTCTTCTGCATTAAATCTCTAGTCACAAGCAGAACCTTCTGTACCAAGCTGTTATGTAGTAGAAAACAGTCATGTTGTCGCAGAGAACTGAGGTTACTGATTTTACACTACAAACACTTTTCCATGGTTATAGCTTTATTGGTCACTTAGGTGACTGTTTTTCTTATTTCCTGTTTTCTTTCTGCTGCTTCTGTTGAGGGAAAAAAAAAAAAAAAAGGAAAGGAAAGCAGAAATGTGAAACACGATCTGAACCTTTCTCTAGATGATCAAAGAATGGGAAAAGTCACGCCAAGAGACAGCATAAAGAAAATCAGCTGCTGTGCTCAGACAAAGAGAAGAATCTGATCAATTAGACAGAAAGGTATGGCCCAAGAGCCACAGCCATTTCTGTTTATTAATTTTTCACAGCAAATGTTTGTATACAGAAGAATCCTTTAAATTTAAGAGCGTGAAGTAGAAGTGGCTCTTTGAAAGAAATTTTTCCTGACACCCGTCCCCCCAGATGAGAGGCTGCAGCACACTGAAAGAAATTAATCAGGTCCCCGCTGATGCTGCTCAGCAAGCTCTGAGGATGTAGCAGGGGAATTAAGCAGGAAGGTGACCAGGGATATGAGCAGGGCCAGGCTGGGGTGCTCAGCACTCTTCCTTCCTCAGCATCAACAACGGGAAACTAAATACCCTGACTGGAGGCTGCCTGAGCTTGCTTCTCTGTTATGCAGAAAGCACACAGGGTATGGTCTGTCCTGCAGAAATTAGAGATTCAGAAGACCGATTAAGTCACTCAGTTTGGCTCCCTGAGGCCAATTTAAAGACCGTTCTCTCTTCTAGATAATCTATTGTGGTCTTTTTCTTTTAGTGCAGTTTTAAAAGTCCCAAGTGACAGTGCTTGCATTATTTCCTTGGGGAGACCACTCCACATTCTAATATATTTCACTGTCAAGAAGTTTTTCCTGAAATTCCTCTTAAAACTTCACTCCTAATTTCATTCCATTTACCCAGAGTTACACGTATCATACCAAGCTAACTGATGACTATTAGTTATAATAAAATTTAATCTCTATTTCCCAAATGCTAGTAGAATGTCACAATATCCTGTCTTTGTCATTATTTAGCCAGCCTGAGTTTTACGGTGACTTTTTTTAGTTCATGGCCCTTCCTGAATTACGTTGATCCCCTGTGGGCACCTTTCCCATACACAGCATATCTGCTGTAGTGATGCAATATTCCAGATGACAGTTCTTATACAACCTCAATGCATACACTATTTCCCCTGCCTCTGCAACACATTGACTGATGAAGGTGGTTTTGTTTCTCATGTCAGCTCAGATGCGAAATGCACAACTAATTTCACTGTTGGTGCTCACCAGGCTGTCTGCATTAGCAACAAACCTTCCACTGCTGTTTGGAATTATATTTCATGCTGCCCATCAAATAATGTATTTCATAATTCAGTTTCATTTTCTTACACGTTTTCAGATTTCTAAAAGATCGTAGTTTGTGCTATTTTTTCTGTAATTAATTCTCCTTCATATTTGTAAATTTTAACAGCATTATGCAATTTTCATGGACAGGGGCTTTTTCTACATCCAGAGGTGCCATGCAGGCTATTAACATTCCACTACTTCATTATTTATAATTATTCTTTCCTTACTGGTTTTTATAACTTTTTATATACATTACACTTTTCTGTGTAAGAATTGACTGTTCAATTGATTGAAGCTCACCTCTGCACTTATGCACAATGTCGATGCTGATACTTTGAACACTACAAGAAAAAGTATGTAAACAACACCACTAGATGTACCAACAGTCCTGATCATTTGCACAAAATAATGCAATCAAACAGCCACTGTTTAAGTCCAAATGGAAAAAAGAAAGTCAATTTGTCACTCCAATTTGTCAGCATCTCATATGCTAACAAAACCCTGCTTTGGCAAAATGTCTTCCTGGACAGTGGGTTCATAATCTCATTTGAAAGTCACTGGAGACAGACTGTGTTAATATGAATGACTTTACCTTTTATAAATGCCACCTGTATTATCAAAAGTGATTTGAAAGTGACAATATTTTCTTGCAAGACTCACTTTTATGCTCTCAGTGAGCAGCCCTGCTTTGATGATTAGATGTAGTCACTCTTCTTTGAAGCAAGGAACCTCAAATACTTGCCTTGATTCTCATGTGTGGGTTGCAAACTCAGATATAAAATAGCTGATTTAACTTAAGGATGTATTAATGATCCAACACTTCTTTCTGAATTTAGTTATTTTAGGCAAAACACTTTAATTATGGCTATATAATTATCAATACCTTTAATGATATTTTGTGGTTGATGCTGTCAGACAGGATAAGCATGCTCCCACCATTTCAAAGCCTTGGCAACCGCACAGCCCCTGTTTTACAGCACTCTTCATCCAGCGCTAAATTCCACTATACTCTCTCACTTTGACAATCTCTTCTTGTCAGACAAGCTTCTTGCTTCTTGAAAAAGTTTGCAATTCATCTGTATGTCTCCTGGAAGACATGTATTTCTGTCTCCTATGTGATAACTGCAGTAGATCCCCAAATGACAACCCCAGAAGAGATGAAGGCTGAATCTTCAAGGAAACTAAGATGCCTCAAATGTTTAGTACTAGGTGAGAAAGCAAAGGTGAATGGGATTTTTTAATGTATATATACAAAATTCAGATGTCTCTTGCTCTTGGCAGCAGCTGAGAGAATGAGCCAAGGATCCATATTTTAATTCAGTCACTCAAATTCAGTTTGGGTAGCTAAGTTCTTTTATGGCTGTGGCTCTGGTTGACTAATAAGACAAGACAGAGGAAGGAAGTATTACCTTCATTTTACAAATGAGGACTTGAAGTACAGAGAGATGAAATGCTTTGCCTAAGGAAATGTACGAAACTTGAGGCTGAGTCAGGAAGGCTCACTGGAGCTGTGCTTCAGATCTAGATCTCAGTCTCTGATCCCTATGTCTTAACAAAAAAGCCATTATTCTTCATTTCTCTCAGCTATGTTGGCTCACGAGTGCTGCTGAAGTGAACATTTTTGAGACTGTAACGGTGGCTACTTCCTACTTTCTCTGTATATTTTCCAGTGAAGTGATTAATCCTTCTCTTTAACATAGGATTTTGTAGTACACCAATCCCCCTGGTTTACAAATGCCATCCAGAAACCTGCCTGCCGTGGCATGAGGTTAGCAGCAGCCTGCGGTCTCCTGAGGGGATTGTTCCG
Source organism: Perdix hodgsoniae (assembly GCA_035772895.1). Taxonomy (NCBI): domain Eukaryota; kingdom Metazoa; phylum Chordata; class Aves; order Galliformes; family Phasianidae; genus Perdix; species Perdix hodgsoniae. Next base: position 243,334 of record JAPSGF010000098.1, on the reverse strand, counting down.
GGCAGAGCTGACTCAAACCTTTGCAGAGCACACATAACGTCTAATTTTGTTCTTTTGGTGAAGCAGTGTCAGAGCCAGGATGCTCTTGCTACGGGAAGGCGAGAAAAGCAGAGCTGGGAAGCTGACCAAGGCAGGCCACAGAGGATGGCTGACAGCCAAGAGGCCAAGGCTGGCCACAGAGGCCACATGGCTGGCCCTGCTGCTGCAGAGGGAGGGCAAGAGAGGAATAATTGCTGTTGGTACTGGCCTTGTCTCTCTGGCAATAACCTGGCTTCCTGAGGGGCTGGCGCAGGGGAAGCAGGCAGCATGGCTTTGGTCACTTTGCTACTGGTAAAAAACTGCAACCCTGGGTGATGGTCAGGTTTGCTCTCTCCCCAGCCACCTTGGCTCCAGTCTCTGCTGGAATTCAATATCTCCCCAAGGCACACTTCCTCCACCCTGTAGTCTGCTCCTTGGAGAAGTCACTGTCCACTGCCCTTGCGCCAAGATGCAGGCAGACTGCTGAGGGGCTGCACTAGGGACCATGTGGCTGAGCCTTGGGTTGGATTTAGAATCCCTTATGCAGCCGAGGCAGAGGGCAGAGGTGAAGGCCTGATGAACGCTGAGGAAAAACGATGTGGTGTTTGCTGCTGCTTGGTTTTTCCAGTGTTTATTGCACTGTTGCAGCCCAGCCAAAAAATGAGGAAGATGTCAATGACTGAGGGTAGGTCACCACCTACCAGATGGCAGGCACTCCCACTTCAGTTCAGATGAAAGAAAACATTACTCAGAAAAACTTGTGTCTGAACAGAGGAAATGCTGACAAGCATGCCAGTCATTTCCACCTTGTCAGGAGCAGTGGCCCGACAGGACTTGGAGTGCCTGGAACTGAGCCTGACATGGGATGGACCAAATGGGGAGGTGTCTCTCAACGCTCCTGCCAAACACTGCCATGGAAGACGTGATGGAAAAAATCTGCAGGTGCATGGACCTTGGCAGCAGCCACAGACCTATGAGGTTTATAGGGTCTGTTGTAGAAAGAGGGAATCCAGGATCCATTGGTCCCAGATGACTCCTCTGGATTTTAATTTGCAGAGTTCAGAAAATATATTTAAGAAGGGCTGGGATTGTGGATTCTTCAGTATCCAGTACAATTCACCAGGTGTAGTTCCTTAAAAGGACACTGACTATTCACCCAAAGTTTGGTCAAACTTGTTCTATTTTCATAGAACATCTCAAGTTTAGTTGAAGAGTGCTTTCTAATTAGATATAACATTATTTCAAAATATGATGTCCATCTATCACTCTCTTGACTGGAAAACTTCTATGAGGCCTATTCAAGCAGCCCTGAAGCTGGCTTTTGCTAGATTCTTGATTAAGTCAGAGCTACAAGACTGGATGCCAGCTAGCCAGAAACAAGGTCTACAAGGTAGATTTCCTCATCGCTGAAGAAACAGATGGTCAGAGAGAGGAGGATCTCTGTTCAAATCTCCCATTGGCAGCTGCAGTCAGGAGTGGCAGCAGCTGTTGAGCATTTTCTGTAACAGGCTGAGGAAAGGCAGAGGACGTATCTCAGATTGCAGCACTTTGAGGGTGTCTATTGTTTCCTCATCTGATGAGATGAACGAAAGTACTGAATGTAGGGAATGTAGGTGAGCTGTGTATTGGTGAGTGGGAAGGTGCAGGCCTACACCCTTTGGAAAGCCCTCTGAATATGCATAGTCTCATAGGGCAAACTAGAATTGTTCCCTTGTTTTGTCCAGCATTCAGCTTGATTACATGCCACAGTCACTCAAGTCTGATGAAGTATTTTGTCAGGGTGCACAACAAATTGGGTCAGGATTCAGTAGTTTCTTTAGAGGCTAACAAGTAGGTGCTCTTAGATATCTTGGCCTTTTCTTTCACATTCAAAGTAATGCTTTTCTTCCTGCCCTTCTGGTTCTCTTCTCAAAACGTGACCTCTATCAGCTATTCAAGGTAAGTATATCAGATGTGTGCAATGACAAGATATATAGGAGACAAAGATGGCCCCAAATTTTCTTTATTGTTTAATTTAATATATATGAACTGATGTTTTCCAGATGCCTATAAGCAAGTTGAAAAGGATAACCTGCATAGGTCTAATTTATGCCACAATTCTAATAGGCCAGATAAGTCTAGATAGGCTGCTTTTGTGTGAACTGAAGCAGAAGTCTACAGTATTAATGCTGTGATACCACACTGTTTTTGTTTCTGCTTCTTAGGAAAATGGTAACACCAGCATTTATGCCAGAGATAAATCTGTGCAGGTGTTCTTTCTAACATGAATTCCGTCAATATGCCATCTTCAGGACATGACTTTGAAAAGAAAAAAAAATAATAAATGTTTCCAGAGGCAATATATTTTTTAATTTTAAAATAGTTCACACGACAGCCTTGTCCGCTGTTCTCCCAGTCAAATGCTCAAGCTGAGGCTAGAAAGATACAGTAGATGATAATGAGCCTGAACTTGATCCCACTCTGACCAGTAGCGGGCCTGATGCTGACATAAACTGTATGTCAGGAATACTTTTGCAGACCTTCATTGTGGAGTAATGGGTTCCTTAGAAAGACTGTGACTCTGGAGAGACACTGTGGCAAGGGTACTTTTATGTGGAAAACCTGATATTATTCTTACAGGAAGGCAAGTTATTTTTTCAAATAAACCCAGAGACAGTTAATTTTTCATTTCTTCTTTCACCATCATAATTTGGAAAATGTAAGTAAATTCTAACCCAGAGAGACCTGGAAGATCCTACTGGTTCAGAAACTGGTAGCTGTGTTACCATTGCAGAAATCTATACCATAGGCAGTTGCTTCTCCTCTTTATTCCTGTCACCTCTGCCATTGGAATCAGATACTGTCCAAATTGAAAACGGGTATCTGATCCAGAAGAGTGCATTTCCCATTAAATGCAATGAATCTCGATGCAGCCTGATTGGATACAAATGAACTGCAGAAAATGAAAGAAAAAGGCCAGTTTGCAATGTAGGTACAGTTTCTTAAAATGTCTAAATGAAGATCCAGGTGGCTGGGAAAAATCTTATTCAGCTGCTGTTATTAGAAGCACACAACAAACATTAATACCTTTCAGTTTCTCCGTCATTAGATGTTAGGAATCTTACAGAATCAGTTCTTTACTCAAACTGTTGTTTTAATAGAGGCTGATATAAAACAGATTTATATATTTTTTTCTTTTTGAAGAACATCTGTGCTCTGTATTATGGACTTGTCAGTTACCTTTGACAGTAGTAAAAGTCATCTGCAGCTGTGCTGAAAGCAAGCCTTATGCCCAAGAGAGGTAGATGGGAGTTAAATCAGTCTCTGTGCATGTAAAAACAGGCCACGGAAAGTCTATTGCTTTAATTGCCTCCTAAAAGATTGACATGGTCTAATTTGCTTATAATTAAGCACCATCATTTATGAAGAACAGGATGATTACCTTGTGCATTCAGCATCAATTACTAATATACATACACTTAATTCTGTTTGAAACAACAATTCTCTTTGCTCAGAATATACCTGTGCTTGGAAGAAAAATTATTAGTTAAACCAATTCCTGGGTAAATACCCATGTCTTCCCACAAAAACATTCTATTTTGAAGTGCAGCACTAAACCTCTGGTCATCACAGCAATTTTCTGTTTCTTAATAGCTGGAATATTTCACCTCCCTGTTAAATATCCCCTCGCTCTTTGTTAAGTTTGTTGCCTATTAAATTGCATGTCTAGCTTTGAAGCTTATGTTGCTGCACCCCTGCTGCTTTAGCTCCTTATCTCCATAGGATTTGCTGTAGCACACACAGTCACTGGATGAATTTGCACATATCTGCAGCGTGGAACCTGACTTTTACTGCTTGCATGTAAATGAAAATGGAAAAAAAAAAAAAAAAAGAAAGAAAAAAAAAGAAAAGAAAAGGAAAAGAAAGCCATTTCCTTTCCGTGGTCAGCAATTCATCATCACTAAAGCACTCAGAGGAAAATAGCTATCAACTTCCCATTTTTGGTTCTAACTTCAAAGCAAACCTTTGATTTGAATGCCAAATTCTGAATGCTGGGGAAAAAGGGAGGGAATGGGAAGGGGTGTTAATGGGGAAGGAAGCAGGAGGGACAGGACCGTCATCTTGTGGTGGTAACAGCACCCACCATCAGAGGGAAAAACAGCATGTTATGGTATCAGACCTGTTCCTGTTTGTGCTTATTTCGGAATTAAGGGAAGCACTGCAGGAGCCAATATTCAAATCCATCCGTACAGTCAAATCTTATTGTGATTCTTGTGGAAATAATCTGCCTTTAGGATATGAAATATTCATCTAATAAGTGAGCCTACATTTTCGTAGGCTTTTGGAGGCTTTTGGAAGACTGACTCTGTTGTACCCTCTTTGCTTTTTTTTCTCTTTTTTTTTTTTTTTTGCCTTTTTTCACTTGAAGTCCTTAATTTCAGCATCCATTCATGGCATTACATGTTTCTGACAGATTTCAATTATAAGCACAGATAGTCTATGTCATAAACAGCTCATTTTGCTGCTACATATTTTTACAGCAAGGTAGATAATTTACTTCCTTGAGGAGCTTATTTAAAGGATTTAAGTGCCCGCCTGAGCTCAAATTCATCCTTTAGGAACCTGTTTTTCTGCTTGTAATAGTGCAGTCCTTGAACTCCTTTTCTTCCCCCTTCTCTCTCTCATCCTTCTTTCTCTCTCTCTCTTCCTCTTTTTGAAGTTTATTTTTCCATAGCTAGCATAGAGGAGGCTCTTTACAGAACCAATAACTCAGTACTGCATTGATTATGGCTGGAAATAATCACAGGAAGCAACTTGTAACTCCCACCCCTTGTCCTTTATGCAGTGTAAGCACATTCTTTTGGCTGAATAAAAAGAGGATGTTCTGTATACAAGCTATTTCCAGGCCTTGAAAATGTTCTATATAGGTACCTTTGAGGACTTTATTTGGCCTATTTTTTGTGTCAGTCTCCTACAATTATCATATATCAAAAGCCGTGTTATTCCTTCAGTCAGGTCCATTGTACTACAGAAAATACTGCTTAATCCATTTCCTCCAGTGGGGGGAAGTGAGCTGTTGATTTTTCAGATGTGCGCACTATTCTCACGCATTTGGGTTTACGGTGAAAATTCCTGTTGAAATCCCATTAATATGCATGCACTGCAAACACCTCTGCAAAAGTCTCGTGGGCTTTAAAGAGAGCTTGACTCCAGTGAGCATTTTGTTCCTTGTTTCTGTCAGAGCACAGCTCAGCGCCGGGTTACATCTTGCCTCACTGTTTATTGCCATGGTAAGCAGATTTGCCTAGCAAGGCACCGGAGAGATTTAAACTTTGAAACAGAGGCTGCTATGAGCCCCAGGCTGCCCGTGAGGCCCCTCACTCCTTCCTGCACCACGCCATTGATGAAGGAGCAGCGCCTCACCCTTTCTCTGTGCAGAACAGTGTTTTGGTCAGCAGGCTGAGCGAGGCAGTTCGGGGTCTGGGCTGTGGTTCTGGCCCAGCTGCGTGGTTGGAGTGCCATATTTGCAGCCCACCACAGCTGTGTACTGGCTGGGTTGCCAGAGAAAGGCAAGAAGGCCCTCAGCACTGCCCTGCTTCCTTGTCCCCGCTTCTGATGGCTGTATTTTAATTTTGAACAGGTAGCTCTGTGCGTGGAAGGGTGATGACAAGCCACAAGCAGCATCAGTAGGGCCTGGAAGTACGTATCTGCCATCTGCAAACAGGAGGAAAAGAAAGAAGAATTACTGTTTTGCTAGAGCCATTTGGAATTAGTGGGGTCATTAAAAGCTTTTATTCAAATAAATAAATTAATAAAATTGCCTAGAACTCAATGGCGCAGGATGTCTAATCAATACTAATTCATTTTCAGAATTGCCGTCTGTTACACGAGCCAGGAACTGCAAGAGGTAAATCACGACAAACACTGCACACACAGACAGGATCCATTATATCACAGCAGGGGTCACACTGGAATCACTTCATCTGTTTTTAAGGTTTGAAAGCCCAGGATGCAGCGGATTTTCAAACAGGCCCATCTGTGTGATATTTCTGGCCACAGATCTCTGGTTTCCCCACTGATGGTGGTAACTAAATCTCTGTGATGTACTCCATGCCACGGGATGGATTAGTTGCATTAGGAGCAATGTCGTGACTCTGCAAGTGTCTGTAGCTGGCTGAATGAATTGCAGGGCTGTGTTTAAGCAACTTTGCTTCGGAACATAATTGAAGCTTGAAAATAATTTTGAATACGTATTTGAGCTTTGGTGCTTTAGCCTCTTTCCTAGGCTGCATTTACTGCCTTACTTCATATGTAAAAGGTGTAAAGCTGGGGTGGGGCCACTGTTTATCCAATTTCTCACAGAGTTTTCAAACGAAAACAGAAATGAAAAATGAAAATCCAAAGCCATCCCCTTGCAGGCTTGCTACTGCATGCTACTCACCTAAATGGAATTTTCTGACATTAAATTCTAACTCATTTAAAGGTTGGGGTTTAATTCTGCCTGTGGATGATTGTGAGAAATTCAGTTTTATAGTCTGTAGACATTCCACCTGGAAAAAGTTAGCTGTGGAAAATGATATTTCCATCTGCTAAAAAAGTGGAGGGAATGGAGGGGGCAGGGCAGGGAATAAATGATGGTCTATGTAGATTAAAGCCAACATTTTCAAAAACAGGAACTAAAGTTAACCTTGTGTATTCATACTCAGACACAAATAAATATACAGCGTTTTGGGAATTTGTGCTAAGTCTCTGCTAGCTTTTATTTTTTTTTAATCTGACCTCATCATTTCAGGCCATAGACAGCTGCCCAGCCATGGATAAGAGAAAAGCTCATGCTCATTCTTTTCTGCGACAATTTTGACCCATGTTATAGGGAGTAGGGTCTCTGTTTCTGTCTTCCTGCAGAGGAGTGATGGGCCTGTGGATCTATTCACAGAGAAAAGTTAAATACTCTCTGGTTTGCCATGATGTTGAACTTCTGTCTGATTACATTTCCTTTAACCACAACCTCCAAAGGAAAATTACAGACCCACAGATTTCTCCTTACTGTTCTAATTGTATACATGAAAACACATTGTTGGGATCTACAGTGAGTTCTGTCATCAGCATGTGTGACTGGTACTTAAAGACCAATGTAACAGCAAGTCTAGCTCAACCCAGACCACTTATCACAAAGTTATGTTCCGCTAATCCCAGTCAAGGGGCATGGTTATGCTTACAATGTAAATACCATGGAAATTAATGAAATAATAAATCATGAAGTACCATTGGAATTAATGAAATTGGACGGGTAAACCTGGATCTACCTAAGCCTATCTCCCAAGTTTTCCCATGAAGATAGCTTCATGAAGGATAGCAAGGCAGTACCAATGAATTAAGTCCTTGCTGGTGTGCACAGAGCACGATATCAATCATGGTGTAAATTTGGATCATGTGGATTCATAAACTGTGGCTCTTCTGCAGTAAAATTTCTACCAAATTAGCTGACTTCTCTGAGAAAGGATTGAACTTAATGTCTAAACATACAGCAAATAATTTTCCTTTGTGTTGATGTGGAGGGAATACAACTGCATTCCAGAAACGCTCATTACATCAGATTAACACTATGTAGATAGGCTGACATTAATGTCCCTGCCTGTACCTGCCTATTCAGGAAAGGTTCTCTCCTTTAGGAAGGATGCTGACAAATGTTCTCAAATTGAAACACTTTCTTATCTCAGACCCTTACAGATGTGGAAGCTATCGCACAACAGGAAATTGTAACCCACGGAAGCTCTTTTCACACAAACTCTGGCTTGAAAGGCAATAAATGCAGCCTAATTTATGAGCCTGTATATTTAATAACCTTGTGCTATTAAGCCAAGTTAATTACTTTTATATGGACATCCTCTGTACTTCCACAAAGCATATATTCAGGAATTTAGTGGATTTGCTGCTTTTTGCTCTGAGCTATATCCATGTGGTATAATTTAACAGTTCCATGTTTCTGTCAGACATCAGATTTCACAAAAAAATGCCAACTTTTCCCAATCAGCTGAGAACTAAAACTCCAGTGCAGGAGTTTCTAAATTCACAGCAGGACTTTCCATGGATGTACTTTAGGAAGGCCTGTGTTGAAGAAGGCATTGGTCAGCAAAATGGGAATTCCTCTTCTGAAGAGATGGAACTTCTCTAGTGCCTTCCAAAACAGGGTGTTATGGCTGAGTTTGTGTCCTTCCTCACTTCAGAACTCTAAGGAGAAAGAAAATACACAAGATGGACAGGTGATCACAAATGTACACAGCCATCAGGGGAAGATGTGTGCAATCAAGGAAGAGGATAAGGACATAAGAACAGTATTTCCCCAGCCCAAGTTACTGAAAAAGACCATAGGATTGTAGCATCACAGAATATCCCAAGCTGGAAGGAGCCCACAAGTATCATAGAGTCCAACTCCTGACTGTACAAAGGACTATCCAAAATTCAAACCCTGTATCTTATAGGACTGTGTGAATGCTTCTTTAATTCTAGCCATCTTAGTGATGTGACCACTGCCTCAGATACTCAGTTGAAGGGCCCAACTACCCACTGCTCAATAACCTTTTCGTACTCCCCAAGTTGATCCTTCTCTGTTGCAGCTCCATGCTGTTCCCTTGGGTCGTATCACTGTCATCAGAGAGATCAGAGTTAGCCTTTCCTCTTACTTCATGGGGAAGCTTTGGTTGCCATGAGGCCACCAGTTAGTCTTCTTTAGGTAGAACAGCCCAAGAGACCTCAGCCACTCCATCTTGCCTTCCAGGGGTTCAACAGCAGGTAAGCTGTTATTTTACTCAATTTTTTGTGCCCTTCTTCATTTTGTAGTTGTCTAATATCTTTGTTATTATGATTTGTATTGGTTTTGACATACTTTTTCTTTACAAAGTGATCTTGTAAGGCATGCCACAGAATAGTTTTGGCTTAAAGATTTTGCATTATCAGAGCATCAGAGCACTGCCCTGAGCCTTGTAGCAGATGCCAAACAAGCTATCCCACAGATAAAATGTGTTACACAGCACATTCATTGATCAAACCCTGTAGTGTAATCAAAGCAGAAGGAGACAGTAGATTCAAATACTGCGCTGATGAAATCACTGTAGATGGATTATTACTGTCTATATTTCTGCTATAGCACTGGCAATACCTCTCTACCTTGACAAAATATAACTAGCCACATGAACTTTGCAGTCCAATGCTACTTCTTATTATGAAGACTTAATTTCCTGGAGTGCCATAAATGCAAAGTAAGCTATGTTTTGAGCAGGTATGAGCACTAACCTATGAACACTGAGAAGTCAAAATATATTAAGAGTTTACATTGCTGATTTTTAGTGGAAAGCAGGGTATTTTTCACGCAAAAAGAGGAAATTGATCGATTTGAGAGCTAGCAGTGCACAGAACAGCCAGTTCAGTAAAATGAAGTGGAAGAGCACCTTGACATGCTAAGTAAACCTCAATTTGTAAAGCTTTCTGAGAATCACAGTTCACTATTTTAGAAGCAAGGCATTCTTTTACTATAATAATGGCTGGACATTCATTGCAGTGGAGCTATGGCAACACTGCTACAACATCCAGCAATAATATAGTCAGTCATTTTACTGGATTCTGAAATTATTTTCAAATATTTCAGAGCACTTGTAATTAGGTCACGATGATGAAAACACTTCCTCATATGAGGGTTTGTTATGGCTGGCATAAAATCAAATATTTAGTTATCTGTCTTCCATCATATACTGAAACATATGATATTTATGATGTAATGAAATATTCAGGCTTAATGTTGAGATGCTTATGTCTTAGCCTCAGAATTCAGTGAACTCCTGAAAATGTACTCTGCATACACAAAATGTATATTTCATATAAAAAGATGCATTCTGAAATATTAATATCATTTCCCTGAACTCTCTACATTGTATTCTGCAGGATATGACATGTTCAAATGCACTCATTACATTGTGAGCTGTACCAGCTCTCACCAAAATGCACTGGCAGCTTACTCACACAATCCATGGTTTGTCATTATGATTTCAGTCATTCTAGGTATTCTACATCTTTGCCTGTTTCACAGAACATGTGCTGATCTTGAACAGAAAGGTCTACAATGCCGGGTTCTCCATGTGCCTCTTTCTGAAAGCTGCTTGTCCCACCATACATGCACATATCTTGCCAGTAGTGGATTTTGTTCTAACAAAAATCTTTACTGTTTGTTTGATGAGGTTTTCCTTTTCCCTCCAGTTCACAGAAAAAAAAAAACAACCAACATTATTTTAGTGTACAATGAAAGCGTATCAAACCAAGATAAAATGTTAAATAGCTTTTAGTCACAGCAGTATGGCAGTATGGCTACATGACAATATTTCTTATAATTTCTGCAAGAAAATACCTAGTTATCTTGTTTAATGAAAAGAGAATTGGCTCTTTTATATGTAAAAATATCATTATTTCAAGTTTGTGTTTAGCGAGTAAAGAGATAAATCCTGCATATCTAAAAATCATTATAAAATTAAGACATTAATTATGGGAGAAATAAATATAAGGCAGGAACTGTAGAATTCTATCATATAATATCTGAACTTAAACGTTTCATTTGAATTGCTTCTTTGAATTGCCAATGAATTAAGTCTCTGTGAGTTGATTCCACAGTAGGATTTCAATGAGCATGTTGTGTTTTTTTTTCCAAGAAATCTCAGTTTTCTTTTTTTTTTTGTTTTCTGCAATTACTGTAGATAATTCTATGGAATCATAGAATCATTAAGGCTGAAAAAGTTTTTAATATCATGTAGTCCAACCATGAACCCATTGCCACCATGCCTACTAAACCATGTCCCGAAGTGCCACAGCTACACATTTCTTGAACGCCTCCAGGGACGGTGACTGCACAGCTTCTGTGGGCAGACTGTTCCATTGCTTGACCTCTCTTTTAGATGACAGTTTTTTCCTAATACCCAACCCAAACCTCCCATGGCACAACTTGGGGCCATTACCTCTTGTCCTGTCACTTATCCATTACACCGCTAATTCATAAGACTTTATTAAATCACTTTCAAAAAAGATTTTACTCTCTTTTCAAAACAATTTTAACACTTTTCCAACATTACTAAAATGTAGTCCCTTTGGTTTCTTCTCATTACATTAGCTCAGTCATAGACAATCACATTTTTTTCTTGTGTTTTCTGATTCTGTTTCAAACAGTGTTTCACAATATCATTCACTGGAAGAGACAGAAGAAGAGGTGGAATGACAACTGACCATTAACTGTTACCAATCCTCCAAATACAAGCATCATTACACAATGAAGGAAGCCAGTTATATTATGTATTTATTTGCCTCTGTATTACTTGTATATTGAACTATTTGACTGAGACATTTCATAATTGAGTACACGGCAGCTTACAGAATACAGTGCATCAACTATGTGGTGGCTATATAAATATTTCAGTGTGTTCTGTAGCTTTTTATGTGTAGTATACACTTTCATTAGGTAATGTACATTTTTGTAATATACAGTGAATTGCTTTTGCCTTATGATTTTTCCACTCTAGCAGTGTCCAGATTTTATTATACCATACATATGTTTCAATATATAGTGTAAGAGCTTGCTAAATATTGAGATTCTCATGGAAACCATGTGTATCTTATGATGACTTCGGATAGCTGTCTGTAGGATCTTAAACTATGTACCTGCAATAGTTGGTGAGACAAGGTACAAAGGTCAAGCACGATACTAATTGCATGCCCTGAAATTATGCCTCACTAAAACAGAATAAATCTTGATCAGGTGAATGCTTTTTATAAATTCCCCAAGACCCCAAACACTTTTATGTAGCTACTGTCTTTGAAAAGACAAAGCATGCTGATGATATCCATAAAAACTTAGACTTTGTCATCTGTTGAAGAAATCCCTCTCATATGGAGCCTGGCCAAGGCTACACTTTTTATCTTACTCTTTTTAGTAGGCCAATATACAATGAACAGATTCTTCCCACTGGGAATTTGCAGACTCACTGTGTATCTACTTATCTGTGCTATTCACAGGGCCTGTAAAACGGCAGCATGCTTGCATGTCACCATTTTAAAGCAGGACTATCCTCAGACCCAGCACTCATACAGGCAGACCTAACACACGCACACAGCATTGCTGGACTGGAGCAGGGGTTTTCACAGCTCACCATGGGGATATTTTCCTTTCCAAAGAATATGTTTCTCAGTGCATGCAAGAAACTAATTGCATCTGCTGCAAGGAAAAATGCTTTTCATTGATACCCAGAGTCTGAAGTAAGAGAGAGTCAGGAGAAAGGAAGGCTTTCGTCAGCCAAAGAGGTTCTAGTTAGACATCATATGAAGTGCTTAGAGCACACTGGTTCTATTTATTAGACCAGGATTCCTGATTCTAATGCCATCCACAAGCCTCTAGCAAAGGAAGTCCGAAAGATAGCACAATATACATTAATTCACGACTCTCTGCTACTTTCTTCTTTCCATGATTTTATTAAACATGCACTCCTGGTTGAATTTAAGTACATATATTTATCATCACAGCCTCAGCTATCAAAGATGAGCAGTCCATAGAACTGCTGAATGCCATAATTTTCTTCTCTGATTCAAACACAAGAACAAACTTGCTCATTTCATGTGGCTTTATGACAGCGTCTATGCATTCATTTATAGCTCCCATTTGAACACTGTGCCAATAGGATAAAAGCTCTGACCCTGTGGAGTTTTGGGAAGGAGGACTAAGTCAAGTTGGTGTTAAGGGCCAAAATCTAGACAGCTATGTTCAAACCTTTTCCATTCTTAGTTCAGCGAGGTACTACCAAACATAAAGATCTAAACTCAAATCTTCTACAGGAATTCACTGAATTAGCATCAACTCCGTTGTGTTTTGCTGGAGAAGGAAGGGGTAAGCAGCAGTGTTCTGCCTCTCACTGGGGTGAATCATTCTTTTCAGGATTCATGCATGATACAAAACAGGTATTGTTGTTGCTGTGACCCTTATGCGGCACGTATTTCTGTATTATGCTCAGTTGTAAATGGCCTAGAAATTGAATGGACTTTTACTATTTTATTCCTTTTTTAATATGAGCTATTTTTAAGTACTTCTGACTAATATTAATATCCTCAGTAGAGGACAAAGTGGTAAGCTCCAGACCTAAGTCATTCTCTGTGGATTTGACTATGCGTTTTTGCTTTTAGAATCTGTGCACTTTCTCTTACTGAAGGTTACATTAACATTACGCAGAGAAAGTCAATTAATTTAACAAATTATCAATTTGTGGAGTTTCTTGAACATGCAGTCAAATGCACACAAAGCAGCTCTTTGTGATCCCACAGCTGGCCTGTCCTCAGTGCACAGATTCATTAATCATGTGCTCTGCATGTTATTGTCTGAGTTGCAGTGTCATTTGAGACACGGAAAGCACTGGAAAAGAAATGTTGCTTGTGCTTTACACACCAGTACAGATTACAAATAAGCTGAGAGTTTTAAAAGCCCGTCACACCAGTGCTGTGAAGGTCTCATTTTATTCTTAAAATTGCTGTGGTTCACCCAATAGAAATTTCTTTCACATTGGTTTGCATATTCCTAGTCCAGAATTGTGCACACCTGGTGCGTCATATCCAGTTCGTGCATAAAAAACCATCCTGAAATCTCATATAATAACAATCCCAGGAAGAGATAGGCAAAGGTCTGCTCCTAGAGTTGTGTTATGCCTGTAGGAAATCTGAAAAATGCCACTATAGTGCCTGTGATTCTGTTATAGTCAGGCTACACAACATGATCTCTGCCCTTGGTGCAATACTGATGTGGGCATTGGACCTATTGTGCTCTATCCCTAAATGGAGATTGAAACTTAGCCAGGCCAGAAGTACTACTTTATACAGATTTTTTTATGTATCTGTATTTGAATGGCTACTACTGGCTTCTAGCTAATCCCCCATTTCTTATGTTGCATAAATGTATAAGCAGATGGCTATGTATAAAAATACAGTGTGAGCTATGCTTTCAAAGAGCCTTAGTAATTTGATATGAAGTGTGAGGAACCTGTTGGCCTAATCCAGGGATATCAGTTTCTTCGGGCAAGGACCTTCTCTGCATCACCAAGCAAGATGTCAGCACTTAAACAAGGAAAACACAGTGGCTTAAAATGCTTCCCTTCAACTACATCCCTAGCACTCATCAGTCTCTTGACCTGAGTACTTTGAAATGGATTGCTGTCTAATATATCCTGTCATAAATTCTTCATAGAGTTTTTCTCAGTTGTAATTCACATATTCCACTTTTCACATGCTCCTTGATATCTTTTGCTACATTACCTATAACCACAAATAGGGTAAATAGAGGAAGGGTCATGTTTTCATTGAGAAGAAGATGAGAAGTAGGTTGAAGTTTGCAGAAAAAGTAAAATTCAGAGATCTGAAGAGCAAAATGCAGTAAAGTATGTATTTTCTCAACTTAGTAATATTTATTTAAATATTTCATGAAGCATCTTCCACTAAAGATGGTGGACTTGATTTCCTTCTACAAAGAGTTGAAAACAAAGAATAAAGTAATGAAATGGAGATATTAGGAAATAAAAATGCAAAGCAAAACTAAGAAAAAGACCTCTAAGAAGGGTTTAAGGGAGATAGAAGTTAGAGATGTGGATGGAAAGACCTCCAATTCCATGCAACCATAGCAGTCTGACAGATATCCTCAGGGAAGGAATGTTAGAACTAGAACTAGGCTCCTTGATCTGGAAAGATCTAATAGTTACTTCAGTCAAGATGAACAGTGAGATCAAAAAGTAAAAATAAGAGGTTCACAGAATCACAGAATGGCCAGGGTTGGAAGGGACCTCAAGGATCTTGAATCTCCAACCCCCCTGCCACATGCAGGGCCACCAACTTCCACATTTAATGCTAGACCAGGCTGCCCAGGGCCCCAACCAACCTGGCCTTGAACACCTCCAGGGACGGGGCATCCACACAGGTTGTTTGAATTCAAGTGTTTTCTTGGGGTAAGAGGTGAGAGAGGGTCTTTCAGCTGTCTCAGCTATGGAAGTAACTCTGCACCATTGGTTCAGCCCTTACTTCAGCCTGGTACCTTGTCAGCAGTTGACACAAATTCACAAATAGTTTGTGCTGCTGATTTTGTTGCATTTGTACCAGAGTATGGGAGCAAACAAACAATGTGATTGTAGACCGCGAATGTAGGGTTAGTTTAGTAAAGCTGTGTGTCTAAAATATCAGCACTTCGTGCACTTTTATTACTGCTGCTCCATCTCTAAAGGAGGAATAAATGCCTGTCAAAAAATGCCACAAATGCATGGAACTGTGTCTGAGTGCTACACTTTATCTGTCGGGAGAGCAGAGGAAACATGACTTAAAACATGCTGCCTGAAAGCTCCACAGATTATAGACATCCAGAAAGCTAGAGTTCTTCTTTTTCAAGGTTTGTTGATGGAATTAGAGCTGTAAGCCCTGTTTTCACAAACATCATATTTGCCAGAGAAATCCAGTTACCAACTAGAACAAATTTTGTACCAGGAAATGAAATTTAGTAAATGTGAGCTGCTTTGTTACAGAATATTTGGATCATACTACATTTTCATTTTGAAATCTTTAAAATATTGAGTACCGGGATATTTAACTACTAAAGTCAGAAAGCTTGAAATGAAATTTTTTCATGTCAGGTGAAATTCAGTTTTCAGGGTTTAACTTTTGACCACTGAACACAAAGCATGTCTTTCATACAGTTACAGATGTACAGATTAATACGAAATGTTTTTTTTTGATCTTGTATGGAATTTCAAAATACTCCAGAAACTGACATTTAGAAGAGATAGTAAGCTTGTTTACAGTCCATCTTTTTAAATATACTGCTTCTTTTTTTTTTCTCCATTCTCTTTCCACACAATGAGAAATACTACTACTTGAGAAATGGTACATGGTACTACTTACTTATGGTACAGTGGTACTACTTACTTGAGAAATGGTACATAAGATATAGTGAATGCAAAATATGTACTTTTTGGAGAATGCAGTCTCTCCACACATTACTTGACAGAATGCACAAATCAAGAAATACAGTCATAAAAGAAATGTTTTGTTTTTCCCTTTTATTTTAAAATGGTAGACAGTAAGAACAGTTCTTCACACACAAAATTTTGCAAAAAATAGTTATATTCCTTAGTTGAGGAACCAAATGAAATCCTCTAAATACTATACTCAAATTCCTTTAACTTTTTCACTCGACTGACAACTCCCATTTGTTTGTATGTCTGAATTACTTGTCATCTGTTTGTAATCACATGGAAGACAGGAAATGCATTCTCAAATATTTCAAGCCTCTAATATGTGCGTTCACAGCACAACAAGCCAGCTGGGAACAGTAGACACCTTTTCAACACAGCACCATGCCCACCTTGTTGTATTCATGCAACTTTTCCTATGGATTCAGAAACATGGGGTAAATTACTGCAGAAACACAACTTAAAAAAGAAAAAATAGGGGAAAAAAAAAAAACAACCTATGTCAAAATCTTCAGTTCTTTAAGTTCTTTTTCAGGTTGGATATTAGCAAAAACCACTATCTGAAAGGGTGTTCAGGCACTGGAACGGGCTGCCATGGAATATGGTTGAGTCACCAACCCTGGAGGTATTCAAGAAACATTTAAATGTTGTACTGAGGGATGTGATTTAGTGGGAAATATTGGTGATAGGTGGAATGTTGGACTGAATGATCTTGGAGGTTTTTTCCAACCTTGGTGATCCTATGATTCTATGATTCTAAGTAAATGGGTATCCATTAAGTGTAATGTCTCTGAGCTAAATTCTACAGCAAAGAAAATGTTAGTCATTGCTTTGCAATTTTCCAGTTGCTTCCAGATTGTTTTTCTCTTTCCATCTCAATTAAGTTAATCACTTTCAATAGGCCAACCCAGCAATGAAAGGTAAAAGTAGCTTCCTTAGACAGCTCCTTTGAGTAATGTGTTTGCTTTCAAAGAACATTTTGCAGGCAGGAGGTACTGGAGAGTAATGACAAGAAGAAAAAAAGGAGAGAGAATGTGTTAACTGTGGTTTTATCCCTTCAGTGTTTTCCCACTTTTTTCCCATTTTCCTGTCTCCACAAAAACAAACAAACAAACAAACAAAAAAAAACTTTATTAAATCTGGGGGGCAGTGGGGTTTCAACTAAAATGCAGCAATGATATCAAAAGGCCGACCTGAGCTAGCATGAAATATTTTCCCCTCATTTTCCTTGATAGCAGTTGCTAATTCTCAGAGTAGGGATACTGTTTAAACTGGGCTTTGGCATGGAAATAATGACTCTAAGTGATAGGGCAGGTTCAGAAATGCGATATACAAAGCAAGAGAGAAAAAAAGCACAGTGAGCGTAGCTCAGACTACAGGAACAGACCCAGGTCAGCTTGCTAACTGGTTTCTTTTAGAATTTTAAATAATCATATTCATTATCCTCCAACTGCTTGAAAAAATATTCCATGGCCACAGATTACACATGTAGAGATTTGAGAGCAGTCAGCTGGTGAACACATTTCTTCTTGGGAAAACCCCAACATACATCAAAATAAAAAATGCAGACATAATTCTAGTGTTGAAAGCCTCCTCAGTTTTCATTGCATAATTATTGTTTTTTAAAAAATCAGACTTTAAAAGAGTCCTTGCCAAAAATAAAGTTTTATGGTAAAATAATGGGTTTTAAATTAGTCACAGGGAGCCCTGAGTATAACTGAGAATTTTAATATTCACTATCATCTATACTTCTTATGTCTCAGACATCTGTAATATCTTTGGAAAGCTGTCATTATTATCAGGTTTTTATTACTTTATCTACTGAATCTAGCTCTTAAGATTATGGATGTGATATAGTATTCTGACTTAAAAATACTGAAGAATGTTTGGTGTATATATACAGTGATTTCTATGTAGATAGACACATTATCTCTGACGACACACATGACATGCATAAATATACATACCCGCATATATATAATTGATGGTATCATTCACTAGTGGACATATTTGATTCAATTATACCTCTGAATTTAATTACAGTATCTTCTGTAGACAGATCTGAATATGACTCAATCATCCCAACTCAAAAACAATAAATATTTTTGTTAATACAGAAAATTTAGTACAAAATACATTGACATATACCACAACACTATTAAGTTCTCAATAAGTAAGTTATGAGACATAGGACATCTAGAAGCTTCAGAGTCTGCTGCTGGAGGGCAATTTCATTTATTTCTACATTAAATGCATCATACTTGAGGCATAAATATACATGTTGTTCTTGAAATCAAGATGTATATATAGTTCCAAATAGCTTTTTGAATTATAGCAAGGCTGGGAATGTGAGCTTCATGGCTCAAGCACAGCTCTAATAAGAGAGATAAGAGCAAGTGATTAGTAGCCTTGTTTTCTTTTCATTTGACTGGGCTGTTTTCCTTTTCAGAGTAGCTCTTGTGCTTCTCTATTTATGCTCTTGCTCTCCCCATACCTATTGTGTTACTTCAGAGGCTGCAAACTGAAGGAACTTCTGTTCCTCTCAGCATAATGCCATACCAACTCTTAAAATATGCAGTCAGGTTTTAGCCCTTGCAACTTGCTTGGTATTTGTTCCATTTGAACTGTCTCTGTTTAGAAGCAATTGAAACTGTTATAGTTTTCAATATAAATAAAATGTGACTTCTTTGTGTGTGTATAGAGGAGCTTTTTGGTCTTCCCTGGGGAACTGATGACAGCAGAAGGTCTGGGCACATCCTCTGAATTAGCCACAGCTGAAGAGGTTTTCAAACTGTTTATACTTGAGAACATTGGAAGACTCCAGTAGGAATAACTGTAAACCTACTCATTACAGTTTGCAGATCTCCTAGTGTGGGCGAGTGAATAAGCATCTGAAAACAACTGTGCTTTATCCTTTTTCTCACACATCTGCCATGATTTACTTATGCCTTGGCAGACCGAGCTGTCTGCCTTAGTAAATCAGCAGCAGTCACCTTAGCCTCCTCCCAGAGGGTTCAGATTGAGGTATGTACAGGTTGGGATGATTCATGGAAATTTTTAAAGCCCCCTGAAGGATCATTTTGTGACTTGATAAATGCACAGATGTGCCAGGTAGAAACCCTCGCATTCGGCAGAACGTTGCTGATGGATTTTAAGCTAAACAAGCACACCAGGTCAGCACAAGGTTCCCCACTGTGGTCCTCCAGAGGCTTTATGCACATGCATGCACACGGAAGGGTCCTTGCCTATCCCACAATTCAGAAGCTGCAAAAAAGTGACAGAAGAGAATCAGGACACATATGTAGGATGTGAAGAGGGAGGTTGTTGCACAGACTTTGGTAAAAACCCTAATTTAGCATTTTCAGTGTACGTCTAGGATAGGCTGGAGGGCAGAACCCATACATGATTCTGGATGACAGTAAACTGAATATGCCTATGCAGCCAAAAGGGCCTTACAGTATCCTGGAGTGCATCAGCCAGGGCAGTGCTAGCCAGCAGAGGAAAGGGATTGTCCCACTCTGCTCTACACATGGAGTTCTCTGTGCAGTTTTGTTCGCTGCAGTATGAAACCACATGCATTGGCTGCTGTCATAACGACCATCACAGTGGCCTATGTACATCCCAGTGGACAACACTGCCCTGCCTTTATCTCTGGAGTCTATAAATACAGGATCGCTGGCAGCTGGACCAGCACTTACTTTTGGTGCCATACAAATGTGGACAGAAGAGGAGTCAAAGCAGGAAGGCAGGTGACAGCCCATGTGGATGTGGGACAAGAGAGAAGCAATTCCATGAACATCAGGGGTGCCACACTACAAAGAGAAAGCGTGAAAGTAGCACATTCATTCCTGACCTCCAATGAATGATGAAGAATGTTGTGGGGTCAAGGCACGTTCACTATCCTGAGGGGGTCATGGGGCCAACTCATGCCTGTCAGCTACAGGACAGTGATAAGCCCGTGGAGGTGCATTCTCCAGAGAATGAGATGGGGCCCAGGCATGCCTGCTACGAAGTACATGTGGTACCAGGGCGAGCTCATCACCCAGAGACTGACATGGCACAGAAACTTGCCCACCATCAAAGGAATGGCATTGGACCAAATCATTCCTGACCTCTAGTGAATGACAGGGAGGAGCCCATGGATGTGAGCTCTCCACCAAATGCCAAGAGGCTTACGCATGCCAAACAGCTAGAGAATGGAGTGGATACCAGGCATGCCAACTGGTCACAGAACGATGAGAAGCGCAGACATGGATATCATTCAGGAAATGACAAGAAGGATAGACATGGTCACCATTCTTTAGCCAGTGATTGGAGGCACAGATTTTAGCAACAACTCAGAGAAATTCATGGAACATATGCATATTCATTGTAGAGACCAATATTCAGTGAATGGCAGGGAACCAAGCCATTTCTATCTTTCAAAGAGCAGCAAAAGGTGAAGTTGTGCTTGCTATTAAAAGAACAAAATTCTATGAAGAAAATTGCTTTGTTTTTATGCACGTTAGCCTCTTGAGTTTGGAGACGTAGAGTGGTCAGAAGAGGTTGAGCTTTTTATCTTCTGTGTAAATCAACAGTTTGATGATTAACCAAAGTTTGGCAGGTGAAATAACAAGTGACAAAACTGCGCCCTCCAATAGTGTCTGATACCAGAGAAGGACAAAGACTTGTGGGTCTTTTTGTAGAGATGCAGCTATGCAAGAAAAAGTAGTAGACAGTGAATTTATTCTAAGTTGTTTCATCGAGTTTTCCTCAGGCAATGTATCAATCCCCACCTCTTGCTAACGCACAATCCTCTATGAACTTGTGGGTTTTCAAAGCACCTTCCCAATTCTTTCAGTTTATATCTTCGCAAAAGGTATTAACTCCAATGCTTTTGAAATCGATTGCATAAGGATTACTAAATTTAATATTAGAGAATGCTCAAAGAGGAGCTACAAAGATGGTGAAGGATTCCTAGAGTGCAAGATGTATGAGGAACAGCTGAGGTCTCTTGGTTTGTTCAGTTCAAAGAAGAGGAGATTTCTCTCCACACAGTCAAGGGGAGAGGCCCCATAGTGCTCTACAGCTGCCCCACAAGGAGAGTGCAGGGGCAACATTGATCTCTTCTCCATGATGAAAGTGATAGGGTCTGAGGGAAAGGCATGGAGCTGTATCAGGGGAGGGTCAGCCTGACTTTTAGGTTCTTCGCAAGAGGGACATCAGGCTCTGTAACAGTCTCCCTGGAGCAATGGTCATGGCACTTGGCTTGTTAGAATTCAAGAAGGACTTGGACACTGCTCTCAGAGGATTTAAATTTTGTGTGGCCCTGTGTGGAGTCAGGAGTTGGACTCAATGATACTTTTGGGTCCCTTCCAGATAGGGATATTCTTATGGTTCTGTGATTCTGGGATGCTAATGCAGTGTATATCCAGGCACAGTTTCTTTTCAGGAAAAAAACAAATCATGTTAGCAAAGAAAAAGAAGAAAAAATGAGAACTAAGGGTATTGATTTGCTAAAGATTGGCTTTACTTAGAGGCTGAGCCAGGATAACAGAACCACAGGACATATCTGTATGTAAGGAGCAGCTATTCACAGTCCTTCTTGAGATGTATAGATTTAATGGCAGCTGTATCTCATTCTAAAACTGGCTTATGCTATGAGATACAGTATGTACAGTAAAAATAGCACTCTCCACACAGCAGGCTTCTATTATAGGATTAACCAATTGTGCTCGCATTGTAAAAACCTGCTAGCAACTACCGAAAGCAAATCTCATCAAAGCAGCAAGGCAATGAAAGAAACTCACAAATGAAGGGCTAATGACCTAAAAATAAAATCCCAACCTGAACATATATTAGAAGATATTGTCTAAAAAGCTATGGCAGAAAACTGCATGTTGTTGAGTTAATCCCAGATAACAAAATTTGTGTTTCTTGTTCCCATATGTCCTTTGCTTCTGCAAGGTAATGCCTATAAGAATGCAAAATGGCAAGAGGATGGTTTGCATGTAAAGTCTGCTTATTTACAAATTCACTTTTTAAATGATTCATCAGGTAACAAAAGAGGCATGGATGATTCTGACTGAAATGAAACAGTTATCTTAACATTATACAGTTTTCTGCCAAACCCTGAAGTGACTGAAGTTTTATTCAGCCCATTTAGAAGAAATAACAGAGAAATTGATGTTGTTCACTTCCAGAGTGATCAGAATGTTGTTCACTTCGTGTGTATGTCACTCACTTAATTACACTTCAGTAAGTACAAAAAAATTTGATCATTGCTTTCAGTTCAAATGTTCTGGTGCTATGTCCTTTTTAGCATAGAGTACCAGTCAGATAGTTCAGTATGGAAGGAGAAATTCAACAATTTCTAGCTCCTCAAACAAAGCTGACTTTTGCCTAAAGTATTCTTTCTCGCTCTTTCTTATTTCCAGAATCTTGACATAAAGTCATCAGCATACACTCTGTAAGATTGCATTTAATGCATTTCTAGAACCTCTTATTAACCTTTCAGAAAACTGACATTTCCTGATTTACCAGACAACTAAGTCTTATTTGATCACAGTAGATGTTCTCTTCTCAAATCACTTGCATGTGTCAATAATCACTCCTTTATTCTCCCGTCAACCAGAGCAGAATAGGGCCTCTGCTCCTTTAACAGAGATAAACTGCCCTCTTGCCTGTGCACAGCACAAAAGTAGAGCTTGAGAAACGATGTTAGGCAGCCTCACAGTCCAAAACTCCTGCAGGTAGACTCTAACCCAGGCATAGGTAGATTGAGTAGTAGATAATTTTTTATTAAGGTACTGACAGAAATTTAGTCCTCCAGGATGTGTATCAGCCTAAGTAAAAGCCACTGTTATTCTTGAGTTTCCATTCCTGCTGAGCCAGCACCTGTTTGCACTTTTCCCTCATTCTGGGCAAGAAAAGATTCTCACTTAGTGTGTAATAAAATGTCACTTTATTTCCACTGTAAGCCAAACACACTGACATCATTGGGTGTGTGCCTGGTTTATAGCTGAAGGATTTAGCCTTTCGTATTTACTCAATTATATAGATCCTCCCCCCCTCCTTCATTTCTTTTCCCAGACGTGTCAAAACAGCAGATCCCTCAGGTCAACTTTTAAGTAAGTGATTGTGAGAGTGTTGCATGCTCATAGATCTATTTGATTTCTGAAAGATATCAGCAAGCAGGCCACTCTGCACTATTAAGACATTAATTGATTTTGTAAAATTAGAAAGCTTTTTTTTTTTAAATATATATTTCACCATCTTGTTCTGTGACTGTGAAAATAAAGTATTTGCAACAAACCAGATATCATAAAAGGTCTTCAGTGAGTACCTATATAAAGCAATGCATCACTTGACAAAAAGTCATAGAAAATAAAGGATGTTCTCTTGTGATTGATTTTGTGTTTCCTTCCCACCATCTAAGCTGACTTTCAGAAACATAAATGCTAATTATTTTTCCCACACACATGAAGGACAAATATCATATCATCAGGAATTCAAAAACTGACACAAAGTAATATCCCTTTATACTTGCTTGGAGACCACACATGGCTTTTTATGCAACTCATATGTTGGTTATTGGAAGGATAAATCATCTCATTCTATCCCCCATGACAATTTTAACTAAAAGAGTGTGTTCTGCTTTATATGTATCTATATATGTAGGCAGAGCTCTATATCAGTATAGATACACACTGGTGTATAGCTGTGTCTATCAGTATTTATATCTATAGTGCTGCTATATGCAGATGTTTATAGGTTACTGCAAAACTAATGCTCTTATTTATTCCATATAAAATACTAGCAGTTACAAAGAACACAATAATGCTATTTGACAGAGCCAATTCTCAGATAAAAAATGCTATTTTTCAACATGGTCACCACTATCACCACTAGCCAGTCAGCATGGATGAGCTGATTGAGATGGTTTTCACTTTGTGTTGTGACAGCTGAGCATGGCCATCTGGAATATGGCTTGTCCTTCACTCACTGTCATCACTGTTGAAACACATCACTTACTACCTCACTGTGAAAACACCCACTGTTTGGGCCCAGGAAGCATTCAGCACCTCCAAAAGCAATGTCTCCAATTTTATTAAGTTGTCCCAGGATATCAAAAGTGGATGTTGGTGGTATGGCAGCAGGAGCTGAACCTTCCCAGTATTTCAATACATGTTGTTGCCACGCAACAGATGGCAGCAGAGGGGCAGTCCGACAAAATGGCTTCTGACATGGAAATGCATATGAAACAAAACTGTGTCATCAAATTCTTCCATGCAGAAATAATCACACCCATTGACATTCACTAATGCTTGCTGAATGTTTATGGAGACCACACAGTGAGGTAGTGGGTGTTTCAACAGTGGTATCTGTGACAGTGGGTCGCCTCCACTGGTACGGATTTTTATGAGCATATCATGCAGGCTCTTGTTCATAGCTGGAGAAAATGCATAAGCAAAGGTGGTGACTATGTTGAAAAAGAGTGGTTTGCAGCTGAGAATTTGCTCTATCAAATAGTGTTATTGTGCTCTTTGTATCTGTTGTCATATCCATGGAAATAGCCAAAAGGCATTACTTTCAGAGTAGCCTTTGTGACTGATGCTAAGAGGTATCAATCCCTACTGACTTTATACCTAGTATTACCAATGGATATTGGTATCTATTGCTAAGCATTGATGCTATTGACAAGAGTTGTTGTCAACACTTATTAATCTTGATACTCTTTGATAAGAGGCATCATTACTTCTAAAAAACCTCTTAACAGGTATGCATATTGATTGATAAAAATAAATCACGATGTCCTATAATACCTACTGATTTCAATAATTTTTGATAATGGTAGACATCAATATCTGTTAATACTGATAACAATTAATAGGAATTTATACCTGTCAATACTTTAAAATCAATACTGCCAGGACTAATACTGATATCTACAGGCATTAATACCAATAAATTTCAAAACCTAATATTAGGTATCAAAGCTTTTCAATATCAGTACCTATCAATGTCAGCATTACCATTATCAATACCAACCAGCACTGGCAAGTGCTAGTAGGCACTGAGATCTACCAATATTGTAAACTATCAATAGGCATCAGTACGCACCTATGTTGGTACCTATGAATAGGCATCAATATAATTAGCTATTGATACCTACCAGAACCCACCAAAATTAATATCTGTCAGTAGACATCTATACCTGTCACCTATTTTTACTCATCAGAAGGCACTGATATTTGTCGAAATCAAAAAGAAACTATACCTAGTGATATTAACACCTATCTATATTAATAGGCATTAGTAGGTGTCTAATATCTATCATTTTCAATATCAATTTTGATATCAATAAGGATTGATGCCTACTGATAGGCAACATTTGATATCAATATCAGTCAATAGTCAAATCAATACCTATTGATTTTCACATCAATTAGTAATTATACTGATAGATATCAATAGGTTTCCCTATCCCCATCAACAAGTATTTTTAGGTATCCATATCTAACAGTTTCAGTACTGATTTCAATATCTATGGGCATCAGTATCTGTCACTATCAACATCTTAAAATGATGTCAGCCTGTTGAATTTCTGGGCTTGTTTAGGTTGAAGAAAAAAAGGTTTCAGGGAAACGTCATTGTGGTATTCTAGTACTTGAACAGAGTTCACAGTCAGGAGGGGGACTTACTTTTTACTCTGATAGTGATAGGAAGTGGGGAAATCTCTTCAAACTAAATGAGGGAGATTTAGTTTAGATGTTAGGAAGAAATTTTTTACTCAGAGGGTGGTGAGGCATTGGAATATGTTGCCCAGAGAGGTTGTGGATGCCCCATCCCTGGAGGCATTCTAGGCCAGGTTGAATGGGATCCTGAACAGCCTGATCTTGTGGCTGGCTACTCTGCCCATGGCAGAGAAATTGGTGATCTTTAAGGTCACCTCCAACCTAAGCCATTTTATGATTCTATTATTTTTATAATCAATACCACAAAGTATACATACCTGTAAAAATACATTAATTAATGGCAGTGGAGTTGCTCTTCATAGCATTGTAAGAATTGTTTGCAGACTTAAAGCAGGCACACTGATTGTCCTGATGTTAAGAAACTGAATGGAGGATTTCTACCTAGGGACCACAAGAGAAAGGGAAATTAGAACATACTTTATTTTTGAGACACAGCTACCTAAGAGTGTACCAAGAATTCTCTGAGGACCTAGTAACACTGCAAAACATGGATGCTTTTCTATTCAGTTGACCACTTTGAGCATTAACTTGAGCAACTAGCACATGGTAATGTTAAAGGTTTATGTACAACATTTAATACGTGGGTTACGGCATGCTGTATGGTCCCCACTTTCACACCCCTTCACTATTTCAGATAAAGAACACTGAAATAGCACAGAAACAAGTAATTTACATCAAGATGTGGAGGTGTTGTTTCTTAATGAAACAGAATCAAACACATAAAAAAATCCATGTAAAATTTGCTTGCTGATGTTTTCGATGGAAAGGAATTAACTTGCTATAATATAAACAGCAAAACAAACTGATATCATTTCAGGATTGTATAAGCAGACTAGAGAATCTCCTTGTATTTATAAAATAGAAAATATGCTTATATTTTTCCCATACTGACTCTTACATTCAATCAGTTCATCTGAGGTAGAGAATCACACCATGTTAAGAACTCCTTCTGAGTGCTTCTGTTTGAAATGAAGGATTGATTTGCTCTAGAATCAAACAACGCTTTTCTACAATACCATGATGGTAAGCCATGATACAACAAGGAGACCATGGAGCACTCTCACTTGTCAAAAACAGCTTCAGTAGAGTATGTTGATAATGCAACAGAGTGTTGGAATAAAGTGATTTGATGGTTTGGTTCACATGGTGAAAAATAAATTATTGGTACAGGCTACATTTCTAAGACATCTTAATGTAAAGATTTACTTGGCAAATGCCTCCTTGGAGATAACTCATGCATGGGTAGCATGTATTTTCATTCTTGATTCACTAAAAGGATAATATTTTTACTGCAAATGCAGGAAAAATGTCTCAATAGATTGCATTTCCAATGCAGTAGATTGAATATCTCCTTCTCTGGAGATATTCAAGACCCGCCTGGATGCCTACCTGTGCGACCTGGTATAGGGAACATAGAGGGGTTGAGGGGTTGGACTCGATAATCTCTAGAGGTCCCTTCCAACCCCTACGATTCTGTGATTCTGTGATTTTATGTTTCTTAAAAGAAAGCAACAAATATACATCAGGAATCTTTTTCAGCTCACGTATCTACTTCATTAGAAATACTCTAGTTGGTGGTTCAGCTTTTCCAAAACCATACACTGCTATGTAATGACCTGCTTTTAAGAAGAGAATAATGAACATAAAAGAGTACAGTCCAAACAAATTAAGCCTTAACTAGAAATGCTGAGAACGGTGTAAATGTGAATCTATTCTCCTGTTGACTAATATGTATCGTGACATAATTCTCCCCCATAAAAATACTAGACAAAATATATGGCTTTTGAGACTATGTACCTCAATCTATCAACATTTTTCCACCCATTCTTACAGAATATGGTCAGTGTTTATGTCTTTTCAGAAGACCTCCCTTACACATTGGATGGATTGTAAGGTGAGGGTGGGATTTCTGAAAAGTTCCTAAGAGACGCAGTGCAAAGTCAGCACTGAGGGTGTACAAACCACTCATCTTGAAGTATACATATCACAACTCAGACAACTCAGACAACTCACAAGCTCAGCTATGCAGTTCATTGCATTTCAGAACATGAGTTCTTCTACTCTTTGAGATTTTTGGCATCTGAAATTTTAATGCTGGAACCACACAATTATCCAAGCTGGAGTAAGTTATGTAAAGTGCAATAAGTTTCCAAAGTGAATCATAGAATGACTTGGGTTGGAAGAAGCCTCAAAAATCATCTAGTTCAACTCCCCTGCGGGGGCAGGGTTGCCACTTGCTAAATCAGGCTGCCCACCGTCCCACCCAACCTGGCCTTGAATGCCTCCAGGGATGGGTGAACCACAGCTGCTCTGGGCAACCTGTTCTAATGCCTTATTACTCTCTGAGTAAAAAAAAAAAAAATCTCATAAAACCTAATCTAAACCTCTGTTCTTTTAGTGTCTTACCATTCCTCCTTATCCTATCATTATCAGACCACTGATCTCCCTCTTGTTTATAAGCTCCCTTTAGGTGCTAGAAGGCTGTAATGAGGTCTGCCTGGAGTTTTTATTCTTTCTTCATAAGGGAGGTGCTCTGATGATGAGCCCTCTGATCATCTTCATGGCCGTCCTCCTCTCCAACAGCTCTGCATCCTTCCTCTAGTGGGGCCCCAGGCCTGGACACAATACATCAGATAGGGCATCACAAGAGCAGAGTAGAGGGGAACAATCACCTCCTTCTCCCTGCTGGACACTCCTCTTTTGATGCAGCCCAGAACACAGTTGGCTTTCTTGGCTGCAAGTGCACACTTGCTAGCTTATGTCAAGCTTTTCATAAACCAGGATTCCCAAGTCTTTCTCCACTGGGCTGTTCTCAGTGAGTTCTTCTCCCTGTCTGTACTCTTATCTGGGATCACCACAACCCAAGTACAACACCTTGCTGAATCTTATTATGTCTATGTCAGCCCACTTTTCAAGCTTGGCTGGGTCCTTTTGGATGGCATCCATTCTTTCATACCAACTGCATGACTCAGCTTGGTGTCATCTGCAAGCTTGATCAGGGTGTACTCTATCCCACTGTCTGTGTCATTATGAAGATGTTGAAGAGCACTGGTCCCGAGACTAATCCACAAGTAACACCACTTGTGATCAGTCTCCACCTGTACACAGAGCCATTGATCACAGCCCTCTCACTGTGACCATCCAACCAGTTATTTATCTACCAAATTATCTACCATCCCTCTCTAAGTGAACAGACATGAAGTCAAATACTATCATATTTAAACTATATTCAGGTTCCTAATCGCCAAATAATTTCTAAATAAGCAATTTAGAAATCAAAGCTATATAATCACATTTGAAACATTTATGTTCACTATGAAGTAATTACCAACTTCTCATTACCAAATAAAGCAAAACATTATTTTAAACAAGTACTTAGCTACCTAATTGAATCTATCTAGATCTCTGTTCTATTCTCGTGATTCTAATAATACATCAGAATTACACTGAAAGGGATAAGTAAACTTTTAAGGAACTTACCTGTCAGTGTACATGTAAGAATAGTTTTTCACCTTTGGAGAAAGCATTTGAAAGGATTCTGTAAAAGCAGCCAAGAAAAATAGACCCATTTTCAGAAATGTTGTATTTTGCTATGTGTTATACAGAAGATGTACAACACATATCTAAAATGTCCAAAAACAGCCAAGAGATTTCTTGGTGTTAAAGTATTGTGTGTCTCTCCAAGAATTTCCATATAGGAAGAGCCATTTTTTTGATCCTCTGCAAATTTCAGGAAAAATAGGCTGTTTAGTTTATGAGTCTGTTCTTGGTGGAATGGCTTGGCTGCTACAGCATGTAACACATGTGGACTGTGCGTGAGTTCCCCAGACACATGCCACGTATGGGCAACCAAACAACAGGAGCCCAGGCATTCAGTGCACTAATCTCTTGGCCTATATGAACCTTCCTCTTCAGGGGTGAAAAGCAATGAGACAAGTGTGTCTGTTCTACCTGAGCCAGGGTCACAGAGTTATCATCTACGTAGGGCTGGGATATCTTAATAGCAGTATTTTCTAAGGAACTCTGCCAATACTACTGAGAGTAAGCAGAAGCAGATTTGATTTGGTAATCCAAACTTTCCCTACATGGAAATGAACAGACTAGTAAATACATTGGCTTTTTCTAGATAAAAGATTTAAGACCATAGTATGAAAGTTGGCAGATTAATGCTTGCAGAAGTTCAAGGTACTATAAAAAATACTGTCCTTCAATTTTTGGATGATTTGGGGTAATTCTGTTATTAGACAAATAAAAGAAAAATGAGTGTTAATGTTTTTCATTAGCTTGGGTAGCTGGCAAATACTTTAACCTTTATGAACAAAATGCAAGTGAATGAAGGTGAGAAGTTGCTATAGGGCAAAAAGATGTTATTGCAGGAAGCAGACAACATGCTGTTTTATCAAGAGGTGGATCTCAGTGGACCCTCTAGTCATTCTGCTGTGCTGTTCCAGACACAGGGGGAAACCTGCCCTTTCTTTTCTGTTTCTATACGGGCATCTCCTTTGCTATTATTATATATAAGCAGAGATGTGTATTTCATTCATTTTCCTTATCAAAACAAAACAAAACCACAATGGAAAATACTTTGTTGCTGACAACCAATACATTGTGGAGTATAAAATTAAACTACAAAGGTTCTTAGGCCTAGATTAATTCTACTTAATTTTAGGCACATAAATGAGGACATGCAGTCTAGGCATAATGTCACCCTAGGTACTCTCTGTTGTCAAGACAAAGAGGACATTTCCAGAGGGCACATACATATTAAGTGGCTTGAAATCACCCTCAGAAAGTGCCCACCTGGGTCAGTTGATAGTAGAAGTAGACCAGCCATGCTCTGAACTTGTGTACCTTAATTAGGTGCCTGGAGTTATGTGAGTTTTATCTTAGCAGGAAGATGAGTAGGGGAATAGTGAATGCAAAGTAAATGGAAAACAGATCAGTTGCATAGTCAGTTTTGCTTTCTAGACTCCACAGGTCAGTTTAAAGTCACGAAGAGGAGTAAATAAAATTCATATTTTAAAGATTCTGAAAATAAAATATATTGATAACATCCATTTATGTTAAAACATTTAAAATAGGAGGGTCTGATAAATTCAGTTATTTTTTTTTGCTTTCTTCCCTGCTTCATGTAATATCCCTAAAAGGACACGTGGTTTTTCAAAGCTAGTAATTTAGTGCACTGGCTGAATAATTGAGGCTACTAAGAGTGGAAACAGAATTTTCACTTCTCTCTTTCCA
This sequence comes from Perdix hodgsoniae, assembly GCA_035772895.1. NCBI lineage: Eukaryota > Metazoa > Chordata > Aves > Galliformes > Phasianidae > Perdix > Perdix hodgsoniae. Next base: position 212,334 of record JAPSGF010000098.1, on the reverse strand, counting down.
AAACAATGCAAATGTGTCTGTTTTCTGATAATCATTTTTGTCATGATGGAAAGCTCACAAAAAATGACGGTTAATTGTTGGAGTTCAGACTTTGTAGTCTTCATATTTCCATAGGTCCTTATTTACGTTCCTTTTCAAGCTCTGTTATTAAAGAAAATAACTATTACCTTTCAAACACAGCTGGAATAGTGGCAAGGGACAGGGGCTCTCTGTAGCATTCATTTTTAATAGGTCTTTCCACTCTTAAGCTTTGACCTTATATTTATGAGATAAAAGTACATTTGAGACAGAGAGTCTCCCTGAGTTATTATTAGCTTACTTAATTATTCTTCTTTCCTTAGTGCTAATATTTTAGAAGGCATTTGGAGGATTTGTACGAACATAGGATGCAATACTCAGAGCATGCTTATCTCTATTGTTCTGTCTGTTTCCCCCTGTTCACTGACATCTTCTAAATGCAATTTCCAAACTCTAACAATGTAATTCATTTCTTGCTATAGAGATGTAAAAATCACACATGATCCTAAGGGACTGGCAGTGACGAAACCTAATCAGGCTCACATTTCATAAGCAAAACTTCAACCTGGCAGATACCACTTCTGTCTTGACCACCCTTAGCCCACTAGTGCACAGTCCTCTATGGTCTACTTTCTAAAGGCACCCAGCAATTCACAGTGGTGGCTGCACATCACTGGAGCAGCAACATATCTGCCCAAAGCAGCTGCCAAAGCAGGAGATCTGTGCCACTGAGTGCAGCCCAGACCTCAAACACCAGCCCTCCCTTTGGAGGACTTCTGTTCTGGGGCTGAGCAAGTAGGCTGCAGTGATAGCCACAAGCCCCACAGCAGCCAGCATTTCTGGGATCCAGGCTGAGGGTCTGTCCTTGCAGCCTGCTTTTAACAGCATTTTCATGCACTGCCTGGGATTTTAAAAATCATCTCTACTGAATGGGACCAAACCACTACTACCACAAATGTAGGTGCAAGTTAGATTGGTACAAATAGAGGGTGGCACTAAAATGACTGCTTTTCTGGCTACTGCTGTAGAAAGTAAATAGGAACTCATGTGGGAATCATCTGCAATAATGACAGCAGCAATGGCTGTCTCTTTAAATCTAATACTTATTCTAATACTTACCTAATACTTATTCCAAAAACTCAGCCTAAAACTACTTTGCTGCAGCCCAATACAGTGCCATTCCACTCAGGCTCCTAAATCCATAGAACTTTGTCAGAGGCATACTGACAGACAGTAAATGCACAGAAAACGCAGCAGAGATCGTCTGTGGGGTTCTTAAGAAAAGCATCTTTAATACTGAAATTTATTATTAGAGTTCACAAAAGCTCTCCTCGTATCTGGAGAGGCAAGGAAAGGCTCTCAGATACTGGGAATGATTATAGGTCACTTTCAGATCAGCAAGAAAATTTTGCTAAGGTAAACTTGCATAGAACATGTTACTACATTCTTGTCCAATTCTATCTGAGAGAATAACTAAATTGGTTCACATTAAAGTTGTCCTGAAAATTCTTCCAGTTTGAACAGAAATGCCAGATTTTCCTGACTGCTGTTCATGATAGATACCACACTGAGGTACCTAATGGAGCTCAGATGCAAACTATCAGAAAAAGTATACAGCAGTCAGAGAGAAATGGGAAATTCAGATTAATTCTGTGTTTTCCATGAAGTTATTACTCAAGACAAAGAAACAAACAGAAAAACCTCACAACATAATCATTTCCACAAGTTACTTGGAGACATTAAGCACGACCTGACAGAGGTTATTCACGTTTCACTTGTACTTGGGAGTGCCAGGTTGATAGCAAGAAACAGCCTCCCTGTGCAAGCTGCTAGTTGGCAGAGTTGCATTTACATGCTCTGTATGATAAAAATTTCACTTCTAAAGCATTTTTATAAGGGAGATTTTTTTTTCTCAAATATTAAATATGCTAGTTTTATTAAAGTTTACTTAAATGAGCCTTCACTTTTACAGGTGTTTTCATTCTCTGTGTAAAGAGCATGTTTTTCAAACGTCCCTAAAAGACATTACTGCGTTTATGATTCTCTTCTCCTGATGGAGAACAGAAATCTCAGCTTTTCTTGTGCTGGTTTCCTGTCCCCTATATTATAATGGGTGTGTGCATGCAGTTGGTAGCCTCTTCTCCTCTGAGGCCGCTGTGCCTCACTGTTGTTAACTTGACTGTTGTTTTTTAAAATCAACAATTAAAATATTTATGGACACTGCAGTGGTTGTCTGGAGACCTTGGTTCCAAGCACTGGGAAAGACAGGCTGGGAAGGCTGCCCAAAAGAATCTAACATGAGAACCTAGTTTAAATGACTTCAGTAAAGGGGACTCTGTGTATGCCCAAGCTGCTGGACCCCTGACAAGGTCAAGCTCATATACAATATGTTGTCTCTGCTGTCCAAATTCAAGGCTGGCTATCTCTTACTTTGATGAAACTTGAACTAACTTGAACTAACAGTGGAAAGACTTCTTATTTATATCCCACTCCCAAATCACTGCAGAAAAATCAAGCCAACAGTGCAGAGGAGTCGAAGGCTTGAAAATGAAACCTGAACACAGATATTTATTTTTCTGTGGTGGTTTGAAGAGACTGAAAGAGACTGGAATAGGTGTAAGCCAAATACTGAGGCTGCTCAAGTTTTAACTGCAGTGAGAACAGGCTTGGATAAAAAGACACAGGAGGACTTTGGGACCCGGCCCCTTGCGGGGTGTTTAGGGGAGACTGGTTGTCAGCAATTGGGTCAAGCTAACAACTTCTGTCTACTTAAAATAAAGCCATTATTCTCAAACCCACAGCAGCGCCTGCTCCTGATGGCTGCTGCAGTCACTGATTGAAACCAGAATTAGGCAAAACCTTTTTTGGCCCCTGCTTCTAATTTAACTTCCTAGCCTTGCTATTTCTGGCTGTAAACATTTTTATTTCTTTGCTCTGAGAGACAGTTCAAAGGTTTCAGCTGATTGTGCCTAAGCAAGTTTTCTAGCCAGGAGCCTCTCCTGCCTCTTGAACTTGCAAATAATTGGTTCAGCCAGGGATTTTTTTGCATTATTGAACAACACTGGAGGAAATGCTCTGTAGGCATTTCTGGGGTAATCATGGGCTAACCTGTCCCAGGATATTTAATCTGTTAGATTGTATTTAATATTTATACCATGATAACATCCAGAGGCCCCACCAAGACCCCCAGTGAGACAGAAACTGTAGAAATGCAGATGTTTACATGGTCTCTTTTCCAAAAGCTAGCAATCTAAAAGCAACCTAGAAAATACATCTTTAAATGAAAACCAGTAAACTTGGTAAAGCCATTACTGCAGTGAATAATCTTATTTGCCTGTATCAACCTTACTTTATTTGTCTTACCAGTACATCCAGGTAGCTTTCAATCAGCTAGCACAGAAATAGGTATTTTTGTGCAAAACTCATAGGAAATCTTGCAAGATCACTTTTTGCTATACTTTTGGATAGCTGCAGTTAGTCCCTGTTAAAATGATTAGTGCTTTAGATGAATGAGATCACCTACTGAATAAAAGCACAGCCAAGCCACACTCATAACATGATCTCATGCAGGCTTGGCTTCAAGAATGCCCTCGAGAGCTTTCTACAATTGTTCATCCAATTGTTATATGTAACCTCTGTTCAGAAAGGAAATGTGGCTGACAAAATCAACTGAAAAAGAGCTCAGTAGTGCCAAGAAAAATATTAAGAAGTGTTTTTGCCTGAGTATTTTAATATATTTTCTTTTCTCATCACTAAAAATGAATCCACTCATTTTAAACAAATGTACATAGCACTAATTTTCAAATATGGGGGCCATTCATTTATTTCAGAGGGGGCTCATGAGAAATGGCCTTAAATAAGCTGCTCATGAACATCTCCAGGACATAGCTCCAAATATAGCACATTCTCTCTCATTATGGCATCCACAGTGTGCAGCACTGCCTAAGCAGCTACACCACCAACAGTTTTTGTCTCATCTACAAAGCAAGAAACCACAATCAGTCCTATTTTATCAACAGGCATGGAGGCACTGGGAGAAGAAAGCACTCAACTTTCAGAGTATTTTGGTGCTAAAGAAGCACGATTCCTTGTCAGATTTTCAGAATTCTTAATATCCAAAAGGCTGCAAGGATCTTTCTGACACTCACAGGGAAACCTTGCAGCAGAGATTTGAATCAGGCCACCAGATCCCCAGCCTAAGCCTCATAATCACAAGCTCATCTTTCTTCCCATTTCACTGGCGTGGAGGTCACTGGAATCTCAGACATTACACAGCATTGACTTTCTGTCTCTTTGAAGAAGAACTTTGATCCTTGCAATTGGATGTCTTCTACTCCAGACAGCTCATTGCATTAGGCTGTCCCATTGCCAGCTCTGTGCAGAGGCTGAAGAGAAACTTCTCTGCACAAGGCAGTGAAACATGAAGATGTGGTTAGGATAGAAATGCATAAGTGGTCAGAAAGAAATAAAAGTAAAATAAAATATAGGGGAAAGGGAAAGAGAACAGTTACAAGCTTTGTGGCCTGTATTCTGAAAGCTTTTACCATCAATTAGCCCCACAAAGTGACATTACAACTTTAACTGGGACAGCAGGCAGACATGACACTACTGCCGGGATGCAAAATACTTCATTTAGTAATGGATTTATAGAAAGTCAATCTAATTCTCTTCTATTGCGTGAGTCACAAATTACATTGACAAACCAGTACATATACTGAGTGGCGGTGTGATCTACCAGCTTGTTTGCACAAAATACCATCCAGTGACACTGTACCTCTCAAGCATACAAATGAGCTTTTCATTCTGATGAACAGATTTCTACGTAAAGATAGCCTCCCCACTCTCTCAGATGCAGACTTTCAGGATAGCGCACACTATCCGAAGCTGCCTCTTGGTTTTCTGACTTTTTTTGCTGCCTTTCTGAAGACTTCTGGTGGCAGAAGGTCAATGTACATGTTTTAGTCACCTGAGCAAGGAGATCTCAGAGCAGAGGCAAAGAATGGGACTGGGTAATTTTAGTTGCTACCAGAAGGTATGAAAGAAAATTCTTGCATGCAGTTTCAGAACTCGAATTCATATTTCACTTCACTTGAGCAGGACTGCCATTTCCAATTCTCTTTCCTCCCTGTAAAGCCTGGGCCTGATTTCCAACTGAGGCAATCTGGCACGGTTCCAACAAAAGCAATGAAGTGCACAGGGGAAGAAGAGAGTTTAGCCAGGGACCCTTGAGAAATTTCTGCTTTTAAGTGCTACCACAGACTGACATCCATGCAAAGCAAACAGGATGTCAAATTTTAAATGATTAAACAAGCCACATCCTGTAAACTGCATTCTACTCAGCTGACCCAGGATGCTCGGACAGTACCTCTGCTTTGGTAGCATTGCTTTGCTTAAAATCCCCCTGAAAATCCCTCCTGAGGGCACTCTATTCCATCTCACCTGTCCCTCACTACCACAACAGGAAGGAAAGGGATGGAAGAGGAAGGACAGATGGAGCTCTGTCCTCTTAGCACAGCTTACAGAAGCTCAGAGGTTTGTGGACGTTCTGTCTGGAGGCTGTGCCAGAGCTGTGTGGGCTTTGAGTGGCTTCTACCCTTCAGTGAATCCAGTCTCAGACAGATGAAAATTAAGGAGCTGTCCTTCTAGGGAAAATAATAATAATAATAATAATAATAATTAATCATTTAATTGAAATAGATGTAAGAAGTTTGCAAAGACCTGCCATTTCAAAGATCTTTAAAGACTCTGTTTACTTGTCTTTTGCTACTTATCAGCTCTTCATTCATGGACAGTCTGCTGTCAGAAGGCTTTTAAAACCCATCCAACCCATCTGAGCCAAACCCAGCTAATCAATAAGCAGAAATTATTTGGGAACAGCTTTTGTACTCAGGCTTACAAATCTACTTTTGATTATGCCTGTGCCACATTACTTTCAGGACTAGTTTTGTTCTTAATTTTCTGCTCACCTTAATATCTGGAGGTACAGACATGTGAAAAAACACCCCTGTTAATTAGTGTCCACAAAGAGTAATGCCAGAACCTGTCTGCAAGTAAGTTGGTGAGTGTATGCATGCGCGTGGCTGTGTGTTGTGGGTTAACACTATGTACTATTATGCTTTAAAGGTTATACATTAATATATGCTTTGCATATTCATTTTCTGAGGGTGAAGGAGAAGTGGCATTAATCAAAAGGTGTCTAAATCTGAGCATGATGCACCAAGCAAGGTGGGCTCTTCCCCAGATTATAAATTTACCACAACACTGCAAGCACATGCTTAATTGTTTGCTTGCTTGTAGGACTGGCAGTACATGTTAACAGCTAGCTTTGTACAATAGCTCAGGCTGAAAGCCATCCATCTGATAATAAGAATGCTGGCAGAAACACTTAGTCGATGATCACTCTATCACTATCCCCACCAATGAAGGGCCATCAATGAAGGGACTGCCTTGCTGGGAATTATGGCAGAACAGCCTAACACCCATTATATCTCCTCCCTGATAGCTACAGGCAAAACAGAACAGGAAGGATGCAGAAAAAGGTCAAGTTTTGCTGAGTAAATGCTTATATTTGACCACAGGCAACCCAAGGACTCAGACCAGATGTCAGTCACCAAGACCAAATGGAGAGAATTATCCCTAAGGAGACTTTCACTGTGAAGTCATGTGGGCCAGGAATAGCATGCTTAGTGCAAAGTCGTGCTGCTGGGTTATTCTTACAATGGGATGAGTTTCAGAAGGTCGTCTGCTGGTTCATCATGCTGGATTACCCTGTGTACTGTCCTATGAATTCATTTGTGGCAGACTGTGGGAGAATTTGCCTGTTCTCCCTTAGCCCTTGTGTGCAATTGCTCTCAGCTTGCCAGCATTGTAAATTAAACTTCTGGTGGAAAGACACAGATCCTACTCTGGAAGATGAACTCTTCCAGCTTGTTAACGGAAGTCAGATTTGGGGATAAAAAGCAAAAGGCAAAAACGAGGCAGATGCAGGGTATGAAACTTGGTGGAAGGAATTTTGGCAGTGGGATTTGCCTTAACAAGCAGCAGGGTGCCTCGCTAAGGAGATCACGCAGGCTGCCTGCAGGCCTGGAGTCATGGAGACAGCTGATGAGAGCTTGGGTTTTGCCAGACAATAGCATTGTAGCACTCACACTGATGAAAACTCATTAGAGATGACTGGAAAAGTAACTTTCTGGAGAATTCCCCACGGGAATAATCCCTCACTTGTCTTACACTATATATGAAGACACCTGGGGAGAGATCTCTCTTGCTGTCAGTGGTGCCACTAGGTACCTGCTGCTCCTGTGAAATATTCCAGAGTGCCCATCACATAGTAGCTCATGGAAACCTTAGTTCCACAGCTGCTTTGGCATTCCCCAAGACAAGATACTGCAGAGCTTATCCCAATAAGAGCAAACAGTCCTGCCTATAAGCTCCTTCTCCAGGAACTGACAATCCTTCATGATGTTAAGGCCTAAAGTAGCAAAAACACTCACACAACAGATCTATTTAAACAGAAGAGGAGTTGCCTGTGCAGCAGGAGTTCAGCATAGCCCACAAATGGAGCCATAGATACTATGAGGTAGCAATAACATGAAGGGTTTATATGTTACTCTCCAAAGCTTTCAGATACACACCATCGAAAGCTTCTTAGCCTGCATCAAGCATTGTATCATCAGCAGGTTGAAGTAGGTGAGCCTTCCCCTCTGCTCAGCTGTGCTGAGATGAATCTCAAGTGTAGAGTCCTGATCTCAGCCCCACAGTACATGGGAGACAGATACTGGAGTGGATCCGGCAAAACAAACAAACAAACAAACATACAAAGATAATTCATGAACTGGAGCAAAGATGAAGAGAGCTGAAACTGTTCAGCCTGTAGAAGAAAAGGCTAAAAAGCTGATACTATCAAAGTGTATAAATGCCTAAGGAAATGGATTACTAAAGAAAATGAAGCCAGGCTCTTCTCAGGGATTCCCAGTGATGGAATAAGAGGAAACATTCAATTAATTGACATTAAATATTCCTTAAATATAAAAAGAAACTACTTCTTTAAAGCAAGGATAGTCAAAAGCCAGAAGAAGTCTCCTAGATAAGTTGTAGAATCTCCATCCTTGGAGACTGAAAGCCCAACTGGATATAGCCCTGAGAAACTTGCATGTGGTGGGGCTGGATTAGGTGATGTCCAGAAATCTCTTCTTTTCTTACACGTTCTGGGAGATGTTGTCCTTTGAATCAAGGACAACTATGCTAAAACAGCTTGTTTGATCACAAGACAATTGAACGACAGTGCACCAGGTTTTTTCTTTGTCATCTTTCCATATGAGTATTTGAAGTGGGAGTTAAATCAAGTTGGTGTTTTATATTTGGATGTTAGTGAGATACGTAATACCTTGTCTATCATTTCAAACTGTCCTTGAACACTAAAATCAGCATGCATTATGTCCTCTGCTGTTATTGAACATGTCCTCAGCAAACTTGAAAGTTGGGCCTGGATGAAGCTAATGTGGTTCAACATAGCAAAGCACAAGGTTTTGCACTTTGGTCAGAGTAATCCCAGGTATGTGTACAGAGTGGGAGAACACCTTGAGGGCAGCCCTGCAGAGAAGGACTTGGGGGTCCTGGTGGATGAAAAACTGAACATGAACCAGCAGTGTGCTCTTACAGCTCAGATGGCCAATGGTATTCTGGGCTCCATCAGAAGAGGGGTGGCCAGCAGGGACAGGGAAGTGACTGTCCCTTTCTACTCTACCCTTATGAGGCTCCATCTTGAGTACTGAATCCAAGTCTGGGGCCCCCAATACAGGAAAGATGTGGCGTTGTTGGAGAGGGTCCAGAGGAGGGCCACAAAGATGATCAGAGGGCTGGAGCACCTCCCCTATAAAAAGGCTGAGGGAGCTGGGCTTGTTCAGCCTGGAAGAGAAAAAGGCAGACTTCCAGTATTTAAAAGGGGATTACAAAAAAGAGGGGAATCAACTTTTTACAATGGTAGATGGTGTTAGGACAAGGGGAAATGGTTCTAAGCTGAAGGAAGGAAGGTTTAGATTGGATGTCAGGGGGAAGTTCTTTACAGAGAGAGTGGCGAGGTGCTGGAACAGGCTGCCCAGAGAGATCATGGAGACCCCATCCCTGGAGGCTCTCAAGACTAGGTTGGATGGGACTCTGGACAACCTGGTCTAGTACCAGATTTGGAGGTTGGTGGCCCTGCCTGAGACAGGGCGGTTGGAGCTAGATGATCCTTGGGGTCCTTTCCAACCCAAGCCATTCTGTGATTCTATGATTCTACGATTCTAAGTTAAAAGACAGTTTCAGACTAGTCAGTTGCAGGCCAAAGACAGGATGTCCAAGATATTTCTGTAAAATAATTTCCTTCTGATGTAAAATACATTCTCTTTTTAATTTTTCCTCATGCAAATACCATTCCTTTCTTACTTATAAAATGAGTCCAAATCTAAGCCAGTAGAATGAGTGCCTAATGTGCCCCAAGGTAAGTATCAACTTCTACCCGTTATGGAAAGCTTTATGCAAGTCTGTAGAAAAATAAGTGGCTCCTTAAGTGAATGTTTTCTAGAAACAAAATAAATACTACATCTCAGAAACGTTTCAACACTTTCTACAGAGGGCAGAAAGCAAATAAAAATCCATGTCTGTAATATCCGAGATTAAATTCTGCATAATTCTGTAGAGGTTTCAAACCGATGGCAGCTAAATGGGGCTGAAATAAGAACAGGGAGACTGCTCACCTATTACTGCCATGGGCAAAACAGACTCAGTGTAGAAATACTCAAATAATGTATGGCCATGTAAATCCAATACAGGCCTCGATACAGCAAAGGTTAAACTGTCTCCTTATTCTCTTACTGTGCCTTCAATTGTGCCCTCAGCACGGTGCTGCAGGTTGTTTATTTCTCTGAAGTAACTGCTGCCAAATGCATGCTGTGATTTGGCAAGGAGAGATGGGTGGAGAGGGACGGTGAAATGAACATTCTGTGTAAAATCCCTGTTCCCCCCAAAGTGTTACCTTAGCTGGTATTTTTAGTTTCGGGTGCCAAGGGATAGCAACGAGGCATAGAAAACAACAGCCTAACCCTAACCAACGACTCCTGTCCTCAGGAGCACAGGGTGCCCAGCTTGCTTCAGAAACCACCCTTCACACGAAGCTCTGAGAGAGGTGCTCTCATTGCACCGTGGAACTTGCAGCAAAAGCCTCCAAGCCTCCCTTAGGGGCTGCAGCATTCAAAGAGTCTGCACTTCTCTTTGTGCTGGCGGCAAGGAGGGAAGATACAAATGCAAATGAGGATATGTTCTGTGACAAAGAAGACTAACTGCACCCAATGTCTGGTTTGTACAAGTGATTATTAGCATTTTTTTATTTTTTTTTTGTGCACTTCCAAATGCAGAGCGCTTATTATTCACACAAATGAATGACAATGAGGTTTGGCGCTTATTATTGTATCATTCGTTGCTAATACGAAGTGTGGAATATAGGATACAGGGAAATGTTATGGAAAACCTTGCACGATTACCAGAAAATAATATGAACATTTTTCATATAGGACTATAGAATAATGGCGGCCATAATGAATTTAAGAAGTCACAGGTAGTGCACAAATAACAGTAAAACACTCTGAAGGTAATAAATCCAGGTTATTAGTACAAGAACAATGATGTAAATGGTTTCAAGTCCCATTTGGCGTGGAGCCTTTTCTGCTAGGTCAGCGGTTTGAATAAGAGATAGGCAAATACTGCAGAAGATTTTGTGTAAACGCTTGTTTAATGTTTTTAATGAATTTACTTAGCTTGTGTTTATTTTCCACCAACACTGTGGTGCAGCGGTTCCCAGTCTGCTTTTCATTTCTGTATTATAGAAAGCCTAATGCCATGAAGGGGGAGGATGGATCGGTCCCAGGCCATACAGCCCTGTTGCATTGTGCATTGTGGCAAGAAAGTTCATGAAGATCATTCATTTTAAACAAATATTGGCAGATGGTCAAAGAAATCCAATTCTGTACTTGTTCACATGAGAATTTGTACCATATGCTTTGAATATAGGAATAGCACTTGCTTTGTCCAGGAAAAAGCTTGTATAATCACTGAGTGAGGGAATTAGAATACTCAGAAAAAAATAACATGATTCACAGGTACCTGTTCTGATTGTAAATAATTATAAGAACACTGATATTTTCATAGACTATTTGTAGTAAGAAAAAGATACAAAATATATTTCACAGCCAAGACAGTACAGCTACCTACACGTTATATTACATTTAAAGTTTTCTCTTTAATTATGCTTTGTTCAAGGATGGTTCCTAATATGCAGTGCCTGATGACTGTTCGTTGGTGTCTATGGGAAGAGTTCAGCCCAGCTTCTACAGGCACAAGCTCACAAAAAAAACAACACTGCAAACACAATCTGCACTTCCTGGCAATATAGCAAGAAGCCACAGAGAGGCAACAAATCTTACTTAAATATTTACTCCTCCACTTCACATGGCTGTTAAATAATACACTGCTGAAATATCATCAGTGTTAAGCATAGTTTGGGAAGGAAGGGAATATTGGTAACAGTGTTCTTGCAGAATGGCAATACACCACCTTTAAATATGTATGTCGTTCATAAAGTCTACTGCCAGGCTGTGATGTCATAAATTCTTCCTTTTTCCTGAAGCAGGGTAGTCCAAATCAGTTTTAGATTTAGTAATGTTCAAATTCATTACCAAGCTTCATCCCGCCACCTGTCCCATGGATTCTTGCCCAACTAATTTCCTTTTGGAACCTCAGCTTTTCACTGCTCAGTGTGGTTAAGTTGTTGCTGAGAGAGGGATATTTCCACGGCTGGAAAGAAAATGGTAGTGAAGTTCCTATTAAAAAAGATCTTGCTGAAGCTGAGGGCACAGGAAAATGAACAACGAATGTCTAACCTACTTTGTTGGCCAAGATCCTGGTAAAAGAGCGGCGGGAATATCCAGAAAGCAATAACTTAAATGATACAATTTCAACCAGGATTTTGGATGTAGAAACAGTAATAAAACTCATCCTTCCCATAAGCATACACAATCTGTCTACCACAGTGGCTAAAGAACGCCTTTTGTTTGTGTTTTTGTTGTAAGAGCTATTTGTAGTATAAGCATGTATTTTGAAAGGCCACCAGTTCCTGATGAAACACCGATTTCTCTAACATGTATAAATATAGAAATCCACCTCCTACTTTACAAAATAGTAAATGGATGAACTTCCCAAGTTGAAAGAACATTTTCATAAACTAATATCAGACCTTCTGATTACCAAGACAGATCAGTCTATTTGGAGACTAGCGATTAACAAATGATAATATAGACAACTAAATTCTGTACCTAAAACTGATCTGGAAATTATCTCCAGCAGAAAAATTCCTGGACCTTACTTCATTCAAAAATAAATCTGTGTACAAATCAGATACAAATCTGTATGTTTCTGTGATGCACAGCCCTGTGGAATTGATCTTAGCTCTGAAATGCTTATGACTAAGAACATGCACACACAGTAATACAGGGATAAAAACAAAATTTTAGAACAGCAGGCTGCAAAATTAAAGAAATGACAGATACAAGCTCACTTTGAAAATGCCAGATTTAAGCTTTCCTGCCAGGTGGACAGGTGAATCACCGGATGACTAAAACATTTTAGAAATTCCATTTTCTGTGAGGTAAATGTATGTGTTTATGTATGTATGTATTATTTCTATTTGGGAAAACAAAACAACAATTAAAAATCCACACAAGTTACATCTTGAATGAAAAATGCTGCATTTGCTTCCCTCAAGGTCTATGGAGAGAAGCATGTTAGTCACAGACTCTTCCAACCAGCCCTTCCCTCTTCCTCAATCCATTCCAAACCAGCTGGTAGAATCCATCCCTCCCACACACTGTCTCTCCTGCACTGTCTCTGTCTTAGTAATGGTTTTCCCAAGTCCTGCCTTCCCATCCCTGCTCCAGTCCATGGGATCTGGCTAGGACTACCGTCTGCATCTCAGTCCCATGGTCCTCACTCATCAAGTCCCTCCTTTCCCTTCCTACTACTAGTACTATTTGCCCATCCCTTTCAGACTGTATCATTTTCAGTTCTGGCTCAACTCTTCTCCTTCTTAAACCTTATGGCAACTTCTTCTTTTTCCTTTTCCCACTTTGTCTCTGTATTTTTCCTGCCTCATCATACATGACTCCCTCAAATCTTCTGCATCTCCTATAATTTACTTGTCCCTTAGCCTGTGGCTTCTTTTCCTCTCTCTTGTTCCAGACCTACATCCCACAGAACCAAATCACGGATGTTCTTCCTGTTCTTTTCCTTCACTCACTTTCCCAGCTTCTACCCTTTGCAGTATCTCTCTCATGCTGCAGCACTATGGAAATTCCACACAAGGAAAATTCCAGTTATCCCCAGCTACCATTGGGCTACAGTTAATGTGGGTGGAAAACTGGGAAAATGCAATTTGCAGAAAATATCCACAAAAGGCTGCTTCAATTTTATCCATTGAATTTCCACAGGCACTGGGAGACGTAGAATGGCTTCACCCTGGTGAAAAGGGATCTTAAGATGGGAACTGGGAAGGTTCATTGATAGAGCTTTAAACTAGATAAAGTGGGGAGTATAACTGTGGTCATTAGTACAGAACTATATGTAACATGCCAGTGCTTGTAGGAGAGGGATGTGCTGGTAAGGTCCCACAGTCTTGTGTCTTGGTGAAGGAAGAGGACAACTCACCCTTTTGTAGGAAGAACACAAGGGTTGGTGTGAGGTTGGTGGCTGTGGAAACACCTGAGCATGGTCATGAAAGTATTAGGACTACTGCCACTCAAAAGGAGGCCCAGCAGTAGTTGGACTCAATGGTCTTTAAGGTCTTTTCCAACCTGAGCAATTCCATGATTCTACGGTTCTGTGATACATGGAGTTGTGAAAAGGCAGATTAGCTCAATATTCTGCTCTATACCATAATAATTGTTAAAGGAACTGATGCCAGTAGTCTCATGGGCAAAGCAGGCAACATGATTTTTTTTTGTCTGGGAAATGCCAGACTATATTGTTTTTAGAATAATAATTATAGCAAGTGATAATAATAGCCTTTTGGAGCCACTGAACATAGAACATTTGAGCCCACAAAGTGAAAATTTGACAAAGTTACTTACAAAAAAAAATGACTGTTTTGTTATGGGGAGTGTTTGGCTTATCAGCTTGGACAATGATCATTACATGTTTGTGAGTATGGTTTTTTTGCATTCCTTTTTCACACTTTGCTCTATTTGTTTTAGCCCACGTTTCTTAATATTACATATCACAATACTATTGGCACAACAGTAGCATGATTAAAAGCTCTGCAGAGTTCAGCCTTGCTGCCAAGCACGCCGTAATTCAGCCTGTGGGATGCTGTCCTGGCTCCTTCACAATCACTAGGAACCATGCCACGGCCTCCTCATGGGGCCACACTTTATGCACTGGGGCTCAGCTACATCAGGAATCAGATAGTTTCACTGGCATTCAGAAACATGCTCTCAGCTACTGCAACCAAAGGGTCCTTTTTTTTTCTGTGATAGTTAGGTTCGTGCTGGTGTCCTTCGTGAGTCCCCCTTGGTATCCAGAGCTTTCTACAGAGAATATGTGTTACTATTATACACGGTGTGCTCGTAGCCAGTAAAGCTACAGATTATGTTTCCTTTGCTTTGCCAAGAATAGCTAGTTACCCACTTCTCTGCAAAGATGATAAAGCTGTAATTATAATGACTGATTCAGAAACTGTTCAGCTTTTAGAAGATCCTACAGATTTTTTGACGGGAAGAGTCAACAAGAATTTTGTCTAGACGTGCTGTTTGATTAAGGAACTAACAATGAGATCAATTATCAGTTACAACCGAGGCTCAATTCTACCATTGCAAATATAATCACCAGCAGACAGATCTGGCAGCTACAGTGCGTTCCTTTGCAACAATATAGCTGTATAAAATAATGATATTTTGGATTACCCAAGCAGCTGGACTACAATTCATAGCTGGAACTGAAGACAGTAATACACATTTAATTTAGAGCAAATCTGGCATCTCAAAGTGTACAAAGATCCTAGCTTTAAAGAGGTAACAAATAACTTGTTCCATTGTCACTTATTTTTCTCCTAAACGAAACATTTCTGGGATGCTGAAGAATAGGTCATAACAACTTTATCAAATGTGCCCAAGAGACATTGCAGCCAAAGTCTTAGTGAAAAAGCAATGAGGATAATATTTATTCACCACAGGTGAGACCTTCCTGCAGGCAATTCCTTATGTTTCCCACATCTCTATTTCTTCACAAACCAAGGCCAAAGAATGTCCTGAAGCTAATAACCTTGTAGACAGAATTGATTAGTTCTATGTGTGGCAGCCCCGGCTACCTGGATCAGTCTGCCTTTGTATTTTATTTTATTTTTATACATATGGAAACTTTAGGTGCTGGAAATATTTTGTGCTAGCCTCAACTGAAAATTTATTTATTCTGAGGAATTAATTAGATCATTTATAAAGTTACTTTGATGGATCAACTGGGATAATGAACTTGATAAAGTCCAGTTAAACTGCTAATTTTAGAATGCCATCATCAAGAAGTCAACTTGTTTAAAGGATAAAACCAGCACCTTCTGGGAGATGTCTGCCTACATCAACAAGCACAGCAACAGGATCACTGTGGAAAAAGCAAAAGGTCCCAAATCCATTTGCAGCTGCTTGGATAAAGTATTCCTGGTATAAAGCCAATGGAGTCAGTTACTCCTACAGTCACTACAGTGCAGTGCTTTTGATAGGTGAGCTATGCCACAGACACAGCTGCTTTCTCTTATGCTGAGACCAAAACAGCTGTGGCTTCAGTACTGGGGAAACCACCAGAAAGCAGATTTGTCTCATCATTATTTAAATCCCAGGAAGGATGACAAGAGCAAAGTAAATGGTAAAATGAGCAACGTGCCTCAAAACATTGGCCAGGCGCTGGCAAGAAACCATGCTATTGTACCACATGGAGAACTTCCCTGGATGAGGTGGGATGACAGTTTGGTGTCTGCAGTCCATTTGCCCTGGCAGCACATGTGCATCTGTTATATGCACAGGAATTTTTAAAGTAGCAGTTGCAAAGAGGATGGAATAGGTGTCTAAAGCTGATGTAAATACAATGGACATTGCAAAGTGTAATGGTATAAAGTTAGCAAGGCAGTGATGTGACAGGAACGAGAAAGAAACAGGGAAAATACTATGCAGCTCTGTAGGTCCTTTTTGCCCTTGAGTTTAAAAGAAATTACTTGGAGTTGCAGCCGGTGGCTTACAATGAAAATGAGATAAGAAATAAAAATTGCTTATTTTGAGCAACATTCATGGGCATGCAGCTTAAGACTCAGCATTTCCACTTTCGTGTAGAGCTTCTGATGTTTTCACAGTGGTGCAAGCATGCCATGTATTTTCATCTGTGCTTTTCCTATTGTATTTCAAACTTCATTAGAAACCGAGTTATGCTCAAATGGAATTTAAAGCAATGGAAATGTGTCTAGACAGGATTTCACAAAATGGATTAACTCAATGGGACTTTCAGATAGTGTGACAGCATTTTGTGAGCTCCCACAAAGAAGCAGGAAGGGTTATTTTTATTGGAGTTCACCAGTCTTCTATTTCAATAAATATACAGTACTCGGATCATCTTTGCAAAAGTTGATAAGAAAATGTGCTTGTTTTTTTTCCTCCCTGGAAAAGGAGGAATTGTGAAGGAATTTTTGTGAAGGAATTTTTGATATGGAATTAAAATTCTTGCTCTCATTTCTGTATTCTTTGCAAAAAAAAAATAATAATAATTATAATAATTATAATAATTAAAAAAAAAACTATTTTCAGACAGTTGGATTAACTTTTGATAATAGCTCTAAATTATCTGGTTGTCTGTTATATGGACTTTCAAAATGTCAGAGATAGGCCTGTAATGAACCTGTGAGAATCTTGTTCTGGTCCGCAGGAAATTTCCCCTCTTCTTTTCCAGTCTAAAAAGTTTAAGCCCTTCTAAGGAGGGCTTTTCAAGCTCTGTTTAACATTCATAATGATAGATGGATATCTATAAAATAGACTCAGTGTGATTGAAATAGTTCTATAAGCTTAGAGATTTTGACAACGTCATCGGGAAAAACAGGATTTATTTAAGTGAAAAAATCTGAGAAACTGTATTTAAAAAACAGCCATATAGGGAAAATCAAACAAACTGAAGAGATTTGAAGGAGAATGAACAACCACAGGAAGACTAGTGACCTATTTGAAGAAGCAGAGGCTATTTTTCCTTGCTTCTCTAAGGAACAGATCTCAAGATAGGTAAATCCAATGGAAGTCCTGAAACTGGACCTTGAGATGACCAGTGAGCAGGAGTACACTCTTTACAGAAAAGATGTCAAGCATGCTGTACACCACTCCATACTGGAACATGGTAGACTGTTTTTCTGTCATACTCCATGCACACACTGTGGATAGGGAAAGGCAAAGACAAAGAAGCAGGAGTGCTTTGGAGCCTTCTGCTGCCATCTCAGGAGGGAGCTCTATGCATACCTCCTCTGTGAGAGAGGGTACTGATTGTCAGGCTGATCCTGATCTCCACTTTGACTTCAGCAAGCAGTACAGACCAGATCTGCACACCTCTGATGAGTAATTCCACATATTCATTTAACATCTGCCCTCGACTTTCTTTCCTTCTGCTACCCAAGTTGCCTGAGTTGTGCTAAATCTTGTTAAATCTCTTCTCTTTTTTGTTATCCTTAATTATATAGTTGTCAATCTTAAAGCACACAAAAGAGAGAAATTTGAAAACATTCTAGGATTTGTATTATACTGTTGAATGAACTGTTATTTTTCCTATTGCACAGGAGAGACAGCTTTAAATGAACTTTTCACAGACAAAAAAGTGGGTGAGACTTTAACAAGAAAGAAAAAAAATGGCAGGTATATAATTATGTAGTATTTCAAGTCATTAAATAGAGCTCAGATTTATGTACATGACTAGCACCTATTTAATTCTGAGCAGATCTTTGATTATTGCTTCTACTTTTGTTACCTTCCTTCCTTACTGTCAGCCTTCACCCCCCTCCCCAGCCTGGCTAAAAATAATAACAATAAAATAATTCAGGACCCCTATTATGCTAACTTTGTGGGAAGAACTGGAACATCTTGGCTTCATTTTACCAGCCAATATAGCACATGTGCCTGGGCTGAAAGAAGTAGAACGGCTGCTTCATCAGAGAGTCCGAGGCCTTTGCCAAAATCACACCATCACCAAACACGTGCAAAGAGATCTTTTCTTTGAACAGTTACCCACTGCTAACCACACATCTCTGGACACTCGCACTGGAATTCAGGACTTGGCCACATGACTGAGTTATAACTCAGTTATAGCAGCTTAACAAGCTTCAGCCTGTCAACGGGACCTGACAAAATTGTTCAGCCCTTACCGTTCTGTTGCAACACGTTTGTTTCAGTCATGGTGAGGTACTTACAGAGCTGATTACCAGCACTCAGCTGACAAATGGTAACTGTTCCACAGTAACTTGGGACTTTCACTCCAGTTAATCAAGGGGAAAGAATCTGTGGGGGATTCAATAGCAAAACACAGAGAGTAGCCTTGCATTGCTGCTGATGAGAAAGTGACAACTGAAGAAAAAAAAATCTCATTTAGTCTGTTCTGCTGAAATCAGACCTGAGTAGTATCTGCTGACTTGGTGGCTTCGGTACTACGATGAAGAATACCACAGAAAGAGCACATGAACAGAAAAGTGCACAGCAGAGCCACAGAGAAACCAAACTAAAGCCAGTCATGCTGTTGGATCAACATCATTGCTCAGTGAGCAAAGGCACAGCAAGAAGTGGCAATGGCTTTGAAAAGAGACAAAGTACAGAATGACAGAGAGGTGGTAAGGACCCTAGGTCATCAGTTCTGGAGCAAGCAATTAAGTAAACAGAAATACTATTTCTAATATTTGCATTGGTATTTCCAGCACTTAGACCTAGTCCATCCAGAGACAAAACACTAACAAGAACTTAAGCCCAGGCAGAAAACCCTCAACGCTAATATTTTTCATCCTTGTAGACATAGGTTTTCATTGTATGAATGCTGCTGAAACGAAGCATCTGATCCTTTAATTTGTATATTAGTCTCCCTAAAGACACAACACTTACTATTAACAAAATGTGCAGGATGGAAGGTGCCAGTAAAAACTGTAACATGTAGTATTAAAGTTGCTCTTTTTTTTCTTTTCTTCTTCCTTTTTTTTTTTTTTTTTTTTAATTTTTTATTTATTATTATTATTTTTTTATTATTATTATTTTAATACTGGAGGGTATATTGAGAGATTTTGACCAGTTTCCTTGCAACCCTTTCTTTCCCCTTTTCCCTTGCGCTCATATCTAGAGAGCTTTATAATGATGCTGTGATTTCTCGAGGTCCATAAAAAGCAGACCTTTGTTCAGCAGGAGATTTCATGTGATGATTTAGTGTTACCCTCAGCAAATCCCTTCCTAGGTCTGGGACAGCTTTTTAAATGGCATCATAGCTTTCGTAATTATAAACTTCCTTCGGGTAGCTGCTAATTTTTTTCACTCTTTGAATACCCATTCTTAAGACTTTGATTTCCTGCTACAAGCGTGTGTTTGTTGTGGGATAGGTAATCTATTTAAAACCATTCCCATTATCAAAGAGTGACTGTAAATAAAGCATAATTCTTGTGAGGGAGCTGTCATTTAGAAGTCTTGCACAGAGTCTTATCAGATTTTAAAAGTAACATTTCTGAGAAACAAAGGACAAAGATGACCTAGACTAAATATTTAAAGACCTGCAAGTGTCTCAGAGAGGCAGAACCAGAGCCCATAAGCAGACAGCACAGGTGGCAGGTTGTACTTTGCATTTATGTCCTAGAGACCACAACTTCCCAAAATTTTTCCCAGTTTCCCAGCCACTCTGGCCAGTTTCGAGCAGGCAAGAATTGACCTATCTCTCCTGGCCCCAGTGTCTAACCCAAATATTAGCCTTGAGTGATTTTCTGGTTTAGAACTGATAACAGTCACAGCATCATTCTGGTTACCTACTGCTTTCTGTTTACATGAATGTCTGAAGTCATTGCTTTCTAGAACTATAGGTTCCCATGTTATCTCTGCAAGGCTCTTTCAAGCTTAGCACGAAGTCCAGGTGTCCCCAGGTACACCCAAGCCACTGCAACTTAAACAATTTTACAGCTCCTTTTTCTCTCTTTCTAGGAAGTTGTACTCTCCACACCTGCAGTTGCATTCACCCACACTATGTCCCTTCCCAGATGACATCCAGACAAATCTGGAACGTGGTCCTGAGGCACTCTGTAAGTGTCTTTGCTATGAAAGACTCACAAGCCTCACCATTTTGTGTAGCTCACTCAAATGCTGTGAGAAGACAAGCAAACCAGTTAACCAAGTGTGTCACCATGTACATTTGTACCACTGCGTTGAGATTCACAGAATCACTCACAAAGTGTATACAGACAACAAGTTGAGGTTTGCCTAATGCCACCTGGGACTTTTTGTGAGGCGCTGTGCTTTGATTTAGATTTCATTTCAGCCATCAGCTTTCAAACCAGGAACCACTCTGGTCTCCTTGCTCTGCTCGTTTGCTCTAATTAATGTAGACATACATATATGTATATAGTTAGATAATATAGAGTAATACAGTGTATGTATGTACGTATAGTATATGTGCATAGTATGTGTATATATCATGTTTCCTTACAATGTACTGGAACAAACACATGCTTTATTCTGTATCTCTGAAACAAATCAAACTTCCAGGCTTTTTGTGGTAAGGAAGAGGAGTATTGGTATGTTTAACTAAGTCTACTGCCTAGTTCACCTTGTTCTTGCTAATAGCCTCTCAGCACATCATGCTGCACTCCCTAGAAAAAAACATAGCAAACATACTTTGGAAAAGAACAGTGAGTAGTCCAATCATCTATCTATATAGGGTATAAAAGCTCTGCCTAAGAAATCATAATGAATGTACAGATCCATTGTCAAAAGACAGAAAAAAAAATAATTAGATTTTTACAGTTTTATATTCTCCTAGTGGAAATACTGAGCTGATTGAGCACGATCTTCTAAAAATAAAACTGAACAAATCCCACTGGTGTTATTACAGACAGACTCCAACTTCTGTAAAGAAACTGCTGGCTCCTTAGCTCCCCGTATTTCATGATCTTTCTCTCAGTGGGTGAGAAATCCCATGCTCACACTGACGCCTCCCCTGTTACAGAGAAGTTGCCAACTGTCTCAGCATATGCAAATGAAACGATGTACTCAAGCTTACAGTGCTCTTCATGGGGAGCTGCAGTTTGGCTGAGACACCAAGGGCCACGTCCTTTAATTTCTTTTGACACAGTGGGCAGAAAGCCTTGCGAATTTGCCAGTCATTTTCATGCAGAGAACACCTTGAGCTACAAAAACTGTTTGCGTACCTGAAACCTGCCTGATATCTCATTTCACATTTGCAATGCAGATGGGGCTACAATTTTGGACACTCATCTTGCTTAAGGCAAGTTTATCCTTCAGCAGCATTTTGCTAAGGAAATAAAGAGTCTTACTCTTATCAAAATTACAGAGGTGGAACTAAGACATAAAATTCTGACATGACCAGGCAAAGACAAACTGAAACATGACAAAGCTGAATGCAGAGTGAAGTTATTCATACTTTACATACTAAGACCTACTAACGGAGAAAGTTAAACTTCTGTCTCCCTAAACCTTTTTGCAATGCTTGTTGATTCCACAAGAGAACATGGCATAAGTAAGTCTTGACTATTTTTCACTTGTCCTCACTAATTACCATCATAGCCCTATCAAAATGGTCTAATCTGGGTGAAAAGCATGCAAAGTAGCAGAGAAGCTTTTGGGCAGATTTAAAAAATCTTACTGCCCGCATTAAAAAGTCATCTCCAATTTGCAGATTTAACACTTATGACCTTCTGAAAAATTGATCTGTTTGCTTATACAGAACATATTAGGCAGAATATTAATATACTTACAAGATTAGGGCATGCAGAAAATAGCTTTAAAATTAGATTTGTCGATAAATACTTTGAGAACAAGAAGAGTGTTCAGGTGTCCTGGTGGACATCAGTCACATTTATATCCACAAATGAAGGGTAATGAAAGTCACTGTCAGATACATTAATTCAAAATTAAGGGCTCTGTTGTAGTGACAAACTATAGCGAGATTCAAAAGGAGACTTTAAGCAATCTCTCCTGAAGTTCTATGCTGAAGAACGAACTGCTTGAAGACTCCTTGGTTCCTCTAGAGTTCTCCTTATATCCAACCTAAATCTACCCTCTTTAGGTGTGAAGCCATCTCCCCACACTCTCACTTTAGGAAGAACCAGAGAAAACTTCAGAGTTGTCCCAGAGGATTTTGGGAAGGCTCCTCCAGGAAGGTAATCTGGCCAATAGCCCATCTGATGTGCCTCTATGCCAATGCACACAGCATGGGAAATAAGCAAGAGGAGCTGGAAGCCATGGTGCAATTAGAAAATTATGACCTAACTGCCATCACTGAATGTGGTGGGACAAATTACACAACTGGAGTACTTTGACTGAGGCAGGCTACAAGCTTTGTAGAAAGGGTAGGGAAGGGTGGAGGGGTGGAGGAGTTGTCCTTTGTGTTAAGAAGTGTATAGACTGTAAAGAAGTGAATCTGAGAAACAGCTGAGACCAGGTTGAGAGCTTATGCGTTAAAATTAGGGACTGGACCAATAGAGGACATCTGGTGGTCGGGGTCTACTACAAGCTGATTATTCAAGAGGAGCCTGTGGATGATGTCTTCTTGCTTCAGGTACAAGAGGTCTCATGCTCAAGGACTCTCATACTGGTTGGGGATTTCAACCACCCAAGTATCTGCTGGGAAAACAACAGGGCAGGTTGCAAGTAATCCAGGAGACTCCTGATGTCTACTGATAACTTCCTTATACAGGTATTGAACAGACCAATTACAGTTGAAGCATTACTGGACCTGGTACTCACAAATGCAGAGGAAATCACTAAAGAGGTTAAGACTGGAGGTAGCCTGTGATGTTGTGACAATGCCCTGGTTCAGTTTGTAATCTCAAGGAATGTGAACCTAGCAAAGAGAAGTGTCAGGACCCTGAACTTCAGGAGGGTGAACTTCGGGCTGTTTAAAGAGTTACTGGATGAGATCACTTAGGAAACTGTCCTTAGGGACAAAGGAACAGAAGACATCTGTCAGCACTTTAAGGATGCCTTTCTGAGAGCACAAGAACTCTCTGTTCTCCAGCAGAAGAAAGAAAGCAGAGGAGGCAGGAAGGAGGCTGAGCAAGGACCTGCTGGTCAAACTAAAGGAAAAGAAGGAAAAGTGTAAGCAATGAAAGCAGGGGTAGGTGGACTAGGAAGAATATAAGGATGCTATCTAGATGTTCAAAGAAATCAAGAAAGCCAGTGTGCAGGTAGAATTGAACCTGGTGAGAGTTGTGAAAAATGACACAGAGATTGTTTAGATACATCAGTCAGTAGAGACTGGCGAAGGAGAGTGTACCCTCTCTGATAAATGAAAAGGGAAAACTGGCTTCCTCAGACATGAGGAAGGGGCTGAGGTACTCAATAAGTTCTTTACTTCGATCTTCACTGACAGTCTGACTTCCCGTGCTTCTTGTGTCCCTGAACCTCTACTCAAGGGTCAGGGGAGCAAAATGACTCTCACTGTAAGAGCAGACTGAGTCCAAGACCAACTCATACTGTGTACAAGTAGTAGAGTTCTGAGGGAACTGGCTGATGTGCTTGCCAAGCTGCTCTCCATCATCTTTGAAAAACTGCGACTATGAGGTGAAGTCCCCAGTGATGGGAAAACATCACTCCCATTTATAAGAAAAGGAGAAGGGAAGACTTGGGGAACTACAGGCCAGCGAGCTTCACCTCTGTGCCTGGGAGTATCATAGAGCAGATCCTCCCGGAAGAGATGTTAAGACATGTGCAAGATGAGGAGGTGATCCAAGATAGCCAAAATGATTTCACCAACAGCAGATCATGCCTGACCAATCTGGTGACTTTTTATGATACATTGATGGCATCAGTAGACAAAGGAAGGGCAACAGGTGTCATCTACCTGTACTTCTAGAAGGCCTTTGATATGATTCCACACCACATTCTTATCTCTAAATTGGAGAGACAGGAATTGGAAAGCTGAGCTATTTGGTGGATAACATGTTTTGGATGGTCACAGCCAGAGTTTGTGATCAATGGCTCTACATCCAGGTGGAGGCTAATCACAAGTGATGTGCCATAGGGATCTGTCTTGGGTTCGGTGCTCTTCAACATCTTTATCAGTGATGTAGACAGCAGGATTGAGTGCACTGTCAACAAGATTTCTGATGACAACAAGCTGACTGGCGCAGTTGACACAATAAAAGAAAGGGACACTATTGAGGGGGACTTGGACAGACTTGAAAATTGAGGCCACATGAAGTTATGGATGCCCCATCCCTGAAGGTGATCAAGGATATGTTTGATGAGATCCTGGGCAATCTGATCAAGTGATTGGTAACCCTGCCTATGGCAAGGAGGTTGGAACAAAATGATCTTTAAGCTCCCCTTCAACTTAAGCCCTTCTCTGATTCCTTCAGTGACAGAGAAATGTCTCTGTGTATTCTGCCAGAAAGCTCTAACCAAGTTGCAATGGCTCAGATCTTGTTTAAAATGACAGGAACACGAAACTCAGGTAGTATGCCCAAGAGAACTGCTAAAGTTAGGAAAACAAGTAAAGTCCTCAGAGCTCCCAAAGCAAGCTCAAAGTGCTTGAAAAGTGAAAATAAAAATAAAACATCACGACACACCATAGACTCTTAACTAGGCATTATTCATAGATACCTGGTAATAACTGTGCAAGCCCATCAGAAAGCAAAGAGGACAATGCTGCCCAAGGATTTAACTTCTTTCTGCTCAAAACTAGGGTTGTAACACTCCAGGCACATTGCATCTTGTCCTTCAGCCCTACATAGTAGCATCCATGTAGCTATACCAATTGCTGCTCACAACCAGTCAAAGTGTGAATTGATCCCCATACAGACCAGGCCCCCAATATCCATATTTGGAGAGAAACGTCAGTTTCATATTGAGGTAATGACTTCTCATGTTGGACAAAATTCTGAGGGGTTCACATAGTCGTTTCTAAGGAAAATCTCAATCCTGAGATCACTAGAAGTTTTAACTAAGAGGTGATTTGCTTTGCCATATGCAGGTATGTCATGGTTTTATGATTTTTGGATATTGGTATTTAACATCATAACATCATGTTAAAGTGAGTTAAAAAGTTAATGTTCCAGTTCCAGAATGTAGCTGTCTCCGAAGAGAAGAACTGCATCCCCCACAGGACTGCTTACTGTTTGGTTATCGTTTTCACTCAGAGGGAAAAGATAAAAGTTGTTCAGATCTCATGACCTCCCCCTTCCTTCTTGATTTCTCATTCTGTATGATTTATTAGCTCCAGTTCTAATTGTATTGTATTATATGGTATTGTAGTGTGTTATCTTGCATTCTGATATCTTATTTAGTGAATTAGTTTGTTTCTCCTCAGATCACTGTCACTGTTTTATTTTTAGGCCCATCTCTCTAACCTTTTCCTTTTTTTTTTTCCCCTTTTCCCTTTTAGGGCATGGATCTGTGGGTCCCTCCGCCCCGCTAGCCAAGGAACCAGGAGAAACCAGCCCGTAAACCATCGACAAGGTAGCATCCACTATCTCTTGAAAGCCTAATTAAAATATATTACCTCTCATTGGTTCCATTCTTGTTTCCATCTAGTTCACAGACCTTAACAATAGTTTTCATATGTTACACTTTAGAAGACTGACAAATCTTACTGCTGGTAAGAAGGCGTATAATTTAAAGCAGGATAAACAGTGTTGCAGAGCTGAGCTAAAAGAAGTGGTTATTAAAATGCAATGCATCTGCTATGATGGAATGAACTTTATTAAAGATGCTAATGATGATACTGGAAGTCATGCATGAAGTTTTATTCCTTATGCATGGACTAACAGCAAAAATAATAAAAACTCCTTGACAAAAATATGAAATGTGACATTTGTAAGCCTGACAGAACTATGATATCACAGGCATTTTAATACAATGACAAGAAGAAAGAAAGATATCCCTCCTTGATTGCCTGTGTCATTTGAATGAATTTAGCCTAAATTTGCTTTTTTCTTCTGTTAAAGGTCATTCTTTTGTGAAGTGATTTTTATAATTGTTGTCATTTTAGATCAGTTTTGTCAAAATTAGGGTGGATTAATTTTGAGACAATCACTCTATTAGATGATTAGTTGATAGATTCATGTAATAACTCAGGCACTCATTCAGAGGACTGCTGTCCTGTATGGAGAACATACAAATTAAGCAGAACTTTCTATCTTTATGTGTGCAGATATCTGTATTGATGCTTACTCGAAAGTCTTTAATTTGAGCAACAGATATCACTCTATCAAATCATTCTGTACTCAGATTGTTCTCCACAGATTTTTACTATTGTTATGTACCAGAAACAAGGCTTTCTTTGAATTGTTCTGGCAAGGACAAATGTTTCCACAAGGTTGAAATGGTCAGCTGGTCCTCGCTCTGAGCTGATTTCCTGTTTAAGTATTTAACCCACAATGCTGCAAATAGGAACTCCAGGAAGACACATCAAGAAGCCAAACAAAATTAAATCAGTTCTATTCCTGCCCAGCATGTGCTTGTGCTGAGTATTACTTTGTACAGCAACTCGGTGTTCAGCATGAAATGTAAAATTGTTTTCTGACAATATTCTTGTTAGATCTGAGAACAAATGGTGTCACAATCCTACCCTCAGCTCTTCTGTCAGCTCACCAGGACTTCCAGATAGGCATTTCATCTTTCTGGGGCTCAATTTACTCAGTACCATTTTTGACTGTGTGACTGTCTGCCTGTGCCCAGAGTTATCTGTGCTAAACCCTGAAAATCTCAGTCCCTGCAAGGTCTCATATCTCTTCTAGATTAACTCCACCCATGGTTGGTTGCCATCTGGTAATCTGCCCACTGCCTTAATTGCACTGCAGTCAAGCTTCCAAGATGAATACAATGGGAACTCTTGGCAAAATTAACATTTCTTTTCCATATGCAAAATGTGAAAAATATATCTACTCCACGTTGAAACTTCCCAGTGAGATTTGTCAGTTTTTACCTGATTTCAAAGACAAATCCATTGGAATGGAAAGATAGAAAATAATGTAGTATGTTCTTGAGAGGCTTTACCTACTGTCAGCATGTAGAGATGTAGAGACTGTGGTGGCTGCTAGTATGGTATTCCTTAGTGCTGTCTATATCTACCTTGAAAGATGAATCAAGTGATAGCTGAAGCAGTTAGATGCTGGGAAAAAAAAAAAGACCTTTAAGTACACAGGCGTCCTGATTTTGAGTGTTTTACCATCAAACTGAATGGACACTGGATTAGTTCTTAAATGAGTTAGAACCTCAGTTCAGTGAACAACTTGAGCTATAAATCAGCAAGTAATCTCACCAAAGTGAACAACACCTTTCTGCTCCCACAGTTATGCACTTAATTCTATCCCATCAAGCTACACTGCAACTTGCCTTGGCTCTCAGTGCTGTGTCCAGGCTTCCTATCGGCAATCACCATCAATCAGACCACTCCAATGTATGACTTCAAG
This sequence comes from Perdix hodgsoniae, assembly GCA_035772895.1. NCBI lineage: Eukaryota > Metazoa > Chordata > Aves > Galliformes > Phasianidae > Perdix > Perdix hodgsoniae. The sequence goes on along the minus strand of JAPSGF010000098.1, from coordinate 184,610 downwards.
CTAATCTTATGAGGTTAGAGGTTTATTTAATATAAATTCTGTTGTTCTTCCCACTCTGCCTTTTGGTTTCTGAGCATTGTGAGAGCATTTCAGTCCTGGGTTGTTTGGTTTGGTTTTTTTTTGTTTGTTTTGGGTATTTTTTTGGACTTTTTTCCTGTAACAACAAGGGTTCAAATCTTACTATTTTTATTGGTGGTACGCATGAAGTGAAAACTAGGGTTCCCGTGCCATTGCTGAGTTCTAAAGGCTGGAGATTTTAAGGAAAAAAGTAAATGCCAGAAAGCTTGTGATGAGATTATGTGAGCTGACAATACAGATGTGATTACCCTGGAAGCAAGAGAGCTATCCCTGTGAAACTGGTGTGAGATCAAATCCCAGTCATTCACTAGGGACTGCATATTTTCTTACCCACTGTTTATAATGGAGCTACCACAAAACTGCCCTCTAGTTGCAGGAGGGCTGTTCCCGACATTTTGAACATCTGTATTTTTAAATACATTTCTCGCTTTCCTTCCCTCTGCAACCTACTTTGCCCATTTCCTACATTTACTTCATGAAAACTGAAAAGTTATCAAAACTTCACCTTTTTGCCTTTCCATAACCACATATTTTCATCGAACCCATAAATTCTAGGCACATCCCTCCTGACCACGAGAAGCTTTCTTGACAAGCAAATTGACTTAATTCCCCCTTTTTAGGTAGCCTTTAACAATGTTAAAATGCTGCCACCTTCTGTTAGACGCTTGTGTTGCTAATAGGTTGCAAAAGAACATTCTTCTATTTCCTTCAGGCTTGTAAGTTGATTTATACTGATCCTCAGCTGCATTGGTACAATATATAACATGACAGGTTAAATGCAGTGCCTGCCAAAAAGTCTTGATAGGCTCAGCTTTCGTGCAGCAGCACTTGAAAAGACCATTACTACTGCCATCCAGCTAAAGTATGCTCAATATTTTTGACAGTGAATTATCTGAACAGCAGTTTATCTCAATGTTCACTTGGTGCTACAGCAATTTAAGGATTCAGAAGACAGAAGAAGCAAAGAAAAGCAAAATCTTCTATTGTTCAAAGTAAAGAAAGTTGGAATGAGTTTTTCTGTGAATTTTAAAACAGTTGGGTATTTACTCTCAAATTCATTTCAGGGCACACTGACAGGCAGATAATTAGCATAGGTGTAGATTGCATTCCACTTTTGTCATTTGTCCTCAAGATCTTAGGGTTTCAGAAACTCAGCTATGGGCTGCATTCTTGTCGGAGATGGGTTTGTGTATCTACTCCGGCACTCTAAAATCATATAAGTGAGTAAAAGTTGTACTGAGATTCCCATCTTGCTTTCTGGAAGGCCTCTGTCCTGCTCACTGGGTCACTTCAGAAGATAAAAAATCAATAGCTTTGTGGCTGCTGTGGTGATAGGGCTCACAGAACCCCTTGTCAAGAAAGCGTTGTTCTCACTGCTTGCAGCCTTTTGCTCAGTGGAGCACCATGCATTTTTCCCTGCTCTGTTCCTTAGACCAGAAGCTGTCTCTGGGTGCACTGCCAAGACCCTCCTGACATCATTCTCAAATTTGAGTCTTGAGCTTTGATGACAGGAAGATCCTTCTGCTTACTTATGTGATCATGTACTTGCAGCTAAGTAAACTTTCCGGCCTGAAATGCATTTATTAAGGAGATAAGGATTTGAGTTGATTTTCAAAATCCTGTAAATTCCAGCAAATCATTTTGGCTGCAGAGAAAGGAATTAAGATAACCAGTAAATCATCAGCTTATTTTGGAATTATTCTAAACCTATGGTGTTGATTTGCAACTCCACAATTGTCTGCTGCAATCTTGGTTATAAAATATTGTTATAACTTCAGAAAGAAGATGTTGCCTTTCAGGTTAAACTGAACTCTTAATTTAGTCCCATAGTTTCACTTTTCTGAGACTCCAGCTGAACCAAAAACACTCTGTTGTTTACTTCTGAGCAATGAAAAGTTGCTTAGTCAGGGGTTACTAGAGATTAGTAGCTTAAGGGCAAAAATACAGAAATAAAAATGTCCCAAGCAAATAATATGATATTTGCAATGTCATGCTGTGCTCTCTCTCTTTGGTATGCCACGGCCAAGAATAATGTTAGGAGGTGCCACAAACATCATACTACATGAAAGCCATATACTGGGGACACTGGTCTAAATCAGAAAGGGTCTGTAGACTTGTGGTGCTCCCTAGGCAGCTTCTAAGAGGTTTGTGAAATACAAACAAGAAAGCAAACCTCATGTCGGTTGGGCTGAAATTATTCAGGCTGGATCTGCTCCTCTTTATTTCGTAATCTGTAAATCAAAAGAAGTTGGAGATTTGCTGGCCTGGGCTATCTGTTATGTTTAGATAGATGCCAATCACTTTGATATTTAAGCCAACAAAGTCCAGCCTCATTTTGTGTGCTTCTTTTGGAAGGGAAATATTTTAAGTGAACTCTACCAGAGTGTCTTTGCACATTCATACGTGTACACTTAATTCTTCTAGCAACTAAATACTTTCTTTCCTCCACCATAAGCATTACTCCAATACTACAATTGTTTTCAATTTTATTTTTAATGAAACTTATCCTTTCTTCAATTCACTTTGGTTTTATTTTCCTATACATCAAAATTATATGATGTTGTATTAACATCAAAAGTGAAACACACCAAGATTTCATGTATTGGTAGTATTGCTGTGAGCCACAGTGGAAGCCCACCACAGTGACCAAAATAAGAGTGTATGGTGTGAAAATGTGCAGTACAGAATGATATCCCTACATGTGAAGCACCTGAATTATTAAGGCCTCTCTTAGTATTACAGTGTTCAGTGTGAACCAGAAAGGAGACCTGACAGCAGAGAACTCAAGAGAAAGCAAAATCTTCTGATGACTGTTTAGAATATTGTGTCAATAGAGACAAAAGAGCTTATTTGAGTACGGGAGAAGAAAAAGAAAAAGAAAAAAGAAAAAAGAAAAAAGAAAAAAGAAAAAGAAAAAAAAAGAAAAAGAAAAAGAAGAAAGAGAAAGAGAGAAAGAGAGAAAGAGAAAGAGAAAGAGAAAGAGAAAGAGAAAGAGAAAGAGAAAGAGAAAGAGAAAGAGAAAGAGAAAGAGAAAGAGAAAGAGAAAGAGAAAGAGAAAGAGAAAGAGAAAGAGAAAGAGAAAGAGAAAGAGAAGGAGAAAGAGAGAAAGAGAGAAGGAAGGAAGGAAGGAAGGAAGGAAGGAAGGAAGGAAGGAAGGAAGGAAGGAAGGAAGGAAGGAAGGAAGGAAGGAAGGAAGGAAGGAAGGAAGGAAGGAAGGAAGGAAGGAAGGAAGGAATTAAAAAAAAAAAAAAAGAAGTGAAGTATGTTTACATTCAGAAATACTGTCCTGCTATGAGGATTGGAAAATGTAAAGAATTCTGTCAATCTGACCCAATTCACTAGACTTCTAGTATATGGGTTTAAAAAAAAAATTCAGTGACCACTGTTATTTGGATGTAAAACCATCTTGACAGTCATGAGTAGCCAGGATAAAGTAGGTCGCACTTTCTCCTGCTGTCTGAAGGCAGTGGCAATGCCTTGAGGGTCACTGGAGCAGAGGAGACTCTGTTGTCAATACATGCGAGCACAGGCTGGAGACTTGACTCAGTCATTTCTGCCTTACGCTGTAATTACACATTCAGTGTGTCTTAGAGGAAAGAGCGAATGCTTCACCTCAAACCAAATTAAATTTTAAAAATGTTATTTGACGCAAATCCTTCTGCAAGCTCCTATTTCTGTAAGTGAGTGGAAGAAGTTCACACCCATGTCACCAAGAACAAAATTTTCCAGTCAGCGCTATCATATCAGCTTCATCTTCCAAAATCTTAGCTGCCTTGTTACTTCTAAGAAAGGAGCGTAATGCTTTAAAGTTACTGCGACCAACAGAACTGCTCGAAAACACAATGTAAAAATCATGTGAGACATACCCTGTTTTTTTTTAGAGAAATACTGTTATTAGCTGCTGTCAGAAAGATCACAATCTTCCTCATTCCCAGACCAGTTGTGATATTGTTCCCTTCCAACATTACAAGCCATCGGATTGTTGAAGTAAGAAGTGCGGCCAGGGCTTTGTGTTCACACCGAGTCCAGGTCCCAGCCTCTGGCTGCTTTAGGGACACCCCATCTCCATCACCCCATCTATGTCACCCTGCAAGCGTGCACCCAGGGGCTCATTGATGACAGCCTTGAACACTTCCACAGGCAGATCCTCCCCTCGTGGTGTAAAGGTGTGACCTGGTAATTGAGATCAATACCTTGTCACTTTATTCTGCTGCCTCTGCTTTATCCTACAGTGAATTGAGTTTTCCATGTTATTTGTTGTGCTCATCTTTTCTTAAAGTAGTATTTGTAGCTCATTCCATCACCTTTCATGCACAAGGTTTTTCTTGCTGACGCAGCAGCCATTAGGTACAGTTTAGCTCTTCTAACACTGTATATCACTTCATTACAAGAGACTTCTTAGAAATCGACCTTCACACTCTGAATAAAAACTGAACCTGGCCTTTGATTTCTGGAAGGTGTTGGTCTATGGGATGTCAAAGAATCGCAGCAATGAGCTGCTACGTGATCTGCAGCTGGCTTTGCTGGGTGCCTTAAGCTATATTGGCTCTGTTTTCTCATTTCCCGCTTGGACCCACTTTCAGTAGTGCATTTCTCAGACGCTGGAGCATGTTGCTGGAGTGTAAACACTGTAATATCAAAATCAGCTGTTCCTCCATCTGTAACTAGCATTTAAACTTCCCATGCTCTATACACAGGAAAAAGAAACATTAAAAGATGAGAGGAACATCATTAGCAGTGCACAGCTTATAAGATCCTCTTGCCCATTCCAGCTAGAGGAGGGCACTGGCCCAATGGAAGCTTACTTCCTACACCCATGGCTTTTGAAGGTGTCAGCTCCCCAGATTATCATTTCAAGTTTGGTCACTTTAAATGTTGAGAATTGATACTCAGGAAAAATATAAATCATTGTGGCTTCAAAAGTACATGATACTGCTTGACACTAAGTTTAGCTGTGATTACATATGAGCCTTTCCTGTGGCTACCACTGCACACTGCATGTGCAGAGGGACAGAGAAGTCAGGGGCATTTCCCAGGCAGCTGCTAGTCCTAACAGGTTGCTTTCAGATGTCAGCCTATTTATCAGCCCAGTGCTCCTCCATGCATTATCTGCAAACAGGGCGTACCTGTCCTCTGCTTTCCTCACTTGAAAAAGAAAGTTAATTTTTTTCATATTGATGAAGCATCAGGTTTTATCCTGAAGAAAGTCACAGAAGTAGGTAGAGAGCTAATATCTAATTTCTCTATACAAAAATTACATGATGATGAACAGCAAATGCTACCCAGGACAAAATACTGCCCATTTTGACAGAAAAGAACTTGAAAAATTAAATTATACAGAACATTTTAAATTTATTTTTTTTTACATGTCTATGGTAGGAAGAGAGAGAGGAAAATGCTTATTTTTCTCCTTGCAAAATTTAAGCGCATTAAAAAATTATGAGAATCTCTTTTATTATTTCCCATATAAACTATTTTAATAATTTCATTTGCACAAATTTTGCAAAATAGGATAATATCCTCCTGAAACACTCACTTAAAAAATATTGTATTTGTTAGTATTTCTCAATTTAATAAAACAGAGGAGGTTCTTTCAAAATTGGTACTGAACTATCTAAAACTTTTGTTCAAAACCTTGAAGAAAACAAACAAAAAATCTCCTTGAAGGTTGCATTCAGCTATGCTTATGCTTCCCTTCATCCACTGTAAAAAGCAAAAGGATGCAAATACAGAAGCACAAGGTATATATACTTTATATATATATATATATAGGCTATAAGCTGTAATTCAGGGACCCCTATCTACCAGGTTGAGCTGCAAGTACCTGAGCTGCTTATTTGAACAGCAGTAAGGTAAATACAAAAGCAATAAGAGAAAATACTGTTAGCTTTCCCCTACTTTCACCCCATCTTTTATTGAACAGTACTTTTCATTTTCTATTAAGGTCAACTGGGCAGACTTTTTGAATCTCCTATATGTTGAAATGTAAATAAAATAAAGCAAATGGGAGAGAGATGGGAAGAGACAACTGGTTCTAACGAATACAAGCTTACACTCCGTGGAAGACCTGACAAGAACATCCCACAGGCAGGCTGGGGCACCAAGGCTGTGTTTGTAGCTTCCCCAGACATCAGTTGGCTTCCAGCATGGCACCAAGTTTCAGGACTCTGCTTTTGCCAGGCAGCAGCCCAATCTGCCATGGCTCAGCTCGGTGACCCTAGCAATGGGGTTTTTCCTCTAAGGAGCAGAGAGCAAGGAGGGGAGGCCACCAACCCCTGCACACTTCCCCATCTTCCCAAGGAGCTGATGGGGGACTGCTGCCAGCCTTCCCATTAGAAGTTACAGAAAAGGTGAGTTTGTCTCATTTGACTATCGCCGTCAGGCAGCGTTTGCAATTAGTCCACTTCGACCTTATTCAGGCTTTGGATGCCTTTCAGTGGTGAAAAAGGGAACACTTGAGCTCCATTGAATTGGAGCGTGGCATCTGCTGCACGCTGGGGGGAGAGGCTGGGGGTCAGCGCTTGATTTTGATAAAGCGTGCCAGATTAATTGTCTTCAGTAATCCTGTTTGTCATGGTAGATGTGCAGAGGAGTCTTTGTGGCACAGGCTGACATATGGGCTGGCCGGCTGCTCGCCTATTCAGTCCCTCCCCGCACATGCTCTTCACAGTTGGCCTAGTTCCCAGAGCCTTGTTCTCCGGGGAAGCGGGCCTCCTGCACCTATTCAGCCGGCCCCCCGTGCCACAAACAGGCTCCCTAATCTGCAGGCCTGTCTGGGCTATTCAAAGCAATTGCATTATTCGGAGAGATCAAGAAAGAGGCTGAAGAGGGTGGGGGAAGCGCAAGAGGGAGAGGGAGCAGTGCAATTTTGGAAAGAAATAAGCAGCCCGGTACTTCAGGCAGAGCTCTTCAGGAGGCTGATTATAGTCCCTCTCCAAATCTGAATCTGTCGTGAAATTATACCCTGCCTCATTTGTAAAACAGATGCTAATAAGAGGTAATTTGGACCCTGCTGATTATTAACTTCAATGGAGACGCTCTTTTTCCCCTGTGTTTTTGTTAGGAATTCTTGGATTGTCCCTCATACACTGCTCCACGGCAGAGGATGGAACAAGAGGACAAAGGAGACTCTTCAAATAACACAGGAGCAGGATGAGAGTGGCCCCAGAGAGGATCAGTGACCATCCAGCCAGGCAACAGAGTCTGGAGCTGCTGGGGAATGAGCAGCAGCCCTGATGGCCCGAGGACCCCTGAACACACAGCCTGCCTGCACTGCCCAGGCTGTGACACAGAGCACATAGCACAGCCATCTTACGGCCTGCTTCCCCAGGGAGGGAGATGGATCTAAGCTGATGGGAAAAGGAAGCAGAAAAAAGTGGCAAGCTCTTTTCCAAGAGGTATTCTTGGGTTTCTTGGGAGCCATTTGATTATGCATTTAACCGAGTGTCCTTTCATATATTGGAAGAGAGCAATAAGGTCTCCTCTCAACCTCCTCTTCCTCAGACTAAACAGCCCCAGTTCCTTCAGTCTCTCCTCATAGGGCATATTCTCCAAGCCCTTCACAAGCCTTGGTTACTTAGTGTTCAGACAAGGAGCAGAAACAGGCAAATGAATTCTGCTGAAAGACATGTCCTGCAAGCTAAAGTACTGTATCCTGCTCATAAATTCCCCTGAGGTGGAGTACACGTACCAGTTACTCTTTGTACCAAAAAATGTGGTGGCATTAAACTTGATGCACATGTGCTTTATGGTCTTCTGATACATCTTACAGCCTTCTGGTTTGTGTTTTGTGTTTCAACCTGTATTTGAAGGACTACACAAACTCTTCCTACTGCAGGCAGTAGCTTGAGCATTAACATTTGGAATACTGCCTTGCAAGAAAACCATGACATACAGGAACCTAACAGTATGTCAGACAAGAGGTGTAGCTCACAAGATTACACCGTGCTTGTAAGTTTAACAGTGAAGAACAATCTGAAGGATTTCAGACAGGTTCAGAGATCTTCCTTTTGTTTATTACCCTAACTTTATTACCCTAACTTTAGCTCTTTATGCCACTCCTGCAATGTCTTCAGGATAATCTGTTTTTTTCTCCAGTCCCTGTCTCCTCGTGATCCCAGCAGTTCCTCTGCACACTGCCATCCGCTATCAGCTGCTTCCAGTTTAATGTTGCCTTAACATTAAGAAAGTCAGGATTTATTTCCCCCCACCATGATACTTAACACTCAGAAGTCACCTATGCTTATGCCAATTGCCAACAAAGTACTGCTTTGCTGTTGTTTTCATATCTGCCCTGGAGATCAAATATAAGCACTGTAAATATAGCATCTCACACATTTTAAGAGGCAAAATCGTCTGGTTAGGAAATTAATGAGGGGAAAAGTTACTCTCAAGTCAAACCCCGACAAAATGCCTTCTCTCTAACAAAAACATTGTATTTGTTTGGATACTGTCTTTGCTATTTTTGCTGCTGCTCTCACTAAGTTTCATTTCCCCTGCTCCCTCACTTAATGAAGCAGATATTGTACAGTGAAAGAAATGCAAAACAACTAACATTATTGGGTATCCGATTCTAGGTTGGTGTGTGGTGTGAAAGTGAGTTGTAAAGGGGAATATCCTCTGCTCAGGCAAGATTTTTCCTACTGTTCTTGATAGGTGATTGGGTTTTCATGCTAATCAAAATGTTGATTCCTGAAGCTGCTCTTCTTTCAAAATAAACAAGTGTTCTAATAAAGCAAACTGGAATTTCCACGGGGCTGGCAAGCCAAGAGCAGGTATCGGTTATGATTGCAAAATCATACTAAAAAACCTTTGAGGGCTTTGGGCTGTCGTTGGGCATGAGTGAAAGAGAATTGTGACATGTTCAAGCAAGTAAACTCATCTTTAAATAGAGCATAATCCTCGTAGGGGTAGGATAGCTGAGTTGGCATGTCTCTTACAGACATACATATCTTCATCTTTTTATGGTTAGGGGAAAAAATGTATTTTTATAAATATGTATTTGATTGATGAAAGTATCTGCACAGATATTGTTTTATTTATTTGTTTGTGTATTCCCCAAAAGCAAAGCCAAAGGGATTCTATATGTGGAGGCAAGTATACATGGCAGGAGGATAAACTTATTAAATTTCAATATTTACTAGTCACCTCAGGTATTTTTTAATTCCCTAGGACACTGAAATAGTTTCAGCTATCCTTGAAAAATGACCCGGTCTCAGATATGTATAAAGATAAAAAGGGAACATTAAAAAAGGTTTCTTAGAATCTTCAAGCAGCTGAGAAATGACTAAAGGCTCAATTGCTAGTTTTCATCTTTCAGACTAACAGGATCATCCAGGAGATAAAATTTTACATGACTGTCATATCATTTCTCCATAGAGTTTGAGAAGAATCATAGAAGTTATTTACCAGCAAATAATTCAAATGGAATTGCAGCCACTTGGTGGACTTGATCAAGGAACTGCATAGTTTACAGAATACCTTAAGAATTCCTTAAGAAAGATGAAGACTTTTTCCTCCAGTATGTCAGTAAGTTGGTCATGTGCAGGTTGTAGCAATGATTTGGAGCTTCCAGTATCAGCTGTGCTTGATTCTCTTACCTTTGCCCTTTCCCCTTGTTCTATCTCACCACTGACTAACATTTCTGAGGAGGGAAACACCTTGCTTTAGCAATAGCTGAAAGGAATTCAGTATTTGTTAAGAACTTAATGCACAGGCATATACTGTCTAAAGATTAAAATAAAGTAAAATCAGTGAGACATTTTGAATGAGTTTAGTAAAATCCTTTGTTAGACTGTCAAAAATGCCTGCCATGTGTTTTAATGGAAACCAAGAGCAAAATGCTGACTTAGTATGTGGCCTAGTGAAAACAGTGGAAAAGAGGATGAATGCATCAGTGCCTCCTAATTTGCAAATTAAAGTTGAATCTGCTTCATTAACAGGCATGAAGATGCTTTTCTGAATTGCTTTTCACTGGCATTAAGAAATTCTTGGAAGAATGTAAGTATAGAGATCACCTCTCAAAACAAACTTGTTCTCAGTGGGCTTTAAGAGATGTGTTCATGTTCCCAGCATCTTAACAGTACTGTGCTCCTTCTGTTATCTCTTGCAAAGTTAACTTCTTGTTTCTACTGGGAATAAACTAAGCTCCTGATTCCTCATGGTTACTCAGTCAAGCCATCTACCACAGCCATTCAAAAAAAAAAAAAGTAGTTCAAGAGAACCACATAACACGTGTACACATTCATGGTTTATGGCACAACCATACCTGTAGTGAATTAAAAACTGTAAGATGAAAGCAGCGACAGGTCACTGGAAAGATCTGGAAAATCAAAACAATATTGCAGCCTCATGACAACTGTAGCAGTAGCATCTCATCAGGATTAGTCATTCGCATCTGAAAGTCCCCAGTGAAGACACACATAGCCCACTCTATTAAAAATGGATTACACATTTTATATCTTCATGAAAGAATTATAAGTGTGTACATTAATTATATATATAGTACATATTTTCACAAGAAATAAATGTGTAGTGGCCCAATTCTTAATTAGTATCAATCCATATCCTTATGAGTAGTCAAGTGATTTTCTACCGTCTTGTTATAGGAGCACTCACCACCACACTTTTACTTTGTAGATTGAGTATATTTCTGTAACTTATTGTACCACACTCGTAAAGTCTTGTATTGACATGGAAAATGAAACAAGGAAAGCTGAAAGAGGACAAGGAGGAGAGAAAAAGAACTTTGTGCTAAGTAGGGAACGCCCTTTTATTTGTGCCACTACCAAGATCACCGAGTATCAGAGAAGCAACTTAATCACATTGAATTGTTTCAGACTGTTGCTAATGCCTCCTTTTTAGAGACAAAGGCATTTATCGGGAGTGGAAGCAAGCCCAACAGTGTAAGAATATGTGTCTTTGACAAGAAATGCAGTTGTTCTTGCTGAGCCTCCTACCTGTTCTCTGATACTGGCAATAGCTCCTGCGTAGCGAGTTTTACATGACACAGAGGCAAAGACCAAAAAAAAAAATAATGTCACAAAGTAAATGTCAGTCCAACATTCTGGCATGTCTTTCTGTTAATATCACTGTGATGGACAAAAGGATTTCTTTTGGGTTAGAATAATATGAAAGTCTAACAAACACCTATTAGATCGCATGTTTAGAGTGCCCAGCACAACTGAAAGGAACAGCCATCTTCTCCAGAGGGCAATTTGTCCTATTCCGTGACGCCTGATTTCAGCTTTAATCTCTGGAATAACATTTTCCATTATTAGATATAGGGGGAGACAAAATGAATGACGTTCAAATGATTAAATTTTGGATATGTAGTGCCTTCCTTTAATAGTATCAGTGGCAATTTTTTTAATAGGAAAATACTTGAGAAATGGTTATCACACACTTCTGTTGTGTTGTGGAAGCGTAATACTCTTTTTACTTTATAAAAAGAACATAATTCTTCCCAACAAGAACTTGCTATTTTCATAGATTATAGAGTTTTTATCATTGATAATTTTTTTTTTTTTCTTTTTCCCAGAGGTAATACATTTCATAGAATGGCTTGAGCTGGAAGAGTCCTTGGAAATTACCAGTTAGTTTCAACAGCACTGCCATGGGAAGGGACAACTCTCATCTCACCAGGTTTCTCAAAGCCTCATCTAGAGTGACCTTGAACACCTCCAGGGATGAGGCATCCACAGCTTCTCTGTGCAACCTGTTCCAGTGCCTCACCACTCTCACAGTAAAGTCCTCTGTATGAGGAAGCATCTGAATACACATCACCATAAAGTCCAAAGTACAATTGATGTAACTGAATAAGGAGATGCGTGTGGTTGCATGATAGAAACTTTTTTTTTTCTCTAATACTCATCCTAGTACTGGACTAGGCAACAGTCTTCACTAAGTCATAATAGTTAATTATTTATTTATTGCCAAATTATGCTAATACGAGAAACACTCCAGTGCATGTAGATTCTGTCTGAGCTAGAGGGGGATCATGTATAGAAAAAAATAATAATAATCCTAGCTATGGTATGCATTTTCAGACATTTCTGCAAAGATTCTCTTTTAGCCCCTAATCCTATTCATTCTGGTTTCTCTATTTCCCTTCCCCCATCTCTCCAAAGCTTCTGACCACTGTTACCATTTCTGTGTTTGGAAATGAGTAAGCAAAGAGTCTTGCTTCTCAGAAATGCCCTTGCAATGCGCTGGCTTCCTCCATCTCCTCGTACTGCCCTCCCACAGCCACCCCTCTCTCCCTGCACTGAGCACAATGTCCCAGTGACAGGTGGCTGCTGGTTTCTGTAATTCTGGGTACAGCTTCAGTCAGAAGTGGCCTGTAATGAAAAAAAACAAAAACAAAACAACCTTAAGCTTATGAAGAGAAAAAGCGCTGGCTCTGAAAGTGCTGAGACAGGCTGGTACGGGATCTCAGCACAAAAAGCATCTAGCACAAAAAGCCAAACCCAAATGAAAAGAGCTGCTGCCATGATCATCACGAGGTCCTCTGCTGCACAGATGTCTGAACTGAGCTGAAACTGATGAGTCTTTTATGGGGAGCCTCCTCCCCTCTAGATACCCATGGCAAGACTCAGCTGCCTGGCTGAATTAATATTATTTCAAGGGACACAGTATATGTGACAGACATCTGACACTCAGTGAGTTAAGTTCACATGAGAATGACTGACTTTTTTTTTTTTTTTTTGCTAGTTACATCAGAGAACTGATTAGGAAGTTTACAAGAATGGAAAGGTTTTGGATGCTCTGTGGTAGCAGTAGGAGCAGCATCTTAACAAGCTAATTGCTTTTAGTATACTTAAGCAGGAGTCAGCTAACAAAGGTGCCCCTGCAGCTCAGTACCTAGATACTCAAAGTTTTACCACCTCACTTGTATTGATTTGCCATTCCAATTAAAGAGAAATGGGAGACTCTCAACTGCGTGTTAACGTGTTTGGACTGTGATCTGCGCACAACATTTTACCCTGTCATGTGCCTATGAATTTATTACAGTCTCTTCCCACATCTTACAAAATGCCTATAAATTATAAACCGGATGTGAGGTTGCAACACACTGTATCTTAGAGAGAGCTCAGCATCTTTTGGTCCTCTGCTCTCCAACGCACAGCTGATGTTTATTATCCAGTAGGACTGAAGCACACATTTGTTTTCACTGTCTCGCCTTAAAGCACAGAACATATATTTTGTTACATCAGTGCACCTGTACAACACCTGTTAATTTTTCTGGAAGCAGTAGACATAGAAACCAAATGGGGGTGATGGAAGCTGGGCTCTCAGCATCTCACAGACCTTGGCTATAAGCAAGGGAAGTGCATGAAAGAGAGCTGCCTCTGGTTACTGAAGGTGCTGCAGTTTGATGAAGACAACTTCTAAGAAACACTGATCAGGAAAAACATAAAGGTCCCACTGTATGTATATTAAAATGGAAAGCTTACAGGGTTTTTACTTTAAGCGTCTGCCTTCCAACTTTGATACAAAAATTCTGCTCCTTAATAAACATTTAGCACTTTAAGATACATACCTCACTGGAAAGAAGCCAAACCAAACTCTTTATCCTTCAAAAGAATAAATTAGCAAATGAAAAGCAAGCTTTTCCAGCCCCTTTTATGTGACTGCAATCACTTAACATAGAATTTGGAAGCTGAAGGTCAATTCACTAACCTACTGACTCCATCACTGAAGGGTGAAATGAATTCAGGAACGGCCAGCTCTAGCACTGCGTTCAGTTATAGCATCTTGAAAAAATTTATGTGATAGTCCTCTTTGTCAGTATATCTATTCTCCTTTCTGAGCCAAACAGCACATCAACAAAACAAAAGATGCACTTTACTAGCTGATAGGTTAGCTGACTATCTTTTTTGTCTGAACTATTCCCTGCTTGATCTTCAGCAGATGATGAGGAATATAAATCAGTGTCTACACGCAGAGGTGGCATGCTGTTTACACAGCAGGCTTATATTATCATAGTAATCATATATGGGTAATAAATAAAACCGTAGCGAGTAACTAAAGATATGCTCCATTCAGTGAAGGTTTTTTCATTAAACAGTTATCAAGAGCCAGACAAAATATGCAGCACTCTTGTAAGCTGCACCAAAGCACTCAGGCTTGACAAAGTTAAACCCGCAAATATAAAGCATTTCTCAGTTGTACCAGAACTGGCCAGGCTCAAAACTTGAAAGCATGTCATATAATCCCTGAAAAAGTTAATTGCCATCTACATTGCTTCTAATAAAGCTGCATAACCTTACAAACACATGCTGCATTTGCAGAGAGGAACAAGAACAGCCTTTATGACACTTGGTCCACCCAACCAGGGCCATAGACTTTACTGGAAAGGCGGTGTGAAAACATGAAAGCAGTTGGAAAACAAGATCAATACACCTGGCCCAGTTCTAAAGGATAGGGTCAGTTTTTCACCACTGGCTTACTCCAAAGAGGATCTTCAAATTGGTGAGACTGCTGATGTTGGTTCTGCATGGTTCAGGCTCATGCTTAATACATTGTGCAAGTGAAACTGTTGTGTCCTGTATCCGTCACTTTTTGAAAGTCCTTAGTTAGTCTCAGGCAGAGACTATTCCTCAAAGAGCTTAATGCAGAGGAGAGAGTAGAGGCCCAGTCAAGAAACTAGGAGAAATACACTAGAGTCAGTTCAGCAAATAGAAGAATGTGATAACTCCATACTTTCATCCTCAAATACATAAACTTGATGTTTTAGCCCACTTCCTCCTCTAATTTGGCCGTTGCAACAGAAAGATCTCTAACATACAGTGGCTTTTGATTCACTGCAGAGGTTTTGTCACTGTTTAGATTTCTCCTGTGCAAATAAGGCTTGAAAACATTGGGCCAAATTTACCCCTGGATTAACTCCACTGACGTCAATGTAATTACACTAGGAATTAATTTGCCTCACTGATATCATTTGCTGGATCCTATATCTACTTCCAACTTGCAATTAGAATCCAATTTCCTCAATCTACTGTACTGGAGATAGGCAGCTTGAGCTTCTTCTCAGAGATACCAGGCTAAAAAGTTGTTATTTCCTGTCATTGGCAACTGCACCCACAAAACAGCGAACATTTAGGCTCAGGGGTTTTGCACTGCTTAGGCAGCAGGCACCTGCTTATTAGCACTGCAAGTTTAAACCTGGACTAGGTGATCTGCAGTCTTAGCTTATCATCCTTTATTCCCCTATGTAGGTTTTGGTTTATTCCACCAGACAACATACAACAAACCAAATTATTTGCTGTGAATTTACTGCAGAGATCTACATACAGTAAACATGTAGTATGGGCATATATATCACAGAATCACAGAATCACAGAATTATCAAGGTTGGAAAAGACCTAAAAGATCATCCAGTCCAACCATCACCAATACTCCCCAGCTAAATCCTATCCCTCAACACAACATCCAAACTTCTCTTGAACACATCCATGTTCGGTGACTCCACCACCTCCTTGGGCAGTGCATTCCAATGCCTGACCACCTTTTCCGAGAAGTAATATTTCCTAATGTCCAGCCTGAATCTCCCCTGGCGCAGTTTGAAACCATTGCCTCTAGTTCTATCACTGTCTACACGAGAGAAAAGGCTGACCCCTAGCTCACCACAACCTCCCTTCAGGAAGTTATAGAGTGCTATAAGGTCTCCCCTGAGCCTCCTCTTCTCCAGGCTGAACAATCCCAGCTCCTTCAGCCGTTCCTCATAAGGCCTGTGCTCCAGGCCCCTCACCAGCTTCGTAGCCCTCCCCTGAACACGTTCCAGGGCCTCAATGTCTTTCTTGCAATGAGGGGCCCAAAACTGAACACAATACTCGAGGTGCAGCCTCACCAGTGCAGAGTACAGGGGGACAATGACCTCCCTGTTCCTGCTAGTAACACTGTTTTTGATGCAAGCCAGGATGCCGTTAGCCTTCTTGGCCACCCGGGCACACTGTCGGCTCATGTTCAGCCGAGCATCAATCAACACCCCCAGGTCCGTTTCCTCCACACAGTCCTCCAGCCACTCCGTCCCAAGCCTATAGCGTTGCCTGGGGTTGTTGTGGCCGAAGTGCAGGATTCAGCATTTGGTCTTGTTGAACCTCATCCCCCTGGCTTCAGCCCAGCTCTCCAGCCTGTCCAGATCCCTCTGCAGGGCCTCGCTACCCCCAGGCAGATCCACACTCCCAGCCAATTTGGTGTCATCTGCGAACTTACTGAGGGTGCACTCAATGCCCTCATCCAAGTCATCAATAAAGATATTGAAGAGGACAGGCCCCAGCACCGACCCTTGGGGAACACCACTCGTGACCGGTCGCCAGCTGGATTTAACTCCATTCACCACCACTCTCTGAGCCCGGCCCTCCAGCCAGTTCCTTACCCATCCAAGAATGTACCTGTCCAAGCCACGGGCTGCCAGCTTCTGCAGGAGAATACCATGGGAGACAGTGTCAAAGGCTTTGCTGAAGTCTAGGTAGACCACATCAACAGCCTTTCCCTCATCCAGCAGATGGGTCACTATATCATAAAAGGAGATCAGGTTGGTCAAACAGGACCGGCCTTTCATGAACCCATGCTGGCTAGGCCTGATCCCCTGGCCATCCCGCACATGCAGCATGATCTCCCTATGTAGTACAGTAGTGCCATTGCTCAGAGAATATTGACTTTCTTTATGCCACTACAAAGAATTACTGAATCAGACAATATTTAGCAGTTATTTATAGTACTAGGTTTTAAGAGTGAATCACTTGTCTCACACTAGATCTGAGTATAGGAGAGCAAAATACAAGCTCTCTTAAGAGGGTATCATGTTTCTATCTAAAACTGCTCTATCAAACTCAATAATTTCTTTGTACACACAAAAAAAATGTACATTTCTGTACATTTGTAATCTGTAAATTTATAAAATTGTACAAAAATGGAGGGGAAAAATGGGTGGTTTTTTAGTCATTATTGAGGAGGCCCACGAAGACAGACAGCATTTTCCATCAGTTGCAGCAGTTGCCAGATCTAGCTGCTTTCTTGGTGAAATCTCTGCTGAACACAGCAAAATACTCCTGGTATTAACTGTAGGAGGAGCTAGAATGGAGCTTTTGCTCATTACCTCATGGTAGTTCTTGTATTTCTTTGCTAAAAGTGAAAAAATTAAGCAAACTAAAACTATTTTTCATCAAAAAAGTATTTCAAGTTCATTACCTCTGAGTCCCATACATAAAGGTGTAGCAATCAAGAGTAAAAATACTACAAATAATAACAGTATGCACATCTCTCTGAAAGTAAAGCCTTCTATTTATTTCTATGGAAACTACAATAGATATGAAAAGCACAGTAACACTATTTGATAGAGCAAATTTTCAGCTACAAAATACTATTTTTCAACTTAGCCACCGCCATTAGCCAGTTTGTGCAGATCAGCTGATTGTGACACTCTTCATTTCATGCTGCGACAGCTGTGCATGGCCATCAGAACAGGGCTTGTCTTTCATGTCACCATTGCCACTGCTGAAACGCACTACCCACTGGCTCACTGTACTCACATCCACTGTTTAGACTCCATAAATGTCTATCAAGTGCCGATGAATGTCAATGAGTGCCATTTTTATTTATTTATTTATTTATTTATTTATTTATTTATTTATTTATTTATTCATTCATTCATTCATTCATTCATTCGTAGAGGAATTCAGCGACACACCTTTGTTTCATATGCACTTCCATGTCGGATGCCACTTTGTCAGACTGTCCCTCTGCTGCCACTTGTCACACAGCAACAACATGTAATTGAATATTTGTGAGAAGGTTCAACTTCTGCTGCCCTACCAATCACATCTGCCACTGGGCCAACATAATAAAGTAGGAGATACTCTTTTCAGAGCAACCCTCGTAATAGAATTGTAGAATTGTAGAATGGCCTGGGTTGAAAAGGACCACAGTGCTCATCCAGTTCCAACCCCCTGCTATGTGCAGGGTCTCCAACCAGCAGCCCAGGCTGCCCAGAGCCACATCCAGCTTGGCCTTGAATGCCTCCAGGGATGGGGCATCCACAGCCTCCTTGGGCAACCTGTTCCAGTGCCTCACCACCCTCTGGGTGAAAAGCTTCCTCCTAATATCCAACCTAAACCTCCCCCATCTCAGTTTAAAACCATTCCCCTTTGTCCTATCACTATCCACCCTTGTAACCAGCCATTCCCCCTCCTGTTTATATCCTCCCTTCACGTACTGGAAGGGCACAGTGAGGTCTCCCTGGAGCCTTCTCCAAGCTAAACAAGCCCAGTTCCCTCAACCTTTCCTCATAAGAGAGGTGCTCCAGCCCTCTGATCATCTTAGTGGTACTCTTTCTAGACTCACTGAAAGAGTTCTGCATCTTTCTTGTACTGGGGACCCCAGACCTGGATGCAGCACTGCAGATGGGGCCTCACAAGAGCCGAGTAGAGGGGGACAATCACCTCCCTCTCACTGCTGGCCACCCCTTTTTTAAAGCAGCCCGGAACAAGTAAAAATATATAATAATAATAATCAATTTTAGTAATATTTAATTGTAATAATATAATCATAACAAAATTGTATGATTTATATATTAGGAGGGAAGAACTGCATGTAGCAGGGGTAAAACTTAGAAGAAAAAGGAACTATTAGCAATTACTGCAGAGCCAGAATAATCCCTTACACATAGCTTGCAACAGACTGAGCTCTCTTTGGGAAAACACAGGGAAAGGTTATTGTCACTTCTAGGATACTATGTGTGTTAAATTCAAGTCACTGGCATGCTACGTACTGCAGATTTCCCATAAGTTCAAGATCCACTCTGAGGCCTGGATCCACAGGGAAGGGGTAGACTCCAAGAGAGTAGCTGTATCCCAGCAAACACAAGACTTCCCACCTGATGCACCAAAAAACCCAGTGGTTCTGCAAAGGCACAGTTTGTGGTATAAATTTAATAAATGCTCATGGGTATGCTAGGGAGAAATGTTTACTCCTGTTCAAAAGTTCTTGGCATATCTAGGCTTATTCACCTTCAGCCATCCTGCGGCCTTTTCGGTTTTATTTCTACTTCCTTCAAACACAGGACAAGGCAGAGTTTCCTGATCTAAGAAGCTGAAGAGAAAGCATTTTCCCAAAAATCTCTCTTGCCTGGATCTCTGCTGAGGTTCAGTCTGCATACAGATAAGGGAAAATGAAAGTAAAGCACAAGAGCAATCTAAATGGATATAATTTTCTTTATACATGATATGCCTATTTTTCCAGTCATCAAACCAGAGTTCAGATAAGTTCCTTCTCTTTCTTTTCCAGGTCTTTATTCCAGCTGTAAACACGCTTCACATGGGGAAGCGTGGCTGGCATCAGGCCTAACCAGATCATGAAACAATTTATACAAAGTTTGGACCTGAGCAGACTCACAGAGGATAGTCTACTTAACCATCACAGAGGCCAGAACTGAAGCAAAATCTTTTGGCTTGCAGTTTCTGGAGGTTACTCCAGGTCTCTGGCTAAAACGCATTCATTAATTCGTGTGCTGGAGAGCTCTCTGGATAACAAAAAGTATCAGCACAGGGATTTTTCAGTGCTTGCTTTCTAGCACAAAGCTACAAATGACACTAGGAAAATCATACAGGATCAGATCCACATTCTCTGTCAAATAGGCTCTTAACCCATGAAAACTCCCTGGCAGTTGAGATTGCCACCACACCACGGTGAAAAAAAACCAACCTCTGTAAGCAGAAAGTCATAACGTTCTCCCCTGCCTCCTCCTCCTCTCCAAAATGCCCTTTTGAGCAGCCTGTAAACTAAAGGAGACTTCCTGAGTCCTCCAGCTCCTGAAGAGTTTTTGCATACACTGTCTGCCTAAATTCCTTTTTGTGTCTTAAGGGAAGAAGACACAAATATATCTCCTGTTCTAATTCTGGTCCTCATTTCTTTGAATGAAAGCCCTATAGAGCCCTATAGAGTCCTGCAGAAAAGACTGCTGGAACATATTGAGAAGGTAATGAATTGGGGAACTGGTTTACTTACCCCAAGCAGCAGGAGTAAATTGCTAGACTGAAAGGCAGAAAGCTCCAGGAAGGACCAGGGCAATCTCAAAGGTGTTTGTAGATGAATTGATTTTCACGCCACAGAGAAGGCAGATACATATTTTTTAACAGCACCTGAGCTTAGGGCAGATTTTGAACCATTTTACTGTTACTATACGTTATATGAAGAGCAATCGGTTGTAAGGATGATAACTAAGTTAAGAGATGAATAGATAACACATCAGCAGAAAGCCTTCCTGAACTGAGATATCTTGCAGTCACCTTCTACATATTTTTGTACTAAAATTAATCACTGATGTCTCACCACCTAATATTTAGCAATTGTTTCTCAACGTTAGTCATCTGTAAAACTCTCTAGCGTATTGCTGAAGTGTGTGTAAATCAAGCTAGTTTTTGTTGTACAAAACACATTAGAATTTAGCAAATCTTGCCAGTAATTACACTGCCTCCCAGTGAGATGCATGGATATGTTCCACTTTAACTGTAGTTGACATTTGTTGAGTGCTTTGGAGATTCTGGTGATGGGGGCAAGAAGCATAAGGTTGGGGTCATTGCTTAAGGGCAGCTCCAGTGCATGCTATTTCTTTGATCACATATTTATGCTTTGAGAGAACATAAAGGAGTCTATTCTCCTCTTGATACACGTATCTAAGTGTCACTGACGCTGGAAGACTCAGATTACTCATTACAGGTTTGCACTGTAGTCCTTTTCATATTTCATATTAATTGGCTGGAGCATCACATTAGGCTGCTTTGATGCGAACACTTAAAACAAAGAATCTGTATTCCAGCCTAGCTCCTGACTCCTGATGGAAGCCCTGCCTTCTGTCAACGTTTTGCCTGAGAACGGAATGAAGGATTTTCTCCTGCTCTCTACGTTGAGAAAGCATCTATCACTCACACTTCATGTTCAAAAGCTACTCATGCTCTTGGCATCGTGAGATGTAAAGAGAGTAAGGCAGTCCAAGACAGAGTTTGTATTAATATTTTAACTGATAATCTAGGTTTTTACAAAGATGAATGCTCTGAGACGGGTTTCTGCAGTTCTATACCAGGAGCAAATACCACTGAGGCTACAAACAGAAAAACTGCACACAAGCCTTAGAATTAATTTTATAGACTTTTTATCTGTTAAGTAAGCCAGAAATAATGCCAATAGAAAGGTAAGATTTTTTTCTGAAATGATGGGCTGTCGAAGGCTTCTCGTACAGCCACTGTCTGTGGGACTCTCAGACTGGTGCAGATTTTTACCCTCTGCCACACTCAGGCAGAGTTGTTCCCAGTGACTTCCCTGCTTTGTATAACTTTGGCATAGAGCAGTTTACATTCAAAGGCTTTTAAGTTTGGTAATATATGCTCACACATAATAAATACAAGTATAACATATACATTGGGTATCACATTTGATATTCACCTATTTGGCCTCGGGGCTCATTTCAGCCCTTTTCACTCCCTCTTGCCCTCTCAGAGCCATTTCCTGGCTCTGCTCAATTAAGGGACAAACACACCCCTGCACGTGTCCTAGGGGCTGTAATGAAGTCAGCTGCCCGGGCTCCGTCACGCAGCTGCCCGCTGTGGCATCTGACAGCCCCTTGTCAGCTGCCTCACACAGTCACACTCAGACAAAGGCCTCTTTGACAGACTGCCTTTCTCCCATCAATCTACACCTTCTCCTCTTGGACTTCAACATCTGCTTCAGTGTAATTCGATTTTGTATTCAAGGCAGCCTGACCCTACTGATAAATTTAATCTATCTATCTGAACCTGATATCCTATGCCACCATGGGGTAAAAGGCTGGCTGTTTAATTTTGGCTTTTGCCAGAAGTGGTTGGCATCAATAGGAACTATACTGACTCTTTTTTTTTTTTTTTTGGTGGTTGTTTGGGTCATTGCTTGAATAATTTAGGCTACAGATCACAATTAGGCTGGGGAATGGGGAGAGGAAAGAAGAAAGCCTTTTCAGAAATATGTATGTAACAGTAAATCAGAACATTCTAGAATCCTAGTATTCTTTCTATAGAAAGTATACTTTCTATAATCATTATATTTCCTAGTAATCATGATTTATTGCTCTTCCTTCTAGGTACAGTTGCCACACAAGAGAAATCCAACCCTAAAGAAATAAACAAACAAACAAACAAACTACCTTCGTTAATTGTCGTAATTTTATTTAAAAGAATTTGGTAGCGTAATGCAGTTGAAAACTGGTTGCATTCACCCGGATTATTCAGATAATTTAGCTAAAAATTGATCTGGGTGGGAAATGGCGAGTAGAGTCTGCTGATTCATCAGTCTCAGTCATGACCTCACCTGGCCTGGAGGGAATGGTGAGCGTGAAACAGAGCTTGTAATAAATACATGTACAGAGTGCATTTTGACATGTTTTTGATGAAGAAAAAGAAAAGTATTTTCTTCCTTTTCACTGTTTCAACTGGGTGTGGTGTTCAGAAAAGGGTGTTAGCACACTTAAGAACCTTCCACTAGCTTTTAAGATGTCCTGAGGAAGGTAAGAGAGGGCAGAACAGAGAAGAAGAAGGGTTAATACTGCTGAGAGGAAGGTTTCCAGAGCTGCAGTGCCAGGTTATACTGGTATTGATGTATTTCTGAAAAAAAAATAACACCCTTCATTTGTGTTTGAGATCTAATTACTTAGAGACTTAGCTGTTATGTTCTATCTCTTCAGTGTTTCGACAGTGGATTGAAATTGTAGTCACTTTTCAAGGAAAAGATGCTAGACTGCAATCTAGGTGTCCCCATTACTGATACTGCTCAGGAAACTGAGTCCTTCAGAAAAACAGAAAGCAGACAGTGAACATTATCTGGATTTCTCTGTTTCAAAGAAACGCCAGTAGGAGAGTATAAAATAGGGCAGCAAAGTGCCCTAACTTATTTATTATTATTCCACTCACATTTAGTCTTTACTCACAGTGGTGTAAAATGGAATTAATGCGTCAGTCTAAAAGAAAATACTGTGATCCATTCTTTGCAGTGTTGACTTTTGTCTCCATTCTCTTTATCCTGTGAGATCCTATCAGATTCTGGTAGAAAAGTGCAGAGGTCAGCGACGGGTCTCTATTTGCCAAGTAGAATGGTTAGATCACTACAACTGTGTGGAATCAGCTATGTTTACCGAGAGTGCAGAATTATGCCCTGCATCCACAAGCAAATATCTGCACACACATTGTGAACTTCCTTACACCGGTCAACTACTCAGCTTTGTCTGGATCCCAGAGGAATGTCTACTGACCAATACTCTTGAAATACTGCAATTTTGCTCCAGTATTCAAGTAACTATTTCCTACTACTGAGCTCATTGAATACCTGTCTTACGGTGCAGCCAGCCTCGGGGCCAGGTGCTTAGCACAGCAGAAGTCTCATGTGTCACTGCTTTCAGAAGATATTTAAATCACCGTGCTTTAGTTTGTTTGTTTCTGAGTGGGACAAAAACTCATGATACCAACATTAGTTACACTGGGTTTGGAAACGATTGGTTTTGTCTTTCCATCCAGAACCTGTATTTCCTGTGACCCGGAGCAACATCTTACCAAGTCTGGAGAGAAACAAGCTGTTCTCTAGCAACCCTGCACATCTCAGAATTGTCCAGAATGAGGACAAAAGGAAATAATCACCAGCTGTTAGCACATCTGCCTTCTAAGAGTGAGGCAAAGGCACACTGATGGTTGAGGTTTTGGGAAGGACAGATAGGGCTCCTGTAGGTTCTCCTACAGAACATGCAGTTTAAATATCTATGTATTCATACAGATAGGTATAGAAATATAATTGTGAGAAAAATCACTTTATGAAAGCCTTAGATTACTATTCATTTCAGGAGTTTTCCTGTGGGTGAAAACACTGAAACAGGTAAAATGTTTGCTTAATTTTGGGTACAAATATAATTTCAGTCAAGCTGTTGCTATTAGATAAGTGTTGACAGCTGTCAAAATTGACAGCTGATGGCTCTTCTACTCTTCCCTATAAAAACTGTAGGAGCTTTAAAAAATTGAAGTATTGTCTTCCAGTTGTCGTAGTTAGTGGGATGAAGTTGGTATAATGGGTTGATAGTGATAGGACAAAGGGGGGTGTTTTTTAACTGAGACAGAGGAGGTTTAGGTTGGATATTAGGAGGAAGTTTTTCACCCAGAGGGTGGTGAGGCACTGGAACAGGTTGCCCAAGGAGGCTGTGGATGCCCCATCCCTGGAGGCATTCAAGGCCAGGCTGGATGTGGCTCTGGGCAGCCTGGGCTGCTGGTTGGAGACCCTGCACATAGCAGGGGGTTGGAACTGGATGATCACTGTGGTCCTTTTCAACCCAGGCCATCCTATGATTCTGTGATTCTATGAAGTTGCAGCTTGCATGATTCCCCAGCTCTTATTTTGGTCACATAATCAACATATTTCTGGGAGAGGTTGTAGAGTGATAAACATAGAAAACAAATTATGTATGAATTTATGTTCAGAAGTAGTTATTTGAAAGTCCACAAACTTCACAGAAGGTAATTTCAAGCTGTCCTTTTATCATTTAAAGGGAAAAACAAGAAAACCAGCACTATCCTTTTAAAAGCATAAGTTTCTGTATAAAACTGAGATGACAAAGAAACATCATGTCTCAGACGAGAAGATCCAATTACCTCGAATTATGATGTAACATTATTAAAGTGTAATTAACTCATTTTCTGTTTTCATTTCTTTACATCTGTAATTGTTTTTCATTAAAGACATTATTTATTTTTATTTAACCCAAAAAGTACTGCTTGTATATACAATCATGAGGGATAATGTGACCACCAGGATTTTTCATAACTGATAGAGGCCACTAAAGCTGTGTGAAACAAATCCTTAACCAGATAAGAACGCATCCAGTACTCTTGCAGCACTGTAATGTGCCCACAGGTGAGCTTGCTTTGGAAAAAAGGCATTGAATCACTGAGCCCCTTCCTCTAAATGTAGCTCTAAATGTTGCTTTGAGATGCCAGCTAAGAAGTACAAAGCAATGGTAGACATCTGCCCTTATAGTTACCTGAATAGAATTTATGGAGAAGTCAGAAATTTAAGACTCCACAAGGCCTTGAGAGGAAAAAAAAAAAAAAAAAGGTTTACTGGATGGAAAGTATTTGTGTATCATAGTTTAATCTAGGACAGAATTGTTTTCCTCAGTGTCTGGTATAATACTATATTTTAGATCTAGGAGAAAAAACAATGTTGATATCTCACCAGTGTTTATACATGCTGATAACAGTGCTGTACAGAGCCAAGGCCGTTCACAGAGAAGGGCCCAAGGAGCTGGGGGGGGGAACATAATTAGCACAGTTGACTTAAACTGGCCAAACATGCCACAAGATAACACAGAAGGAGTTCTGAAGGTGATGGGAGTTCATCTCTCTCTTGGGGACCCAGCTGAGCATCAGTCAGAGGGTGGTGAGTAATTGCTTGTGTAACACTGGTTCCATACATTCATATATATATAATCATACCTATTATCCGTTCCTTTTCTCTATCTTAATAAATAGTCTTATCTCAATCCATGAGTTCTAATCTATGGTTTGTTTTTTTAGTTTTTTGATTCTCTCCCCCATCCCACTGGGAAAGGGCATGCACATGAGCAAATGAGAGTGCAGTGCTCAGCCACCTACTGGGTTAAACCAGAACAGTAAGGAACACATTTCCTTCCATAGAGTTAGTTTGATGATGCAGTCAAACTAGTTTGTCACAAACTCTCATGAGGAATATCAAGGAGATAGGAAATTTTCCTTCTCTGTAGCTAGTTTAGTTTCCCCTGCCTAATAAATCTGGAAACCAGGAACATGTATTCCCTTCTAATGGCAATGGAAAGTATAAGTACAATGAAAATACATGACAACATGTTGTTTATGTTTTGTTTTGTTTTATTTTGCAATATATGCATTGTCTTTTCAAGATTTCCAGCAGATCAGGTTATTTTACACCTCTGTTACTACAGTTTCTCTCTATTCTGACGTTTCCTACTAAAACCACTTAAGGTCTGTCATAATGTGAGTGATAGTTTTAAATGTGAGAGCCACAAATACAAAATGAAGCCACAAATAAAAGAAAGGGGGGAAAGACCTTCTGTAAAAATAAGGAGGAATAAATGCGTCAGTGCAATTTGATATAGATCATTTTTATACCTAAATTTATTACCAATCCACTTGGGAACAAATAATTTCTTATTCAAAATAATTAGTTTTGCACTGGTCTTATAAATAGATGCTATAATTTGGACTCTTGTGACAGGCCATAGAGGTCATGAGATGTAACAGACCCACCATAGGGTTTTGTAGTGTAATTTTCATCCTACAAGTGTTCTGAAACACTGTTTCACAGCTAGTGATTTTATCAAACATTTCTTCTACAAAATATCATTCTTTTTCCATGATTTGTAGGGGGAGAGACCTATAAAAGCTTACAAACATCACCAAATCCATTTTTCTTTTTCAACACTGAGTAGCTAGTTTAAAAATGAAGCTTGCAAAATTAATCCAGCTCTGCATGGGACATAAACTTCCTCAGCCTACAAAAGATAACACTGCCATTGTTTTCTCTTTCTAGAATCTGCAAATCTTAAAAACAAACAAATTCCAAGGATTTATCACAGAATCACAGAATCACAGAATCGTACGGGTTGGAAGGGACCTCTAGAGATCATCAAGTCCAACCCCCCTGCCAAAGCAGGTTCCCTATACCAGGTCGCACAGGATTTATGGCCTATTGTGACTGGACCTACAACAGTCATAGTGTGTTATGATGAACCTGTTTTAGCTAATGCTTCTTTAACAACAGAATGTCATCCAAGATCAACATAGTGGTCTGTTGTTATGCAAATCAGTGGAATTTGGCACATAAAAGTAGCCAGTGTTGGCAAAGAGGATCACCACTAGAAATGATGAAGATCAACGTCTGATAAGTGTTTCACACTCACATGAAATGCCCATTTTATATTCCTCCATTGCCCTTTGATAGGGTGTTAAGAGCAACGTGAAGTTACTGGCTTCATTTTTCTTTCCCTTTTATTTAGGCAAATTTATCAGTCATAAACTTGCATTCTAGAAGCATTTTACCAGACCAACTGGACAGTGATGCTCAACTGCTATGTTACATACAAAGTGAGAAAAGGAGAGGAGGAAAGATGGTGCAAATAGGTTGCCAGGGAGATGACTTACCTCAAACAGACTAGGAAGCAACACATATCAAAGCCTGGGACCAGCAATGGGGTCAAGATCACTCCTCATCACCCAGGCTTTATTTATGGGTATTCACAAAAGATTTAGCGGTAGTTGCTATACAAGTCCACAGTGAGTACAGTATGCCAAGTTCATACTTGACTCCAAGGCTTCACTTCTCTCAGTTCTCTGACTTTCAGTAGCATTTTAAACAAGTCTCTGCTGTATAGCTGTTAGGAAGCTGTTAGGAAGCACATTACATTTGACTGGCCCTAAGAAAACTAGCACAAGATGTGAGATACTGGGAGTATTTGCTATAGGACCTTGCTCTGATTTGTATTTATTTGTAAGATTAAAGAAGTTCAAAGCTCTGCCGTCAGATGATTGTTATGCAGTGGACTATTAATCACTGGAATTTACTCTTGACATCCTTTTGCACATCTATTTTCTTTGTAAAGGTTTAATCTCCACGAGTTTCCATTTTCTCCATGACCAACTCTTAGATTCATTTTTCTTTTTTTCCACCTCTTCATTCTGAAAATTATGCCATCAGTATTTTAGGATGGAAAATTCCAGAACAGAATCACGGGCTTAAATATTTTTCCTACAGGAATTTTCACTACAGCTTCCGAAGTCAGAAAATATGAGCAAGGTATCATAAGATCAACAAAAACAGCAGTAAGTGCACCAAAATATAGACAAGAGTATGATAAAAACTCAATACTCACAACATGAGAAAACAAAAGGCAAACCATTATCCCCACTTTTTATGCATACTTTAAAAGTCTGGAGCCCGAAGCAGTTTCAGTTCTCTAATAAAAGTGGCTTTGATGGAGGGAGGTTGAATGTCGACTTTTTTTAAACGGAGTTTTGATGAAAAGAGCAAATCTTATTTACAAGTGCATTATGTCTGGAGTAACAAGAAAGATAAGGGTAGCATCCCAATGGCTGGTAATCAGAAGGCAAAGTTGTCTACTGTGTACCAGAGGGAAAGGTAAATTATGTGGGAGAATGTGCAAGAAGCCTGTACAGCATGTGAAATGTCTTCTGTCTGGTCCTGCACATTCCAATGGAGCCTCATATTTACAAGCATTTAAATATGTTCAGATTCCATCTTGATCCCCAAAGAAAAATACTGGCCAATAAATTCTGGTATTTTGGAGCTGTTGTAAGAGGTCCAGAGGAGGCCACAAAGATGATCAGAGGGGCTGGAGCACCTCTCCTATAAAGAAAGGGTGAGGGAGCTGGGCTCGTTTAGCTTAGAGGAAAGAAGGCTCTGGGGAGACCTCATTAAGGCCTTCCAGTACCTAAAGGGAGCTTATAAACAGCAGAGAGAGCAACTTTTTACACAGGCAGGTAATGAAAGAACAAGGGGAAATGGCTTTAAATTGAAATAATGGTTTAGATTTAGGTTTGATATTAGGAAGAAGTTATACTCAGAGGGTGGTGAGGCACTGGCACAGGATGCACAGAGGAGCTGTGGATGCCCCATCCCCGGAAGACCTCTTGGCCAGGTGGGTTGGGAAAATGGGCAGGCTGGACTGGTGGGTGGCAACGCTGCTCATGGCAGGGCATTTTGGAGCTAGATGATCTTTAAGGTCCCTTCCAGTCCAAGCCATTTGATGATCCGTAAGGGGAGATAAATTTCTCTTTGACATTTTAAGTTTCAAGACAAAAAAAAAAAACAAAAAACAACCTGACTTATTTGTAGAAGCCTTGATTTTTCCTTTTAAAACAATAATTCATTTTAAGAGGACCTATAGAAATGTAATTAAGTAAAAGGTTACCATAAGCTGAAAGGAATATCTTTTTATAACCCATGAAGCATTTGAATTGACCCAAAGTTTTATTTTTCATTTCACTCACAACTCTCCAAAAATTACATTTTCATTTGGCACAAACCACAACATTTTCATGAATCTTTTTGCTGCAACTGTTACTTATTCAGTTCTGCATGCAAGGAGTTT
This sequence comes from Perdix hodgsoniae, assembly GCA_035772895.1. Taxonomy (NCBI): domain Eukaryota; kingdom Metazoa; phylum Chordata; class Aves; order Galliformes; family Phasianidae; genus Perdix; species Perdix hodgsoniae. The sequence goes on along the minus strand of JAPSGF010000098.1, from coordinate 155,362 downwards.
GATTTATGCATGTTAACTGCATACTATATGCCAATTAGACTGATTGAGAAGCTGATATATCCCCGGGATCTTTCTCAGATTGTATTTCAGCCATAGAGTGGGTCAGAAAATTAATCTGCTTTTTCCCTATGTTGATTGATACAATAAAGGATATTTTATTACACAGTAAAACTCTTTGCTTTTTCTATCTTTTAATCCAACTTTAACAAGATCACTACCACAAATTGTAATACATAGCAGGGCTTCAGAGAAATAGTTGCTCTGGGAGTTGAGGTCTAGACGAATTCTGAAGTATCTATTAATTTGACTTGAGGATCTCAAAGATTTATCATTTCCTGCCCACAGCACTTTGCCAACTCTGCTATTGGTTATTTTCATAATATTTTGAGATCATAATTTTGACTTGTTGAGGAAGAAATACTAATTCCATTTTACAGAACAGAAATGGAGGCCCAAAGAGATCTCATGATCTAGGTTACAGGACATCTGTGATACTGTAAAAAAAACAAATGTAAGAAACAAGTCGGGCTGAGAGAGTTTTCTGCTTTCATCACGTAGTCTTAAGCTTCTACAAAACTATTTGTAGGCTGAAACTGATTGAGCTGCTCCTTACGTTTCCCTTTCTGTTTCTACATGATGACTGTAGATACCACTTATTTCAATACCTCTCACAGAAGCATTGCGGAACTATGTACTATTTCCATCTTCAAAAAGGATGGTTTATTACTCTTTTAAAAAATCATTACACTTATGCACGTCTTTCATTAAGAGGACAAATCCTATTAACACCATGTAGATTTTGGAGGCAGCAGATACGAAGATCAGAGGAATATATTCTTCAGTGCATTTTTTGCTGTACTGTTAAGTGGTGGGTCATGGAGTCTATTTTAGTAAATATGTACCAAATTCTATCTGTTTCTGATTGAAACATAAATATTTTATGTTTAAAATATTATTCCAAGCTTCTTTTAAAGCTTACATTCTTTTAAATGCTTCTGGCCATTCTCTTACCTTTCTCTCCACAGTTAGCAAGGACATTTTTTGCTGTCCTCTCTGCCACCATCTCTGTTTCTGGTCACATCTGTGTCAATACAAAAAATAACTTCAAAAACAAGATAAAGCCTCTTAGCTTATATTTGCTTGCATTCAATCTTTTATAAAACTCTGCTATCCACATTACTCAGCATCTGACTGTGCTTTTGTTTCAGATGGTGCCTCCCATTGTTTCAGATATCTTACTCCAAAAAGGGACTTAATTGCTTCTTCCATTTATCTGAGCAAAAAGTAGCATCCCATCTGCATAGCAGATGCAACAGGATTGAACCCAACTTTTCAACAGTCTTTTAAATGATCTGCTCATTAGCTGGTAGCTGACAAGGGGTAACAGCTAATTCAAACCCTGGGAAGATAAATGAAATAATTGAATTGCTTTCCCCCTCTGACCCCCAATTCCCACACTCTGCAATAACGCACACACAAAAGGGAGAAAAGTTAGATGGATTCATCCTTACACCAAATATGTCTAATTAAATGCATCAGTTTCCTGGAGCGTTTCCTTTACATTCTTAACTTGATTTTAAGCAAAACAAGATTCTTAAAGAGTAATCACAAGTCTGGAAGTTGCTTTCCCAGTCTTTCAATTCCAAGTAATTATTCCTACAAAAGTTGTCTTTCTTTCCATCTGTATTTGTATGTGTAGATAGCATCATCTTACAGACTGCCCAGTAAATATCATCTTTTGAGAGTAAATCTGGGCAGGAAAAAATGTCTCCCTCCTGCAGCTCAGTCATGAAAAGTACGTCTTTTCTGTGTAAATGTACAATCACAATCTTTCAACATCTCTATCTAGGGAGATATCGCTAGTCACATTGGTGAACACATTGGTGAATTGGTGAACAAGGCTGTTCCCTGTTTAGAACTCAAGCCTGACAGCTGCAGCCTGAAAAAGTGCATCTGTTTTAGTCTTACCTGCCTGAGCTGAAAGCTACAACAGGACAATATTGTTGTGAGTTACTCTGAAATGGCAGCTTAAAAAACAACAAAACAACTCCACACAACGCACCCACAACTTTCCAGAAACAAAATTATATTTATTTATTTATTTATTTATTTATTTTTATTAAGACAAGTGGATTGCAATAGCATTTTCAATTACTTGTGGGGAGGCAAGTTGAAGGAAAAACATGATCTTAACTTATTTTCGTGTATGGTGTTTTTTTACTGCTTAAACTAACCTTTCAGAAACATTGTCAGAAAAATATTATTTCCCCATGAAAGTAAATGGTTGATATCTATAAAAACAAGCATTTAGTGCTGATCTGTTCCTTGCAAACAAGGAACAAAAAAAAAAAAGAAAAGCCACTGTCCCAGCAGATGGGCATGAGTCCTATTTAGATTCCTATTTCAGGACATAATTATAACAAATAACATTAGTAAATGCTTTGTTAAGCAATTTCTGTTTTAATAAGATAACTAGAGCAGTGTATTCTAAGAGTCATGGAAAGTGTTTTTGTTATTGTTGGGCTTTTCTTTTTTTAATTTAAATATAATCCAGGCGAGTAAGTGGTAACACACTGAGAAATCCTTTACGCTTTCTCAACAGCAATGACAAAATAGCCTGAAAGAAAAGGAAATGTAAATAATGCATCCTAAACAGTCATGACAAATACAATAAAATGAAACCATCCTACTCCTGTGTCAAGACTAACGGGACCTTGCAGGGTTTGTGTGTGCTTCCTGAACAGCACGGGCTGCTCAGGTGACAGGAGTACCATTAACCAAATGTAACTCTCTCTGATTAGAAAGTGGAGAGGGGACAAACATTTGCAGAATTCCAAGTAGGAACAATTTGCAGGCACCCCTGCTTTCTGTAAGAAGACCCACATTGTTTTTATTTCTATTATTTCTGGTTACCAGCCCCTTCCCAATAGGACATTCTGAAACCAAGAACGGCTGGTCAGAAGCTGTACAGGGAACAGTCTATATTTATGATTTCTGATTTAAATCTGCTTCTTAAAAATGGTGGTTAACTCCTATAATGCTGGATAAGTTCACCTTAGGGATTAAGGCATTATGTCTTCTCACTTTAGCAAGAAACACTGCTGCTAGATATGGCTGCAAACTTTCAAAGAGATCTTTACTGTGAAATAGAAAAGGAGGTGTCATTTACATTAAGCTTTCTCTTTTCCTATAAAAAGAAGAGAGAGATCAAAATACATGCAGCTGAATTTGGTGGTGCAAATTGCCCACGCGTCCCTAGCTCCTGACCCCCTTACAATCACAAGAAAGACAGTCTTAAATGGGATACTCCAGAATCTACCAAGGCACTTACTTAAACCCTTACTATGCACCTGCAGTTCAAGGCTGCAAACATCCACAGTACAGTCCTGGGGTCACAGCCAAGAAGTTGACCCTGCTCTGCCATAACCTTGGTAAAGAGTAAACACCATAAGCATTGTGACATTTGATATTCTAAAAGGAGAAAAAGAGATTAAAAACCAAAAAACAAAACAATGACTAATCCTAGTGAGAAGTCAGTTTCCTGACCAGGCTTTACTTGCACATTTGCTCAACTCAGGAACGCCTCCAGCTTTTGTGTGGATGCTGTTCAGTAAGGGGCTGTTTGCAGACACAAGACATTCTTATTGCTTGGCATATTGAGAACCTTGAATCTGGTTTCTGGGCCAGTATCTTTGCTGTCTCTGCAAAGTATGGTATCTAATGATATGAATATGGATTTACTTAAAATCAATTCCTTCCATTCCCATCCTGAAGGATACTGAAAGCAGCAGAAAAGGGGGACGTCAGTGCTAGCCTGAACTTGGCCTCACCAAGGCCAGACTTGTACTCACTTCAGGAAGCTCTCATAATGATGAAAAGAGGCTTTGAGAGAAGGAACTAATCACAAACTCCGGATGCAATGTTCTTCCTCCCTCTTCCTGTTCAAACCAATGTCTCCTTCCCCTTACAGCAGGGACTCAAGTTTTTAAAAGAAGGAAGGAATGAAAAAAAGTGAACATTTCCAAGTCTCAGAAAGTGCAGCGCTTCGAAAGGGATGCAAACAGAGATTAGAGCCTTCACCTGAATTTAAATTAAGGATCAGCCTCACAACATAAAGCAACATCTGATGGGTGAACTCTTTATTTTTGCTGTCAAACAACGTTAGATCTCACTGTACAAACAGAACATTGTCATCAAGATCAGATTGCACTGTGGTTGGACCTGAGCTAGAGAAAGAGTTGCTACTTAGACTGAGTGAACATATGGACTCAGAGCATGTAGTGTGTTCATTCATCACCTGAGTGCATAGGAAAAGGTGTTCCAAGCCGTTGCTAAATTGTCAGAACCTTCCTTCCCCTCTCCAAACTGATTTCTGAAGTGCAGCGTACCTCTTATTTTACAAATCCATAAGCAACAGTGCAGTTCACTGCACTGTTTTCTTACGGAGTTCAGCAGACCTCTGCAGGCTTCCTTAGATGTTTTGGATTTTTGTGTTTTGATATCTTAGGGTATATTCTGGATAGCTATTGCATGCAAAATCTTTCACTAATGCTAGATTCATCGAGAATTCGATTATTACATCTTCTGTGCATAAAGAAGAGAAAGTGGGAGTGCAATTTTATTTGAGAATAGTGCAGAAACTGAGAAGAGGAAAAAAAAATAATAAAGAAAGAACACTAATGCCTAAACTAGAAATAATTAGTCAGCAAACAAAAACCAGGGACATCTGAAGACGCTGCATTCCCATATGACTTTATCACCTTGTAAATCTCATTTTGCAGGGTTAAGACAGAGGAAGTATGTGGCTCACTTCTATATGACAGCTCCAGTGCTTCCTTGTTAAGACTACAACATTTTGAATACAATTAGAGTAGAAGAGAAACAGACCCAGCAGCACCACTAATTCTTCTCCCACTTCTGGTTGCTCAGAATTAATTTTCCTTTCCCCCCACGCCTCCATTGCTTCAAAGATGACCCTCCAGACCCCCTGCACAATTCTGTACTGTATCGAGCAAGACCTGGGGGCAAACAGGGAGCAGAAATGTTCCCTCCCTCATTCTCATCAACAGCCACGACCAGGCAGAGAACTACTAAATCACTCACCAGTTTGCCTCTCTCTACCTTTTTAATTTTGCTCTTAATGTCTTTTGCAGATCAAGTGATTTTTTTCCTGTAACCAATGCTGAAACAAGTCACCCAAACATTACATCCCCATTAGAATACGATTACACCATGATTAATGACAGATGTTAATTGTTAATAATAACAGGCCACATTAGCAAGCTTTTCTGAGGGTAAAGGGTAAATGGATGTAAACTAAGGAAGAGTAGACGAACATTCTCTCAGTGCCATTCAGTAGCTTGAGCATTTTGTCAAAATCTTCCAGGATTTATCAAAATAATCCCAGAATATGTTGTACTTAAAAAGGCAGCACTCAAATATGACTTTAAAAGGAGAAAATAGTAAAATATCAACATTTTAACTGAGTGAGGGACCAAACAAAAAGCCCCACTCTTATGGCTTTCACAGCAAATCAGTTCTGAGGATATGTCCAATCCGCAGTCTCATCTTTGATTTACTAACAGGACTTTCCTAAATGTATGTAGGTGCCAAAAATTATATAAGCTTCTGCATGCAGATATTTTAAAATTTCAGCTTGTGTTTTTGCATTTCATTTCTGCAGCCCAGAATAATTATATCACTCAGTAGAAGAACTTTAAAATCCAACTGAATAAACATACGCATAATGCACCATTAGAGTATACTCCATCACATAATAGCATAATGCATGAAATGGATCCACAGAAAGGATTCACTAAGATATAGTCCCAGCATCCCACCTGAGGCCAATAAAAATTCTGTGCAAACCTCTTCAAATTAAATTTTCTTCTTGAACATATCCTGTCTAATTATGTTTAGTATTATCCTCCTTAAGGAATTCTGATTCATCAGTGTTATTAAGGGAGGGAAAAGGAAAACCAGATGCTATGGACCGGATACCCAGCTGGTAAGAAATCAGTATAGTATCACAGAAGCCAAAAGAGCTTCAGTGATTTATATCAAGTAAGGTTTGCTATGTGCGTAGAAACACACATGTGGACAGATGTACAGAAGATTATATAAATATCTGAAGTTACACCAGGAAAAATGCAAGTCCATGTAGCTACACCAGAGAGTTTGACCCAAAAGCTCTAATAAGCTGAAGTCTATAAAAGAGCCACAGCTGCATTGAGATTCCTCGCCTTTCACTCTCTAGAACTGAAAATAAATGTAAGAAACAGAAGTGCTCTAATTAGACATTTGGCTTCAAAAATCAGGAAGATAGCCAGCTAATGTCTAAGCTCTTTTTTTGTTCTTGGGAATTAGACTAACAAAGATATCATAATTACAATCATACCATATGCAGATGAAGAGCGCAGCGTATACTAGTAAAACAACTTGAGGGATTAAATTCTTCTCCTGGTAAGTTGTTTCAATTTCAGTCTTTAATGAATACCCGTTTTTCTTTATTGTAATCCACATAGTAAGTACAAATTTAGATTGATAGTTCCAAACGTATCTAACCAAGCCGCACGCTGAGCCTGAAATCCTGTCCTGTTCCACTGAAATACATCCACACAGCCCTACAAGGACTGAAAGAGCACTGCTTGGAACACTGCAGTGTTTGAGTTCCCCCTACCCATGCCATTTGGGACCACTCCTCCAACAACCTCCATCCTTCCAGCCACCAACAAAACTCCTCAGACAGCCCCAGAGCAAGCACAGCCACCTTCCCTAGAGGGAGATAGATGGCTGCACTTCAATTCTTCTGCCCAGAAACTGGTTTCCTGATAGGAATCGATCCTTGAAAGAGATCATTAAGTCTCAAATCTTTCAGTGATCCACGCCTCAATTTTTTTTCCCCACACACTGGAGAACATAAAGACTGGAGCAAAAAGTGATTCTATTTCAGTGAACTGTTTGTCCTAGTAGGCAATTTCTTACACTATATATATTTGAAACTTTGCTCCATAAGTACCAGCTCTCTAGTTTGCATTTAATGGACACATGCATTGTTCTACGAGATAATCAGAGAAGGCAGCAGTACCAATTTCTCCATATCAGGGTTTGAAAACAATGACTGATACCATCTCGGCATCTTACAGAGAGCTTCTCTGAAGTGAGAACATGCCCATTACTCTGAGCCCTTTTCACCAAACAGCCCTTCTTGAGGATCCATGAATAGCATTTACTCTATCAAAAGCAAGCAACTTCAGAGGTTATTCAGAAGGAGAATGTAATGTGCTTTTAACCACAGAATCACAAAATCACAGAATGGACAGGGTTGGAAGGGACCCCAAAGATCAGGAATCTCCAACCCCCCTGCCACATGCAGGGCCACCAACCTCCACATTTAATACCAGCCCAGGCTGCCCAGGCCCCCATCCAACCTGGTCTTGAACACCTCCAGGGATGGGGCATCCACAGCCTCTCTGGGCAGCTGTTCCAGCACCTCACCACTCTCATAGTAAAGAGCTTCCCCCTGACATCCAACCTAAATCTTCCCTCCCTCAACTTAAAACCATTTCCCCTCATCCTGCAGTTATCTACCCTTTCAAGGAGTTGATTCCCCTCCTGTTTGTAGGTCCCTTTAGGTACTGAAAGGCCACTGTTGACATAATCTGTCTCCAGAGTAAGTAATTCAGGAGTTAGCTGGCAGCTGTGTTTACCTTCAGGTGCCTAACTCTTGCCTGACTCCGACTTCTTTCTGATCTGGGGCTTCACATCACCTATTACATCTTCACAAGCCCTTTTATTTTTGTATCTTATATGTGCAATAGAAATTTCAGGCCAAAAAGCTACTTTAGATTCAGATCCAAATTCTCTTCAAGACCTTTTATGAGCTCCTGGCTGTTCTGAAGATAGCTTTTTAACCGCAGTGTGCTCACTATCACTATTATTGAAATGGAACTAATTTGAAAATAAAGATGCAGAGGAAATTGAACTGGTTTTGTAAGAGGTATAACTTGGAGTTGAATTTAAATGATTTGATGTGTATTAAAATATCATTCACTTGTTTAGCTTAACGAATACACATGTAAGCACTACTGAAAATTCAACAATTCACAGCTGACATCCATATACACATCTTAAAAAAATATGTATTATTGAGGATCAATTTATGGTTCTGAATGTATCCAGTGTCACGGTCAGATGCATTATACAGTGTTTGAGTTCTTTAGGCAAATGGTCAAGGAATATGCATCTTCAAACACAGATGTAATAAGATTTCTCTAATACGTACAAGGAAAGTGCATTCATCATCACCACTGCCCCACAGCCATGGGGCTCCTGAAACAGGACATCCCACCCATGGAACTGATGCCTCACATCTCCCTGGCAGAGAAGATTTCATTTAAGAATTTTCTTCAGAACTCCTTGTACAACAAATAGCTTCTAGCATATACAGTTTGCAAGTTGCCAATTCATCATGAATAGAGCTATTTGTAGTCTAGTCGTATCATAAAATCTTGTTTAAAGAAAAAAAAAACAACACAACACAAAGAGACTGCTCACTTTTCAGTTATGGAGCTTTTGAATTAATTTGAATCCAGATTGCCTCATGAGTATTGTTTGTTCCAATATGAAACAGTTTATAGTGATAAATTGCAGCAACATCACTCGAGAGCTGCCTGGTACAGTGTAGTGCAGCAGAAGTTGAGTCAGCTCTCATACAGAGTATATATACTGGAGCTAGAGCGCACTCAGATTTTGTTTGTGCAACAGCGACTAAGACAGACAGTGAAAGCAGAGTATTTTATTGTACATGCAGGTGTTGTGTAATGTCAGTTCTTGCAAGGGTGGAACCAATCAATGTAGGAATTGAAAATCTTCTAATCCTGACTGAGCTCTCCTGTTATCTTCAGCCAGGTATTCACTGTTTCTTTACAAAGACTGACATGGGTCACTCTAACTATACTTCCAGTGTCGAGCAATTTAACACATAAATTCTTCATCTAGCTTTAAATTTACTGTTGCAGCAGATGTTACGAGTCGGATCTCATTAGTATGATTTCATTAATCTACAGAACAGTGACACAACATTTCAGCACTTTCTCAGTCATAACTGTAATTAAGGGTAAGCAGAGCATGCTGCATGACATATCACCCCACGCTCATCTGCTTTTGTGTGAATAGCAAAGGGCCTGATTCAGAGAAGGAGAGCAAGCATTTGGAATACACACTGAGATCATCAGTCTAATTCCTGACCTTGCTGTTGGTCCTTACATAGCTCAGTTGTTTTCAAGAGCTCCTGAAGATAAACGAGGAAGAACACTGGTGACCTAGCTCAACCAACATGCTGGTACCTACAGCCATATGACAAGTATTTAAGGGCTCATCCTGTACTGTTAGACTTGTCATAGGGCAGAAGAGTCACAGCTGGAATCTCACTCTTAAGATTTTTTTTGCATTTAATGAAAATGAATTTGATGAGGCACAAGGCCAAATTAATCTCTAGTGCCCTTCCATCAAATGCAACTGAGTTAAACAGGAATTAATTGAGGCCCATGCAATTACCTCTTAATTAACCCTGAAGGGTTGGGATTAACCCTGTTTCTCAAGGTTAAAGACGAGCATGTTTGTCATGGGAACTCACATTCTGTCAGCAAAGTTAGTGCTGACTAAAATGTCTGCGTCAAAACACTTGTGAGCAAGCGAAGCAGATCACTCTTGTCCCTCCTTGACCCCACCATTTTTCAAGGTTCTGTGGGTCCCTTTTATTAGCAGGGGAAAGCAGCAGAATCAGGAGTGCCCTTCTTACTGCCTCATCTGTTAAAATAAGCCCTGAATGCACGCAGAGCAGGAAGGCAGGCAGCAGGAAACAGCACATTTGCTTCCGCTTCCAAGGATCTTTTCAGCCACCTTCCCACACCAAAATCTTGCTGTGTGCTTTTCTCAAGGTTGTGGTAATGTTTTTACTCCTGCAGTCTGTTTTTCTGAGTATGTCTGCATTGCAGTCCACAGCTGTGAGCAGAGATGCTTGAATTATAACTGATAACAGCTGTGTTTTAGCTTCAGCAACAGTATTCAGTAGACTCTTCCCTACATCTCTTCTTTCTACTAACCATTACTTGGTGCTGTGATCAAAACTGGTGCAACTGCTGCCATGCAGCTCAGTCTTTGGTACTGAGACACTGTCTGCCAACCTCTGCTCCACTCTCCTGCCACCTACACAGAAATAATGAAATCATTCTTTCTCCCTTTTGGTTTGCATTCAGGGCCCCAGAAACAGCCTTCAATCTTACTGGGCCAGTCACTACACTGCATTACATAGCCTGGACCTATGATAGCATCTGCCTTTCTCTTGAGCCACAGATAATGAAAATCAAAGGCATTCAATTGTCCAGCATTTGATCTGAATGAAAGCATTTGTCACAGCAAACATTTTATACAAAACAACATTACTGGTCAGTTTTCAGTATGACCCCTTCCACAGATTGCCACAGCATGGTGTATTTATCATTTTTACATGCTTCATATTAAACATGATGAGAGAAATGGACTACAAACAACAATTAGTGAAACAAAAGTGAGAAAGAAAACCGTGTGCAATGAAGTAGATTGGTACTACACAGCTCTGAAAACAAAAAAGCAAACAAACAAAAAAATGCATTCTGTCTATGTGAAGAAGAAAAAACCTCTCATTCTGCCTTTGCAGACTGAGGATGCAAGACCTGACTTGCATCTTTAAACTAAAAAGCATCCTCTGGGATTCAGCTGCATCTTGTAGATGCAAAACCTGCTATGCCAAAACCAAAGAAGTGTTCCTGCAAGAGCTTACTCAGCCACTGGCTTCTTAACTAAACACCATTCTGGTTGAAACTAGCAAGAATGACTGAAATAACCTGGTTTATTTTTGTAAGAACACCCAGTGCGACTCTTGGTATTTCTGTAAAGTAGAACCAGAGAAACAACTCTCCCTGATGCAGAATTGCAGCTTGTCTTTAAATTATAAAGATCCCAGGAAAACTGAATTTGTACTAAACCACCCAAAAGCGGGCCAAGAAAAATATTGATAAAGATTTTACTCAACAGACAAGGGGAAGGAAGGAAGAGATGGACCAGCCTTTTCAGCCTGCCCTCACTCTACCACAGCTTTTTTAAGTTATAGCAACAGCAATATCAACCAAATATATTTCCATCTTTTCCCAGGAGGAAGGCAAATAGTTAAAGACTGCCTGACTCGTATTAAATTGCAACCCTCATCAGACAGGAGCACAGTTTAGCCCAAAGGTATCCTACAGCATCCCGCGACTGTTGGTGAAATTGCTCAATTTAGAGTTCTCACTAGCCCAGGTTCAACTCTTGTTTAAGAGTAACAATTTGAATTGTAATTGCCAGATAAATTAACACCTATAGAAAATGAATATAACTGGGCAAAACCCTTTAGTGGAGATGAACCGTTATCAGCATGTAAAGGACACCAGGAATATATTATTATGTTGACTCTGAATCAAGCTAAACTCATTTCAGACTTGGGTGGAAATAGTTTTACATTATAGAAATCCACCACATAATTATTAAAATGCATTAAACAGCTCACTATCTTTTGGAGATGTATGCATACATGGAGCCTGGAATGCGCTAGGGAAGTTTTCCTCAACATTTCCAATCATCCATAGTAATTGCTGATATGTGATAACTCCCAACCATACTGACAAGTGTTTTTTTATAAAAAAAACCTTCAGTTATGAATGCCCATTACCTGGAAAAATATAAAGTATATTTTTCATTTACCTGCAGAAGCATCTTATCAACCATATCCATATAGAGAGTAAACAAATACTCTATTTTGCAAGCATGAATGTTATACTTTACTCCCAGAAACCAGTGGCACAACTTTGCTGACATAACCAACAAAGACTATGTACCCATCAGCAAAAAACAGAAAATTTGCACTGTCTTATTAGCACAATACCTAGTAGTTAGTTGCAGCATGTTATGTTACAAATGTGTGGATAGTAAAGCAGTTGTATTCTCTGTTTTAGAATTTTTAAAAAGTGGAAAAGCCTCCCATCCACTGCCCTCCAGTGATGAGGGACATGCAATAGACCTACACAGGTGTACAGGTTTCCTGTCCTTGATTCACTGGATCCTTCATTGCAGAAAGCTATAGTTAGTTTGCTGAAATTACTTTATAGGAATGAATGAATCAATTCACCTCAATGATGTAGGTAAAGGACAACAGTCCTTGTGCTCTTGAAGTACATTCATTATTATGTTTACACATGCACGTTTAGGTGGTTAAATATTTTTTTAAATAACCAAACAACAACAAAAAAATCACACAAGTAACACAGCTCATCCTTGCCCAGCATGGACTGCACTGACCACAAGTTAAAAATCTTTGCAACTGTTCCTGTTCCTCGTCTGCCAATAAAGCTTCAGCTCATTCCAAGCTTACTCCTTCAATCTACAGGTCTCTGCTAATGCATCCAGTTCTTCCATAACCGTGGAAGAAAAGAACTAAGCAATCAAACACATGATCTATAGAGATGAATCAGCCTATCTAGGTCGGTAGCCCATCCTTCACAAACCATTTGAGAAGTGCATTCTGTCAAAGAAAAAAAATCCTCATAGAGTGAAGGAACCCTCATAGAGGAAGGGGTGCTGTACATATAAGTCAAACCAAATAACTGCACTTGGATCAGAAGTATATGGTCTTACCATACTGAAAGGGACAAACGGAGTGGGAAAAAATACACTAAACACCAAAATAAAACAGACTAGAATTCACAAAAACAGTTTTCCTAAAATATTTGCCTGTGTATAAGCATCTAGGTAAAATAAAATAATCAATGAAGTAAACTTCTTCCACATGCATGCATCAGTTCATGATTTCATAACTTATCCTATGTTCAGAGAACAATTGAGCACCCATCCCTTAGGATGGTGATGAGATAGAATTCTGCTTTTGGGATCTTTGGGAGAAGTAATGAGAAAAAGGGGCAAGGAAGTATGGCATGGTTTTACCTTATGCCACGGCTGATGGTATACAGAATAACATGCCAGCCTGGAGTCCTTATTCTGTAATGTATCATTACCAATTCTCATCTAACAGCTGTCTTCCAAAAACCCAAAGGAATCCACTTCAGCTTATGAAGTCTAAGTCATCTCAAAATAACCAGGATTTATTTGCCAGTTATGCTTTCACTGTAATAAATTGTTAACTACCTAATAGCTGTCATGACACTTTCAATACGTGCAATTTCTGTCTTCCACTTGAGCCAGTCCTTTAAATGCCACTGTTCCCCATTAATCAATCAACAAACATGGCACATTAAATAGGAGTGCCTGGAGCACAAATGCCAACAGGAAACACTGAACAAACCAGACTCCATAGGCAGATATCATGAAGATATCATTGCAAAAATCAAACCAGAGACCTCAGGACCAATCCTCCATTGCCTTTCACCAATCTAGGTAGAGATGCCACTGAGAAACACCATTACACTCCCTGGCACAAGCAATAGAGGGAGACAGTCTCATGCAGGAAGCTGATGCATTTTGTTTCACAGGACTGGTGCACGAGAAGAGTGATCTTTGCTCAAACTTTTCCTCTAATTTCTTGTTACTCTGCCATATTGTTTGCTCATCGTGCTCCTGTAGCCACCAGCAGGTGAAATAACACCATGCTGCGTGAGAGGCACTCAGTAAAGGTTGCATGCAGTACTGGCATGTAGTTGCATGTAGTTATAACACAAAATTGAGGAAGCAGTGCAGACTGAAAGGCAGGGAGGACTAACAGCACTGAAGCAAGAAACAAACTTAATCATGTAAAATCCATATTCATTTTTTAAGCTAATCACTTAAATCCTGTGGTAAAAACACACAGCCAGCATCACTCAAACTAAAATGCAGAAATTATACAGCTCTGAAGTAATAACAAGGATAAAGCAAAAGGCATAAAATGCCATAACCAGAGGCTTTGGATTACACTTCATTGTAGCTGTTACTAAGCACAAGCTATTTGAAGAATGATTTGGGTAGTTCTTATGCTCGAAGGTTAGTAAACACATGGACAGTAAGAGAGCAAATTAGCTTTTAAAAACTTTGCCTTATGGTTTCAGCAAAATATTTTTCTAATAGAACTTCAAATATTTTGCATGTACCTTGCAACATATCTATCCAGCTTGAGAAGCAGATGTGTCAGGGAGTCCAGAGAGCACCTATCCAGTATTACTATCCTGAAGCCTTCCCACCAGCTCTGCTACAATAGAATTGCAAAGGTCAGGCTATACTGCTGCTGCCCACAATTTGAAAGCAAATGGTGGCCCCAAGGACATTCCCAAGAAGGTTGGTCTTGTCCCTGCATGGGCCATTATAGAGAATACCTACCAGACAGGGATGACCACACAGAGTGATATAGGCAGAGGAGCTACTTCTCTTCATCCTTATGGGGTACTCAGCACAAGGATAATGAACCAATCAGTTCTGGACTGGGGAGACGTGGCCCTTGCTTCTTCAAGAAATTAATTACTGCAATTTTTCACGCCTGTTATATTGGCTGCTGAAAGTTAGTACAAACCTCCCAACTCAGTCAGATTCTACAGAGCCTGGTAATATTTTAGGAGAACCTGATCCTCAAATAAAAGTGGCTGTGGTGATTAAATTAAAAAAAATACAGCAGCAGCTGAAGAAAAGTCCAGTGTGACAGATGCTGGCCCTTTTATCCTCTGGCTTATAATGGGTGGAAACTAGGGTGGGCTGTCTGAATTTAAATATATGAAAGGATGTTAAGATTTTCCTTCACTACCTAAGAATATCCTCACAAGCTTACAGCGTCTATTAAGTGTAAGTGGAAAAGATTGGCTGTACATGAATTTAATGATTGCTTTGAGCTGCTGTGTGCTGGTGGTAACTGTGTAGATAATAACAGAAGAGAAACTGTGGAGACAGAAGGGGGATCAGCTATGTAGGGCAATAGAGAAACGGAGGAAGAGGATGCACACAGGAGTCAGAGAGCAGGGAGGAGATGGCCAGTTCAGCAGACAGTTCACAAACAGCCAAGCCCTTTACTGTACATGCATCTCATCAACATCAGATCACCTCTAATGTCTCTCACAATGAAACAGCACAGAACCATCGCCAATTCCACCCACTACTTGCCAAACTAGAGGCTGCAGAGCCTCCTCACTTCCCTCCTCTGGACTGCTTCCTTCCTCCCTTCTTCCATTTGAGAAAGATTCTATGTAGCCGTTTAATTCCAGCCTTGTCTGTTCCTAATTATATGTAGATTAAACTCAAGGTAGCAGTTACATCATATCTACAAATCCATTGTATTTAATCTTGCCAGTGCTGTACTTAGTTTTGATATACCCTAACTGGCTTGTCTCTGAGCAGCAGGCTGAGGAATATTAAATGCTTTATCACATTTAAGTCATAGAATGCAAATAAAAAAACATACATGAAAGTTTGAACGAGTAACTCTGACAATTAAAACCAGACATTTTTGAATCACAGTTAAAACAGTGCAGGCAGAAACACATCAAGAAAGTGCTGGAATTAAGGGGAATTTCAAGTCTTTCTCTTTTGTGCTTCAAAAATGTAAGACAATTCAGGCTTGTAGTGTTAGGAGACTGCAGTCCAAGAGACAGCAGGTCAATGAAAGTAATGCAATGGCAAAACCCACACCGTAACCTTTCAAGCTGGTCACTCAAGTGCTATTGTAACTCTCCACAACTCTACGTGCTGACAAACAAACACTGATGCAGTACAAAAAGGGTGGGAAACCTACACAACAAGCTACTGAGCAACCAATTCCTAACAGTAAACAAACATGTGACAAGCTGACCCTTCTTCATCTCTTACGTATGAAATAAGGGCTAAAACTTGTGCTCAGGAGCTGGACAGGACCTCCCGTATCCTACCTCCACAGACTTGAAAATCAACATGGAATTAAACTGTTCATTGGTCTTCCCTCTGCCAGAGGAGAGCCTCACATACTGTTTAGGAATTTCTTCTAAGTGCGATATGCTGTTGTTTTGTCTTTTTTTTCTTTCTCCTTCAGCCAGTCTCTCCTCTGCTCTAGAAGAAAGATCAACATGTGATTCAATGCAGTTTCCTCCTTTCATTAGGCCAGGTTTCAAGGTGAATGATGAAATCTGCTGGAAAATATGACCTTCTACCCTCTTCATCCTCACTGCCCTGCAACACAGAACTCTTCTTTTGCCATTGTTATTCCCTGGCCCTCCCAACTGATCTTGCATCTGTATCTCATGATACTAAGTTGACATTAGTAGGTTTACCTACACACTCTCAACTCATATTAGGATAAACACAATTAACAGTGGACCGTGACAAGCAGAGGTGATCAGGAAAATATCAGCAAGATGAAGTGAACATGCCTACTGTATAGTTTATTTGGATAGAGAAAGCAAAAGCAGGATCTGTTTCCTGTAGTCATTTCTTATAGACTTATTTTATTACTTTTTTGTTGATTTTTTTTTTTTTAAACGATTGTTGGTAGAGAACAGCTAGAAGAGCTAATAATTTAAAGTATAAAGGCTGACGTTGATTAACACTTTCCTAAATGTAAAGCCTATAAAAGACTTCTGGCAGCATCTGACCACTGTCTGTGATGCTGAATGGTTTTGGTTCTTTAGATTTAGCATATAGAACTAGAGAATATAGCACGTTTATTGCCTATATTTAAATTACAACTTCCTTGGCACAGGTATTTGAGTTTTGTTCTGTATATGTCCATAGTGTAGCAGTAGAGGACTATGAGACACAGGTTTTGTTTGTTTTGGCATTGAGTATAAGTAATGAGGTAAGAGAGGGGAGAATAACACTGGAAAACTTGCTGAGAGGATATACTTAATCTAATACTGAAGCCTCAGGAATAGCTTTCACTGTAAGATTGGCAAGTGTCCTGGAACAGCCAGACTCACACCCTGAAAGCCAGTCATGCTGATAAAGGCTGAGGAAAAGAAGGCATTCAGTATCTCCGCCTCTTCATCATCTCACATAAACAGATCTCCTTTAGGAGAGTGCCCACACTTGGGCCTTAAAGCTCACTAAATTTTCCATAAAACCATTATGATTAACTTCTCCATTTAAGTACACTTTTTAGATCCACCTGGCCTCTCCGAGGATTCCATTATCTATTAAGACTTTGTTGAGATTTATCTATTTCTTCTCTTTTCCTTCCTCAGTATCACAGAAGACATATGGCATATGTATACATACTATATTATATGTAACTCTTCAGAATCTCAAATGGGAAATAAGACAGGAAAGGACCACCCACTCACAACCTTAAACCCTTCACAACCATGTAATAGACACTGTGGGGCGCGGAACCAACAAAGCATCCACTTCACACAGGCTCTCACAGAATGCAAGTAACCACCTAGAAAACAGAGAAGAACCACAACTCTGCCACTCGTGAGCTATTACCTTAAAGGCCATCACAAACAAAATACCCCACAGAAACCACATACTCCTCCGTTGTAGCACAGAACAAACTTGGAAGCAGCTCAAACACTGACATCCTCCAGCTGCAGGGCTTTTATCCTATGCCATACAGCCCATTAAGGGCAGCATATGAGACCTCTCCTATGTGGAAAGGTTGAGGGAACTGGGTTTGTTTAGCTTGGAGAAGAGAAGGCTCCGGGGATACCTCATTGTGGTCTTCAAGTACTTGAAGCAAGTGTATAAACAGGAGGGGAAACAGCTGTTTACGAGGGTAGATAGTGACACGACAAGGGGGGATGTTTTTTAACTGAGACAGGGGAGGTTTATGTTAGATATTAGGAGGAAGTTTTTCACCCAGAGGGTGGTGAGGCACTGGAACAGGTTGCCCAAGGAGGCTGTGGATGCCCCATCCCTGCAGGCATTCAAGGCCAGGCTGGATGTGGCTCTGGGCAGCCTGGGCTGCTGGTTGGAAACCCTGCACATAGCAGGGGGTTGGAACTGGATGATCATTGTGGTCCTTTCCAACCCAGGCCATTCTATGATTCTATGACCTCTGCTGCCCACAGTTTACCACTACTCCTAGACATTAGCTGCCTGCTTTTCCACGTCTCTTTTTCACATCTTCAGTAGATCTCACTTGGTAAGAAGTCAAAACAATCTCATCTTCCTGGCCTTGAGCCTTTTCTGTTGTCTAAATTCTCATTCAAGAAAATCAGCTGGTGAGTCCCTCAGCTCCTCTTCTTGGCCTCAACCAAGAAGCAAAACACCTCTACCACTCCCTGTGACCTTCCACCAGACCTCCCACTGCCTTCTGCTTCCTCTTCCTTCATTGCTTCCAGATGTTGCCCTACCCTCTTAATTTGGTTCATCTGGGAAGAGTT
Organism: Perdix hodgsoniae; assembly: GCA_035772895.1. Lineage (NCBI taxonomy): Eukaryota > Metazoa > Chordata > Aves > Galliformes > Phasianidae > Perdix > Perdix hodgsoniae. Next base: position 137,021 of record JAPSGF010000098.1, on the reverse strand, counting down.
GAACTTTCCTCACCTGGGTCTCCAGGGGCTACAAACATATTCTGTGCTCCAAAATCCTAAATCGTTTTCTGCCAAGCTTGTGTTTTTATTATTTCATAATTTCACAATCAGCATCAGTACAGCAAGCAAAAGCCTGTGTTCAGTTGTCTGCATAGTAGAACAAACTGTACCAACTCTGTTATAGGTCTATGCTGAAAAAGCTCACAAAGGCAATGGCAGAGATAATCTGGAGATTCTCATTAGAATAGTACAAAATTACTTTTGTTTGCCAATTCTTTCCTGCTTTTTTTTTCCCCCTTAAATATTTATATATGCTACAATTATTTTCAGTGTTGATTGTCTACCTTTTCCATGCAAGACTCTCAAACCCTTCATAGGCTACTGGGCCAACTTCATAGCTGGCATTATAGTTTCTTCCCTTTCTGGATCTCTAACAATGTACATCAGCTGACAGAATGGTTATACATTTGAGGCCTATATTAAAATATTATAAATAGATAAACTCTCTGTACTTACTGCAGTAAAGCTTAAACTCCCTCTTTGGTTGAGATTTAACGCTATTAATTCCAAAGAGAGAAGGAAAAAGAAAGAAACAAAAACCAAATAAACAAAAACCAAGAAAGTAATAAATATCAGCTAAAATCTCTCCAGTTTTTGCACCTTATGAAATATTTTTCAAGTTTACTTGATCCAAATCCTCTGCTTGAGAAAGTTGATTCTACTACATTTATAATCATGTGAAATGAGTCCCTTGCATTAGTATACCTGCAGAATATTCACAGTGCTTCCACAGAATAATTGATATCTGCCAGAAGGACGGAAAACTGTTAATATCTTTAAAATAGAACCGCTGTTTATGCCAGAAACATTTAATTATGAATTGCTGGAGATAGCCTTCTAATCTTAAAATGATCTGCAGAAGTGACTGACTGCTTTCTCAGTAAGATGCTGGAAGGAGAGAGGACTTGCTGTCTGATCCTAAGAGACCTTCTCCTTCTGAGGGAAGTGCAAGTCAGACAATCCTAACACATCCACGAAGATGAGGAAGCCAAGATGGGCTGTTGCTGTTTTTTCAGTAGAAGTGTATGCCTTGATATTGCCTAATAACCCTGTCCAAGGCTGGTTACTTCTTTCCAGTCATAGGGCATTTTAATTGTTAACATATATAGCAGAATTTAACCTGGAACTCAGATATTCATCATTATGAGTTCTGCAGACATATTCACTAAGTTCCTTTGCCTGTGTATGCATAATAAGAAAACAAAGCAAAACAAAACAAAAAATTGATTATTGCTAAAAAAAAAATCAGTGAATCATATATAGAATCATAGATTCATAAAATTACCAAGGTTGGAAAAGACCTACAAGATCAACCAGTCCAATTGCCCAGATGTACTGAGGACTCCACATCTGGACACAGTACTCCAGGTGAGGCCTCACCAGCGCAGATCGGAGGAGCAGGATCACCTCCTTCAACCTGCTGATCACACTTCTTCTATATTTTTATATGTATATATATATGTGTGTGTATGTATATATATATATATAACTATCAGCAGATAATTACTACTCAGAAGTGAGATTTTAGAATTACACTACATAGTTCTACAAAACATCACCTATATGCTTAGCAGCAGTTAAAAAAAGCATATCAAATCATTAACATCATTAGATAATGAAGAAACAGAGAACATGATTATGCTGCAGTATACCCACGGTTTACTCATATCTCAAATGTGATCCTTTCTGCTCTGCCCTTCTCAAAAATGATGCAGAAGACCTGGAAAACATAAAAAAGACCATTAAAATAATAAAAATAATGACTGGTACCAGTGCGAAGAGTTACAAACCTTGTGAGAGGCTAGGAAGTGTCAAGTTCAAAACAAATGGTACGATGGTTTATTTTCAGATCCAGACCTTCCAAACTCTTTGACAAAGAATACAGTGGATAGTAACATTTACTTATGTTACAGGAGAGGGAAAAAAATCACAGAAGTGTTAAAAACCTCCTGAAAGAGGACTGTGACATGCTCACACTGAAATAGTTGGAGGATAAAAGATATTTGTGGGAAGTATTATACATGATCAGCATGTATGCCTCCTTTCAGTAGGCCACTGTTTAAGCTCACACAGGATAGACAGTGAGTGACTCGTGGTCAAGGTGAGAGGAAGGTTAGAGAGTCCATATGACTACTTTATTATAAAAGAAAATAAAGTCTTGGTTTTTGGTTTTCCAATCAAAATTCTAGCAATACCATCTGCCATCTTTAGACCATATCTTTCATATTTTTGATGTTACAGCTTAGTTACCAATGTCTGATACCTGCTATTCTATAATAGTCTTCTTCCTTAGAACTAGGATGAATTCTTACAGCTGTCACAGAAGGAAGATGGCATTTCCAAAGTTCAAGAATCATCTTCCATGACTATATTATTTGACTAGTCTCTATAGACCACTACTGTAGCCAGATAGTCTCCTGTGCATAGTAACTCAGCAGAAGCTTAATTTGAGGGAACTAGACTCCCCTTTAGGAAGCCTATCCCTCTCACTGTTGACTCTACTATGAACACAGATATGATTAAATTTCCTAACTAATTCATGCATATTGGATGTCTGTATCTAGCAGTTTGAAAGCCCCATCCTCTCCATCTTCAACTAAAATCACCTTACTGGCCAGTATGCTAGAGATAAAACTATCCTGAAGGACTTTAAACCAAAATCTGAGTCAATTTTAAACCAGATAGTTTTGTATAAGCTGTATGAAAGAACGATGCTTAAATGATCACTCAGGAAGGTCAGGAGTCATATTCAATGCAGTGAATAGGAATATGTACTAAGTCAAAAGTATTTACAGATATAAAAAGTATATCATTGTAACAACAATACAAACTTTTCCTGCAGGTCTGTGGCCTAAAGGTATCTTGTAAGCAATGGCTAGCAATATACCAGTAGAAGTTAGCAGCTTTGAAATGCCTTCAAGAGGTGCTCACCTGCCATTACTGAATAGACACATGGCTCTGGGTGTAGGAGACGAGAGACATTGAGGTTAAAACACAGGATTTCATGGCAGTATCTGAAAGGGGCAAGGCTAATAGGAGTGTGTGTACTACTGCAGGGAGCTCTGTAGATTCAGGAGCACACTTGTATATCAACACATGCATATGAGGAAAAAAAGAAAAAGAAAAGAAAAAGATGAATTGGAATTTTTGGTCTTTTCCTAGGATAGGATATCATTGGTATTAGTGAGATTTGGTAATATATGTCCCATGACTGGAGTGCTGGGCTGGGGGGCTATCAGCTGTTCAGGTGAGATAGGCATGGCAGGTGAAGTGAAAGTATTGTGCTGCACATAAATAAGAAATTAGACCATATGGCCCTTGCCACTAGGAATGATGCAGCAAAGAGCCTCTGGGTGAGGAAATGAGGGTGGATGGAAAAGCAGAAGTTGTCATGGGTGTTTATTTTTGTTAGCCTATCCAGAACAATGGCACAGATGATGTATCCTATAGGCAACTAGGGGAAATCTTGGGATTGGTAGTGATCATCCTTATATGAAATTTGAACTTCCCAGACAAGTAAGACTGAGAAATTCTTAAAACACGCTGAAACTTCCTGTCAGCAGAGTTGCTACTGTGGACTTTAAGACAAGAAATTTTAAGATTCTTGGAGAGCTAGTTAGCAGTGTACCCTGGGAATCTGATGCCTAATAGATGGCATTAGGAGTCCATGAGAACTGATTGTTTTTCAAGAAGCAGAAAACTGGCCTGGCTCAATAGGCCTTTTTTGCCTCAGTCCCTAACAATAACGACTGATTTTGAGCTGCCCAGTCCTCAGAGCTGGAGAACCATGACCTGGGGAGCAGTGAAGCAGTGACTTTTCACCCTTGATCACCAACATTGTAAAATCTCAGCATCCATATGTTTGTGGGTTCTAATAGGGTTCACCAAGAGTACTGAGGGACTTAGCACATCTCTCAGCAATTTATTACAGGCAGTGAGAATTTGGAAATGTCCCTGCTGGCTGAAAGGTAGCCAATATTATACCCAGCTACAAACAAGACCTGAGAAGACCTAGTAAACTACAGACCTGTTAGTCTAACCTCAGTCTCTGAAAATATTATTGAGAAGATTGTTCTGGGGAATATGGAAAGGCATTTAAAGAACAAAGCTCTTATCAGACATAGTCATCATGGGTCCTGCCTTAATAATCACCTTCTAGGATAAGGTAACACACATGGTGCATGAAGGGAAGGCAGTGGATGTAATCCTTCTGGATTGTAATAAGGTCTTTGTTACTGTCCATCACAGCATCCTTCTGGACAAACTGCCCAACTGTGAGATGAACAGGTTCATGATATACTGATGAAGTGGCCGAATGGTAGGGCTCAAAGGATTGGAGTGAGTGGAACAACAGCTGGCTGGATGAAGGTCACTAGCATTGTTTGCTAGGGCTCAGTGTCCCGTTCAACATTTTTATCAATGACTGGATGCAGGAGTGAAGTGTACTCTTAGCCAGATTGCCAATGACAATAAACCCAGAGGTGATGATTACTCCTGATGATTCTTCCGCTGTGTTTAGCAATATTACGGCCTCACCTTAAATACTGTGCACAGTTCTGGGCTCCACGATACAAAATGAGTGTTAAGGTCATTGGAAGCATCCAGAGGAGGCAGCAAAGGTGGTATAAGGGCTGGCAGGCACGTCTTGTGAGGAAAGGTTGAGGATACTTGGGCTGTCCAATCTGGAGAAGAGGAGGCCCAGAGTTGACCTCATTAATCTCTGCATTGAGAGAGGTGCTGGGCTCTGTTCTTGGTCACTGATGAAAGGATGGGAATGGAATAAAACTGTGCCAGAGAAGAGTCAGACTGGGAAATGTTTCTGCGCCATGAAGGTAGTCAGACACTGGAACAGATCACCCCTAAGCATGCTCAAGAGGTGTTTGGACAGTGCCACTGTTAATACGCTTCATCTTTTGCTTAGTTCTGAAGGGGTCAAGCTGTTGGAGTCAGTGATCTTTGTCAGTCCTTTACAATTGAACTATGCTACTCCTGCCTAATTCTATTTTGTTCTATCCTAAGTCCTCATTCTACTACCAGTCTATGTAACTTCAGTAATTTTAAGTGCACTTTAGAAACCTTCCTCATTCCACAGTGATATGTGAGAGCAAAACATACCACATAAAATATTATAAAGTAATTTTCATGACGCTTTCCAGACTCTTCTAATTCTCTTTTACTGTGACTCCTTTGTCTTATTCTTATCTTCATGTCATTCTGGTGTGTATAATTAAAAATGACCAAGTTTTCAAACAAACTGATGTGAGATAGCATTTGGATCACACAAACTTATGGCATTGGTATCAAGCGAGGATCCAATCACAGCCTCCTGCCTTAAGTCTTCTTTCTACCTTCAGAATTGCCTTGTTTCATTGTTTTTAATCACTAGCATGAGAAGAGTGTGATCCTGATGGTCCTCTGATTCCTGACCTAACTTATCAGCATGTGGTAGGATATTCTGTCTACTCTGTACAAAAACAATAAGCCAGGAGAGAAAATCTATTCAGAAATTTGCCTTCTTCTGCAAAATTGCATATCATGGAAATGCTAAGGATGGAACAGCAACCTCATATCCAGTATATCCACCAATGTATGTCTACGCATCCTTTGTACAATGGTCAAAGTTGAAAAAGTTGTCCTTCATGAGCAGGTACAATCTCTGGAATGATGTAAAAAAAATGTTGGTATGATGAGCATTGAAAAGCAGGTACTTAAGAAAGGCTATGTTAAAGTACACCAGAAGTCTATTATTTTTTCTCCAAAATAATTTGTTCACTCTTTCAAAAAAAAAAAATAGAAATGCCATTCTATCAATTGGCAAGAAAGGACACAGTATCAGTGAAACTAATGGAAATAAATCCAGTGAAAAGGAAGAGTTGAGTCAGGAATTAGTGTCGCTGTCCCCATTTCAGAGAAGAAACCTCCAGAAATTGCCTAGAACAAGATTTCAAAGAACAATAAAAAAAGAGCATCATTTTCTTAAACGCATGTGGAAGGAGTGAAAAAATTGTGTATCTAGCCATTCTGAACAATAAAATAGAATATAGTCTGATCCGAATAAGTGAAAGAAAATATGTTTTATTAAACCACAGGTAGTTCCTAGATAAGTGAAATCAAATCAGTTCAATTACTCTGAGCAAGAGCTAGCACTGGTCTAATGTTACAGGAATGATTAACTGAATAATGTTTGTGGTCATACTAGCAACATGCGTCAGTGCAGTAAATGAAAGATATTCAATCAGTTCCAGTAAACACCACTGAAAATACTCTGGGAGATGAAGAACTCTTCCAGAATGCTATTTACAGCAAATCATTCACAGACAATTTTTCTGGCCCTGTACAGGTGAATTCTTTCATGCCAAACGTGGAATTAAAGAGAAAAAAATATTGGAGACTATAACATTCTCCTTTGTGATATAAATCAGAAATGATTTTGCAAATCGCAAGAAGAATCACACGCTATCGAAATTTATATATATATATATATATATATATAGGAAGACATTTCTACTACCAAAAGATATATATATATGTTTGAAAATTACATATAATGTCTCACATCCTTAGATTCTCTTTCATCCTGATAATTTGTATGCAAATAATGAGTCTAAATGTATTTTAATTGCTATACTACCCTAAAAAATATAGACGGAATTTTAAGGATATATTTTCTATTGAGAAGGGAAAGAAATATTAATAGGAACCAAATAATTACTCTATTTGCATACTGATAAATCAGAAGGAATACTGAACACTAGAGAGATTTACAAGCTGAGTAACAGCAAATGGCATCAAGAAAAGGCACGGTCATAGGTGAAAGACTTCTACCTCATTACTTTTCAATATATCTTTACTATTTATGTCAGAGTAACAGGTCAAGGTTTTGAAATATTCAGCATATGCCATGTTTATTAAGTAGAAAAAAAAAAAAAAAAAAATTGTAGACCAGGGAAAAAAATTAGTGCAAAAATACCTGAACTTCTTGAGCTCCAGAGGATTTTCTTGTGATTACATTTTTTTTTAAAGCCGCTGAACCAATGTTTTAATTTAGCAAAGATAAATATCATTTCCTGTGTATGACTTGGAATGTTAAATCTCAGCCCAGAGGGAATATTTACAACCTATAAACAGACCCAGATAATGGAAATTCTGACAAATCTCACAATTATGATGCTACTTGCCTTTATCTTTGAAGTTTTTTTCTCTTCTTCCCTTACCCTTTCAAGAAACAAATATCCACTGCTGTTTAAAAGCCTTGTCTCAGGTGCTTATTAGAGAATCTCCAACATTTGTAACATAAAAACTAATTATACATCTTCTTCTCACTTACTTTGACTTTGCTCTACCCTAGCATGTATAAAGTCAGCTCCTTTATGTTCACAATCTATTTTGGTACCCTTTGCAAAACAACACTTAGTGGTGATAATGAAGCACAAGACTGACTATATTACTTGAAAGTTGGTACCTTTACATTTCCTGGAGCAAGGTGCCTGCCCACATCCCCTTTGCAAGCCCTTGAGAACCTCCATAGTACATGTATTATATAAAACATCAGCCCCCTTCATGCTGAAACTTGTTTTCACAAACACTGCTTCCATTATACAGAACTCTCGTTTGCTCTGGCTGGATTTTCTATCTTACACTGCCACCATAAAGGAAGAGGTCTCTCTTTAATATTGCCAGTATGGACTAAAAGTTGGAGGCCCATGATGGGTTCTCTCAACTCATACTGTGAGTGCTCACCTGTGAGGCTGCTTTCAGGATGCTTTCAGACTTCACAGTCTTGCGAGGCCCCCTGAGCCCAGGATAACAGTTGTGGACAAAACAGACAGTGACTCAACAGATGTGCTAAATTCAGCCACTAGTGTGGCCTTGGATACCTCCCTCTGCACTGAATGATTCCTTGACACATTTTTTGTCAGCAGCGTTTATTTTTCATTGTTAAGGCTACCTCAGTCTTACAATGGGCCGGTACACACAGTTGATGGCTACAACTTGGATTTTCCAGACTCCTTGCTCACAGCCCTTTTCATTCCTAGGTTTAGAATTAGACTTGCAGTGCATTATTATTCAATCTAGACTCACATTAATATCATTTAATCTTACTGCATTGAATGTCAAGTCATCAAACAAGGGGGCCTTTAAACTGAAAAAGGGTAGATTTAGACTAGATATTAGCAAGAAGTTATTTACTGTGAGGGTGGTGAGACACTGGAACCGGTTGCATGGAGAGTTGTGGATGTCCCCCCCCATGGAAGTATTCAAGGCCAAGCTGGATGGGGCTTTGAGCAAGCTGATCTAGTGGGAGGTATCCCAACGTATAGCAGGTGGTTGGAAGTAGGTGAGCTTAAAGGTCCCTTCCAACCCAAACCATTCTCTGATTCTCTGATTCTCTGATTCTCTGATTCTCTGATTCTTTGATTCTATGATTCTATGAAATAGGTGTGATTGTCTCTAATCTGGTCTCTAGCAAAGCTAGAGAACAGTTAGCTGGTATGGCTGCAACCTCAATATCTTCAGTCCTTGTATGTTTTTCACAATATCAATGAATACCTTGTAAACATGATGGAATTAATCAATTTATTTGTATTTTCCTCAAAGTTTTGCCTCACTTTTACAATTGTCTAGGATAGCATATGCCCTGTATTAAAACTAGATTATCATAAATCTTTCCTTTGTCCTATGTGGAATAAAAATTTCCACATTATCTTTGATCAAGATTGGGACTTGTAAACCAGAATGTACAAACTACTGTTTGATAAAACTTCTTCGAACTAATTGTCATGATTCCCATGGCAAGAAACACCACCAGCTTCAGCATGGCTATTCATTACCTTCATAGAAAATGATCTCCAGGTCTTGAACTCTTACCTTCTGATAGGCAGCAGAATATACTAATATGTTAGTGGCTCCTAGTGTTCCACATGCTAAATATGTTGTATTGTTCTTCAGACCAAAATGCCTTTCAAACAAGTCAAAATCTCCAACCCAATAAACATCTATTTATCTATATCTCTCCATCAGCATGTCATTGTATGATAACATATAACAAAATCACATTTCAAAGTGCATCCGCCACCCCTTTCTCCACAATATTTTTCTCCCTGTAGCTGTGGTTCTCCTAGTAACATTCAGATCAAAACTATTTTTTGAGCTCCAGATTCCTGCCAAAAAAAGTAAAATTCAGTGGAATTATTTGTGTTCACATGTTCAGTAAATGTGATGGAAAAAAATCACAAAACTGCTCCAAAACAAAAACCAGCTGTATTGAAGCATATATAGCAGCATGTATAATTTCCCATAGCCTTGGGCAAGAAATGTATGCATAGAAAGATTCCTAAGGTGCCAGAGTAACCAGAAATGCATTAACAAGCAGATAATTAAGGACTGCTTACAAAGATTTACCAGATGGATATTAAATAAAATTTTGGATTTTTACCTTTATATTTCCCAAGTTACCTTTATTTAGCTGGAGTCAACCATCTTACTCTCCCAGTTCCTTGTACAGGAACATCTTAACAGTTGATTGTGGAATTTCAGTCACATTTTCTTCCTATTTTGATTGAAAATACTTCACGCAGTACCCTGTTCAAATCCTTATTCACTAACCAGTCAAAAGGTTAAAAAGAAATCTTTAAATAAGCACGAGTATTTTTCATATAAATACAATTATAGAAAGATTTTTTATATTCTATTTTTTATCTATCTTTATTTATATAAGAATTATTATATTCAATAATATCCACATTGCAAGCAATCAGTTTCCTTTCAAAAGTGAAAAAAGAGAACTGCACATGCTGTCTTACATGTCCAGAAAAGTGATGTTACTGAGACACTGTTTTTAGGAGTCTGGACCTATAAATGTCCACTAATTTACTCTCCAACCAACAGCTGTTTTGACGTCATTTACAAACACTATTTTTATCGGGCATTTATTTATTTATTATTATTATTATTATTATTGTTATTGTTATTATTGTTATTGTTGTTGTTATTGTTATTATTGTTATTATTTGTTTTTGTTCACAATATTCAGTATTCTCTGATCTCAAATGATAACAGCTTTTGATCAACAATGTGGTTGAATTGTTGATCTGGATTCAAAATCTCCAGTTCTGAAGTACCAATTCCCTGACCTCTGCAATCCCTCCAAGTGTCCATTCTCATGGTAACTGTAAATACTGTTGGATTATGAGGGATGTCTGACTAATGTGCAATTTGCAAAAAGAAAAAAATAAAAAGAAAACACAATTTTTTTTTTCTATGATGGACTATACATAAAAACCCCCTTGAACTCACACAAGCACGCTGAATATTGTCTCAATGACGATTTCTGTGCCACCAGTTTATTTATCTCTCAGGAATAATAAGATCTTCAATAGCTCTACTTAGTCCTTGCCCTGTATCCCCAAAACAAAGATATAGATAAAAATGGTTTCGATATGTGAACAAAGAGAAAGAGAGGGAGAAAATTTTGTTGCTCTCCCTAAACAAGTTGTCTGACAGGGAATGAAGAGAGTTGTAATGTGCATATGCACTATTGTGGGAAAACCTATTTGGGTCTATTACAATAAAAAACAGATGAAGAACAGTCCATCTGTGCACAAATATGACCCCTGTGATGCTGCCAACATCAGAGTGATCTGCCAAATGATACCATCTGTACAAATGGAAATTCTTCTATGGGCAGATTGAGCTCACGTGCAGATTTAGTAAACCTCTTAAAGGAGCACTGTATCCAGAGGAAGCAACCATTTCAGAGGCAGAGCAAACTTACTGTCTGTAAATTCTTGTTCTGCTGCATGGCCCAAAGAGGCTCTGAAAGACTGCAAATTAGTGGAGAAAAGGAAGGTGTGAACTTTTCCACCTCTTGGGATCACTGTGTAGGAAAGTTTGCCTTGCTCCCTCTCCCAGCCAGAAAGGACAAATTCTTCCATTCTTCCACTCTAGGAGGATTCCTCCTTGTCACCTCAGTTAGGGCAACTGGAAGACCTTGTTCAGAACTTCACTGTCACCAAATTTCAAGGCTGGTGATCAGGATTCCTGGTTTTGAGTGGAGAAGTTCATTTCACAGTGCTCCCGAACTATGCAAGAAGGTATTTGACCACCTAACACAACACCCTACAAGTGCCTTCTGTGATCCCGCTTCTCTGTGGCCAGGCATGCGAAATCATAGCATAGATGGCTGAATCCACAGGGGTTTCTGACCATTTATTTGAGATTGATTGTCCTAGCAGGAGGACTGTGGGAAATTGTGGTATCCTGGAGTACAGAGGGATTGTCTGAATTCAGTGGCACTTTTGCAGTTCACGTTACCTAAAGGAGATTGCTGAGAATTTTGAGCTAATGCCAAGAAAACCAACAAAAGAATTATATGGCCCAGGAGGGAGACAATCAAACCCTGGAAATAGATTGCATTTGGTGTCAAGTAAATACTCCGACATAGGTACAATCTTCTTTTAAAGAAGTTGCTTGGGAAATGAAGACATCATAGACTCTTTAGGGATCCTACAAGCCACAGGGAGCTGCCTTGGTCTAGAATCTGTCCACAGATACCATGAAGTTGGAAAGTAGTCCCTTCTAAAACAGAGTTAAATGTAGCTGTGGAAGTCGTTTTACCTGCTGCTGAGTCCCCTTGCCAATTTCTCTGGGTTTACAATCACTTTTTAAAACACTCATCAGTCCCCTGTTGCTTTGAAAAAGACCAGCACAAAAAAGGAGAGGGTGAGTAATTGACTTCACAGGGAAACAGAAACTGACTACGCACAAAGCACTGCCAAGGAAGCAAAAGCAAATTAAAAAAAAAAAAAAAAAAGATAAACACATTTTTCCTTTTGTCCTCTTTCTCTGAAGCATTTTGGGTGCTACTTGTAACAGCTAGCAATAAGAAAATCAGAACTAAATTTTGCTGATAATATCCCTAGAAAAATGTACAAAGCATGCACTTTGCTCATAAAGTACTTAGGCCTGAACAGTAGGCCCTGAACCAATGCTGATCTCTAGATGAACCCCACAACCAAATGCTATACCACACAGGCAATACAATATTTATTTATTTTGCTGTTTTAACATGAATATATCTTCTGATGCCAATTTATGAACATCTGTTGTAATGCTTATTGTGTAACTGATAGGGGATTTTTCTTTATTTAGGGACATGTTCCAAGGCAGTAAAACCAGATACCTTGAGCAGTGAGCAGTGAAACCAGACATCTGATCTTTTTGAGAAACATGCAGTCAAAGCCTAAATAGAGAAACTCCCTTGGTTCTTCCTTGAGCCCTGGCCAGGCTTTAAGTGGAATGCAAAAGGAGGATGATGCCAGATGTTTCTGTCCCTTAAGTTATGTAAGTTATGTAAGTATATTCAACTACATAAAGACTGGACCAACTTGTAGTGACTTTGGAGATCTAACCTATGAGTGGACACACTGCATGTGACCTCCCATTTGCTGGGAAATGCTCTCCAAATCCTTGCTGGAACTGGGGCTCCCAGATAGTGGATGTGGATAATGGTAAAGTGTAAAGGCAAGTGATCTTATTTTCATAGACAATGTTTGGATACTTTAGAGAGAAACATGCTATGTTTGTGCATTTTTCGTCTTGCTACCTTTCTAACATAGGGAAATATCTTCATATTTCTTATGTAGAAACAAAAAGCTTGTAACCTGTATTTTCAGGTCCTATCTGAGATCAGGCCTTTTGTATCCACAAGCATTGAATGATCAATCTTCAGATGCCAATCAGGATTTAGTCTGCAATGGTGGGCATTGAGTTGATCAGCTTGAGGGTTCAAAGTCAGAAATTGTAATGTTAAGGCAGGGAGTTCGGGATTTCTCCTTGGGCATGATAGAGGTAGGCATCCAACACAGCAGGAGCACTGTGGATAGGTAGATTTCTTTAACCCCATGCTTTTCCAGCCCCCACCTGCTGTATACAGCACAAAAGAATATACCCTCCTCTCTCTGAAGACAGAGCTTCAGCTCTTTGCTTTCAAAAATTAAACAGGTTATTTTTTTCTTCTTTGAGAATACAGCTACCGTAAGACAGGGCTTCATTCTCTTACATAAATAGATCCGTTTCCAAAAATGCAGAAGAGCTACATAATTTGCCATATTCCTTAGCATAAAGGAATTCACAGCTATGGATCTCTCAAGAATATGTTAAAAGTTCCCAGAGAGAGTGTTCTCTATCCCCATTCCCAGAAAAAAAAGAGGCACTAAAACAGCCTTGTTTTGAGGACAACTAGGTACCAGGTGGATAGATTAACCATCAAAGATTGTTCTATAGGAAATATAAGCAGCCTATGGAACACAGACTGGAGTTTCTCCCTGCCAAGAATCACCCTGATTACAAGTTTATGGCCCACATAACTTGTAATTAAAAAAATTAAAAAAAAAATTAATCCAGTTGCCACTCTCCAGAATGTTCCTGCTGAATTTACGTTGCTTTTCTTTTGTTAGGAAAAGCATGACACCATTCAAAAATGTGGGCTTTTTTGCTTTGTTTCTTTCTTTCTTTTTTTTTTTTTTTAATGCAGCTATGTAGTTGTGAGACGACTGATTGATACATGCTGTCAATGGACCAGTTTCCAAGGCATTGGTGACAGCTCTTCCAATAAGTAACTTTAAAACTAGGCTTTGAGGTGGAAAGAAATATGTATAAATATAGGTATAACAGAATGCCTTCTGTTCAAAATGATTTTTTTTTTCTTCCAAGAAATGTTTTAGATGTTGACAACCAAGCTGTATCAGAAAACTAATCAGCACATCAACACCTCCGAGTCAAAACGAAATGCAGACTCCACTTAACTTGAATGGCAGTTTCATAGTGACACTTAAATCTTCTGTGAAATTTTTTATGGAATAGAACCAAAACCTGAAACATTTGGATTTTTTGCTTTGCCAGTCATTCTGTGAGATACTAAGACATCAGTTTTGGGGTATATCTGTGCTTGTGTGTGTGTACGTTATGCATTAGCTTACTCCTCAGATCTGTGAAGAGTTAAGTTCAGGAAAATGATTTGAGTTTGCTTGCTGAAGACCATCAGCCTGTTGTCTACATTTTGCAGGCATACTAATCATTCTGGAACATGTCTGAGTTTAACTACTAAAGAAATGGCAATATACATGTAGGGAAGATCCAGTGCTTTCTTCTTCATGATTATGAGACCCTTTGAAAAAAAAGTATTCAAGGAATATCTGTCCACATATTTTCAGTATGGACTTCTTCCATTTTGCTACATAGGTTTGTAATAATAGAATTCAGAATGTTGTGGTTAATCTGCCCTTATTGAGTGACTACTTTCCTTCTGAAGAACTGTTTTGACCCAAGCAAATATATAATAGAATATTACTATGAGAATGCTAGGCACATGAAAACCACTTAGAAAAGTGTGATTTCAGCCTTTTAGCTTATATACATAGCATAACTTATTCCATCCATCTTCATTCACTCTGTTTTAAATAAAATCGTAGAATCACTCAGGTTGGAAAAGACCTTCAAGATCATCAAGTCCAACCACGACATAACCATACTACCCTAACAACCCTCTGCTAAATCATGTCCCTGAGCATCACATCCAAACAGTTTTTAAAGACATATAGGGATGGTGACTCAACCACCTCCCTGGGGAGCCTATTCCAGTGCTAAACTGTTATTACTGAGAGTTAATTAGTCAGTTAATTTTAGAATTTCCTGCTAATAACATAACTTTTGATACATTTCTTATGTAATGCATAAAACAAACAACAAAACAAGCGTTTTCCACATGTAAGATAATTTAACTAAACATTTTCTACTTTTTCCCACTGAAAACTAATTTCAACTAAGGCTGCATAGGTTGCATTATCAGCAAGATATTAACTTTCTCCATGTAGTTGACATGGTGGGGGATATTCCAAGGACAACTGTTCTTTTCTTTTTGAGATAGTTTATAAACTTAAAGGCGACCATTTATTCTAGCTAGGTGAAGGTCTTTTGTGAAAGATAATTGATGGTGTCCATCTGATTGTGATGTAGACCCAACATTACCAGGAGGACGGGCCTTTTTAGAGCCAATGTAAATGTTCAGAGGTACACTTAAAGCCATAGCCCTTTCTCCTGTTTCAGACACAGACTATACCTAATGATTCTTTCCAACTAAGGTATAGATCAAACTGCAAGTTCCAGACTGCACTGTGTCAGTCTGACAATGTTGTCTCTTCATGCCATCCTGAGAGATTAATTTTTTTTCAATTTCCAATTGAATAAACTCCAATTCAATAAACCAAGTTCTAAAAGTTCTAAACTTTTGCTTTAGTTGCATTTAAAATCATTACAGGAAAAGACATTTGAGACATAGGCCTCAAAATGCGAGAAGAGAGTTCATTTCCGCTGGGTTCACACCTCAAATAGTTAAGGCTTCGAAGAATGCCACTGTATATATTTTGGATCATTTTATCTTTTTCTTTTACATAAAAATAAAATATGTGCATGTATTATGAACAACACTGTACTAGAGCAGTGAGCCGACAACATTTAAAAGATTAATCGATCTACAGGAAAGAGAAGGATGACCATTGATTACTATGCACATGTGTTCAAGATGATAGATGAGTGCCATCAGACCATTGATCTTTGTGAATTAGTCTGACTTTGGTCAACTATCCATTGTCTTTGGGACTTCTACAATTAGTAGTTATTCTTAAGAAAGAAAAAAAAAATAAAATAAAAAGCTCTTACACTGCGTTCCAAGCCATTTCTTTGAACAAAGTCTCATTGATAAGACTATAGCTCAGTTCAATCTTAGAACCATTCTGGGAATAGAAAAGATACTGCTGAATTTTTCTCTGTCCTGCATAAAAACTCTTTTTTTTTTTTTTTTTTTGCATTTTTCTCTCAAGATCCATTTTCTATTTCCTTCACTACCATAATTTTTATCATTAAAGTGTAAACATACATTTCAAGAACAAGTTAAAAATGTAAAGAATCATTTCACAAAGACAGAAACATTTACCAAAGCTTTCCCCTTGATCTTATTCTTTACTTCTACAATTGTATCACATTAGAACAGCTTCAAACAATTACTTCTGGCATTCCCCAATGGAAGCAAGATCCAGAAAATCATATGGAAAACAGGTGTGGATTTTCTGCTGACTTTTGAGTCAACAGAATTCAACTCTGAATCCTCCCAATCTAGTGTCATCTGCAAACTTACTCGGTAAACCTTCAAGTCTTGTACCTAAGTAATTGATGAAAACATTAAAGAGGACTGTTCCTAACATTGAGTCTGGGGAACCCCACCAGCGACTGCCTACCAGCTTGATATAACTTCATTCATGAGAACTCTTTGAGCCTGACCCACCAGCCAATTGCTTACCCACCACATTATATTTTTGTCAAGCTAAATGCTGGACATTTTGCTGAAATCTAAGATACATTACTTTGTCAGCTAGGTGGGTACCTTGCCATAATACGAAATTAAGTTTGTTAAACAGGGCTTTCCCCTCATGAACCTGTTTGTTCACTGGCTGTGGCCAATGACTGCAATGTTTTTCGGTTGTTTTTTTTTAATAGCTACCAGAATAATGTCCATAATTTTTCTGCTTGACATTTTAATGATAATAATGGAAAGGGTTAAGTATGTTAGGTAGAAATAAGCTCATCAAAATGCAAACTTTTCATTCTGTCTTCCTCCCTTATTCAGAAAGCAGGACTGGTCTGACTGCAAGGAAAAGAATCACTTTAGGGTTGAGGCAAACCATACACAAACCTGTTGGTAGTCCCACTTAGAGACAGGATCTCAAGATACAAGTAAATATTGGTGAGTCTATTGTATGCTTCTGTGCAGTCAGTGAATAGTCTTACTTTTGGTACCTGGAAGAAGATCCCTGTTGCATATAGTGGATTAACATCTAAGACATCAAAGTGTCAGCATACAGCTTGGGCATTCTAATTAGTGCTGCACACTGTGCTAGTCCTAATGTTCTACAAAGACTACTTTTAATAAAAAACTGTGCATCACAGCTCTCACTAAGCACCATCTAGTATGCTTGCCTGGAAGAAAGAAAGCAAAAAGTACCAGCTTTAGACAACGTTGTAGCAGATCAAGATAAGGTTAGAGAAATTTGTCAAGATGTAAGTGAGATGATCACAGATATCACAAATACCTCTCATGGAAAGTTATGTAACTCATTAAAACTCATTCAATGTCCAAACAGATTTGGAAACAGATGACCAAAATTAGTTTTCATCCCATGGATAATTCAAATATTTCAATGTTTGAATTCAGAATTAAGATGGAAATTCTACTTTCAAACGATTCATGAAGGCTTCAGTTTCATAAAAATGACTCAAAAATGTCAAAATCAAGTTTGACATTGCCAACTGAGTCACAATATTTTGACACTTGCAAACTTTTCCCATTTCACTCCATCGCATAAGAAATTTCGGAAAGGAGAGGTGTATATTCAGCACAGATCTGCATTGTCCATCAGCACTAGAAAACTTGAAACTCCCAAGGTCCATGCTCTCTCCACCACAGTTGAGATCCCATCCAGAAAACAGATATAATGAGACCCTGTGCCCATCTGGCTTCCAGCATGCACCGCCAGATCAATCAAACAAAACTTGTGTTATATCTTATTTAACTGGGGAAAAATGTATGAAAACTTTGTCTGTCATAACAAAATAAAAAAGTTTACAAAAACTATGAGAGTTTTGAGAACATCAGCTAAAGTTCCTTTCTTCTATTGTTGTTATAAGAATATGGTTCTGATTCTTGGGTTGCTCAGCACCTCTTGCAGTATTATAGGACAAAGTGACTATAAGTCCAACCCAGCCCCTGTGATTGATCTCTTGTACTGAAACCAAACTATTTCATTTCTTTTTCTTTTCAAGTGTAGCTGTTCACACTTAAATCTACCACAGATGCTTATTTTCTGTAGGATTGTCATATCTTTTAACAAGTCTTCAATTCTTTTAAAAAATATTTCCATTTAATCATTTCATTTGACCAATGTGATTTGTTCACAATATTAAGTTCATTTTGACTGAATTTGTGAAATTCTAACCAAAATGCATGTTTTTGATACAAATCTTTAGCTTTCTCTGATCTCTTATTGAGAGAATGATTTAAGTTCCTTTGATTGTCTTTCACATATATCGCATAAACATAGTTGGACAACAGTTTGTCTGTTCTCCACACTACAATCTTAGTATTTTCAAGAGAGAGTTATAGAATTAAATAAGAGCCCTCATCTTCTTTTTTTTTTTTTTTTTATTCTGAGCAACATCTGTGAAATTGTTGTTTCAAGTGTTAAAAAAAACCCAAATTTGAACAATATCTACGATTAGTAGGTACAACATCATGTGAGATTCTTAATGTCATATCAAGATGGACCTTACGATAGTTGTCCTTCCACCATGCTTCTCCTGTTCTACTCTTATGAACCATGTAAGTGACACATGAAAACTCTGGCAGATAAAAAAAATCAGATGAAAGGCTTATTATGTCATTTGTATGCATAATTTCTTTGATCCCATCACATATTACTCAATAATTAGACTAGACACCAACCTAGTTGCGGGTCCTTTTCTCTCACATAAAAGAGGTATGGACAGTTCTTAAATTTTCTTCATTAATCAGAAAAAAAGGTAGCTCAAGTACCTTATACACGGACAAGATTGTCACAGTATTTCATACCAGGTATGTGCACTTATTTCATTGAGTTGTTTGCATTGGGTACTTCAGTTTGAGGTTATGGACACTAAATATACAATCAGCTCTTTGCTTTGCTTTCATCCTCACTTGAGTCATGTGTTTATTTCATTTATGCCTCCTTTCCATTTGGAAGTAGATTTCTGGCCACAGAAATTGTTTCACATTTTCAAATTGTTGTGTGGAATAACTGATATTCTCTGTGTCTGCTTCCTCAGCCAATATTTTCTCCAGAGTATCATTATTAAAGCTTTTGTGAGAAAAGAGTTTTCAGACTTTAACTTTGTGAATAATTTCAATCTTACACAATCTTATTCAATCTTATTCAATTTTTCAGACTCTTCTTATTCATGGAGAATGTTACTATTCTTCTGGCTTTAAGCAATAATACCTCCACATTTACAAGACCAAAATATTTCTAGAAAGTAATTTTAAAGGAGCAGTGTCCCAGATGTCAACTTGAAAGCAGCTCTTGAAGCATTATGAAAGTACTTCGGAATCTCAGAACTAAGGGAATTCTATGTATTTCTGAGAGGACAGTTAATTTTCTAGACAATTTGACTTCTGTGTCCTCTGAGTTCCATCAGCAAGTTTAAACATCTCCTTTATTTCTTCTCTATAAGAAAAGAAAGTCTTTGTTATGGCTAATCATGATATTCACTCTTTTCAGTTTTTGAAGCATATAATTAATTGCTTTTCAGCTCCTTCTCCTTCCAGATTTAAGGAATTATTCGCAGTATATTATGCAGATAGGATGTAATTATGGCTAAAAACAGTGCTCATAATTCTCATTTAGTATGGTTTCCAGAGAACAAAGTAACCACAGAATCACAGAATCACCAAGGTTGGAAAAGACCTTCAAGATCATCCAGCCCAACCATCCACCCATCACTAATAGTACTCACTAAACCATGTCCCTCAACACAGTGTCCAAATGTTCCTTTCTTACCTCCAGGGTCGATGAGTCCACCACCTCCCTTGGCAGCCCATTCCAGTGCTTGACCAGTGTTTCAGAAGAGTAGTTTTCCTAACGTCCAGCCTAAATCTCCCCTAGTGCAGCTTGAAGCCATTCTGTCTAATCACTAATTACACAAGAGAAGAGGCCAATCCCCAGCTCTCTACAACCTTCCTTCAAGTTTCTTCAACCCTTCAAGTTTCTTCAACCCTTAAAGTCTCCTTTGGCTTGCTGTTCACAGCCTTCCTTACTTCATTTCTATAGTCAACCATATTTACCCTTAAATTCACATTCCCTCCCACTGTCTTCCTGACCTTTATTCCTCTTCCTTTCTCACATTCTGTTTTTTGTTTTTTTTTTTTTTAAACCCATGCAAGTACACATGGAATTTTTTCCATTATTATAATTTCCAGCAAAAAAACAGTGAATTTTACTCCTTCTTAATTAACACAGGATCATTTTACAGAATTTTTACCTTTCCAACTAACAAAACTTGAAAACTAAAGGGAAAAACAAAGGAAATTCCCCGGGTTCCTCAGTCTGGCTAACTCCCTTAATGTGAACTTCCATAGCTTACAAAACTCATCCAAGAGTTAGTAAATGAGACACCGTCTGAAATGCATTTCAATATTCTCCCACTCAGATTACTGCAAACAAACATCATCACAATTACAAGAGCAGCACTCTTAAGTGTGTCTGTACACATATAAAGAACCTAGCATGTCTGTGCCTGGGAAGAGCCAAGTCTACAGAAGTACCAGCTCACACCTCTGTGAGCACCTCTGTGCATGGCTCCTCCAGAAGCGCTAGGAAACATTGGAGTGGGGCGTATAAGCAGTACAGCTTCCTCTTATCTTACAGTCTGAGGAGTGTCAGAATATTGTAGTTCCCTGGGTTTGAAAAAAAAAAGAGAGAAGATAGCAATGAGAGCACTGAAGAACATATCCTTTGGTATTTTACAGAAAAAAAGTTACTCAGATGCTATCAAATCATCTATCTGTCCAATCTTCTTTAGTGTCACTCAAAAAGTGAAGTTTGCCTTTATATGCAATGTCTGTAATGGGGTAAGTTCTGACTTGTGTGGGTAAAGCATGTGCATGTCCTACGTAATTTTGAGAAAGGGAAAATGCAAAAAAAAAACAAAACAAGTTACTCTCCTGCCTTGCACATTTCTGCAACTTGTTTTCTGTGTCACATTTTCACTGTTTCCTGCTATTTTTAATTCTAAGTTGCAATTTTTTTTCTCAATAATGCAAGTAGGAGACAGGAGTGCCTTTCTTCAGCTCTGAGGAGAGCAGTTTGCGAAGGATGCTCCACAAAAGCTCCTGTGCCAGACTAAGCCCTCTGCTTCAGAAAATCTCACCCTGAAGTATCCTTATCCTTAAGTATCCACCCTCTGTATGCCATGCATAAGAAGTGGTAGTGACCTCTTTTAACCATCCTAACAGTGAAGTCCAAATTTTTCAATGAGCTTCAAAGGATTCACAATCCTTCAAATTCCTCTGTGTGACTGAACAAAGACGCCACTCCGTTTCAGTAGCAGAAAAGAGAAGCTGAAATGGGGGCCCAGTAGAAATAGCCAACACTGAAATATCTTTCAGCACATGACAGTTGAAAGGTTCATGCAGTAAAGTCCCAAGAGTATTAACAGCCCTTTCTTAGCAGAGCAGGCATGGGCTGCTCCTGCTCTCAGACTCCCAGAAGCCTACAGCACTTGACTCTCTCCTCCTTTATGCACATAAAGTCTCAAGAAGGCTAATTAGCCCCTGCTGCTCCTAAGGCACTGACCATTAAGGAAGTTAATGGTTAATGCCCTGCTGCAGCTTCACCCCTCTCCTCTATAGAAACACCCCCAGGAGTGGGGTGCACCACGGGGAGCTTCTCACAACATCACAGTTCCTATATCTAATTTGAAAAGAATTGAATTCATGCTCTGCTGTGGGTGAAGAGATCCTGTACTGCTCCAGATTTATTGTAGTAGCCTAACAAATGTCTCCCCAGGGAGATCCTATACACAGTTTAAGCTAGCATTAAGCCTGTGGCTGTGTGGCTCAGGTGGAGAAACTGGAAATGGAGATGCTAGTTAAGGAAATGTGTTAAAACTCCAGCAAAGTATAACTTTTACCTGAAACATACCCCTGTCATGGTCTCAGTCTTATTAGCAATGAATTCATTTCACATACACTTTGAACTGCTGTAAGCATTGGAAACTCCTTATAAAGACATGCTCCAATCCCAAAGGCATGCATAAAAACCTGTCTGTTTCAGAATTTTATTTTAGGCCTATGGTTGATGAGCCATGGATCAATTATTTCCCTGATCTCCTCCTGAACAGTATGTGTTTACATCACCACGGTTATCTATAAAACAAATAACTATATCTGAATAGCTATTTCTGATTCTCCAAGTCTGTTGCAACACCTTCTTTTTTTTCTTTTTTCTTCCACAGCTCATTCTACTTCCAGAAGCAAAGCATGGCCATGGTCAAAAGGATGAAAACTGCAGAAAGGAGAGTGAAAGGGCTGGGGTCCAGAGGGGCTCTCCCCAAGGTACTGGCAGACCAGATAATTTCCACAGCTGTTCTTCATAGAGGAGAAGTGAGAAAAGTGTTAGTGACCATGGGGATCTAAAGCTCCATCAATGAATATTCATTTTCCTAAGGCTTAAGCCAAGGACCAGTCAAGCTTCCCCTCAGAGCGCTATCTTATGCCCAGGATCAGCAGCTAGATCAGGAGAATGTTACTCACTCCATTCCATGTCTTCCAAAGTTCTTAGTAGCAGACCTGGAGCAGGATGTCCTGTCTTTTCTTTTTCAGTGAAAGCAGACACAGGGGGTTCTTGTGAAGCCAAGATCCTCATAAATCCAGACACCTCTTGGTCCAGAGAATTAGGTATGAAATTTCCTTCCTGTGAGTGAGCCCTGGAAAAAAATAAAATACCCAGGACTATCAAGAGATTGAAGCACCTTTAATTATGTTTTTCTCGCCCTTCATAATCACCAGACAAAGCAGAGCACTACATATACATGATTAATGTGATAATTTACCACCTAATTTACAGCTAAGGCACAGCAAATAAAGTGAAGGTTTTGTTTGTTGAAGTAGACATGCATATGCTTACCAACAAATAACACACCCAGTCTGTAGTGAGAAGGCTCAATATGGATATGGCTCTGACTTGAACTTTTAAAATATTTATACATGTCCTGTAGTCACTCGTGAACCTCTGCTATAGTTAATTGGAGGCACTTAGTCCTTACGCTGGCCTCTCATTGTGATAAATATTTAATCACAGGGGGAAGTGTGCGTTAGCAAGAGGAGACATCAGTCACTGACTCTTGAAAACAGCACAAAGGGCATTGTTACCTAGAAGAAGCATTTTATTCTGTAGTCCAGAAGTCAAGAAAGGTCTATCTAATTATTTCTGCAGTGAAACAGCAGCCTCTCTCTGTGAATTTGACATTTACCTCCTCTTCCTCGCATAAAAATAAATTGAATTCAGAACTATAGCCTTTCCTGGCTATTTTGTCACTAGATTTTGTAGCAGATGCAGAGTGCTTGACTAAGTGGCCAGTGACATTTAACTTGGTTTCCAGGACTAAAGTGCAGGCAGCAATTTCATGCTTAGTAAGACTTAATGCAGATCCTGGGACTACCAAAAAAAAAAATCTAACACCAGGACATGCTTATACTGCCATCTAAAGCTGCCTACTGTAGGTAAAAGCTTTTTACAATCACCTTGTATGTACGAGAGTATGTTTGAAATAATTCAAAATAAGGCCTGACTGGCTCAAACTGCTAATGAGAAATGAATGACAAAAAGATGCTTACTTCTATGAGTTTGACAGATCTGTAGTAATACTCTGCCAGGTTGTTAGCAAATCAAGAAATAGATAAGTCTGATTTGATTTGGAATACAGAGCAAAAACAAATGCAAATTGGTAAATAACTTTTTAGTAGTTGAGTTGGAAGGAACCTACAAAGATCAGCAAGTCCAACTGCCCAAACCTCAGAGCTAACCAAAAATTAAGGCACACTGATGAAGACATTGTTCAAATGCACCTTGAACACTGACAATCACAGAGCATCATATACTTCACTAGGAAGCCTGTTTCAGTGTCTGACCACCCTTACAGCACAGAAATGCTTCCCAGTGCCTAGTCTGACTCTCACCTGGAGCAGCTCTGTGCCATTCCCATCCTGTCATCAATGACCAGGAACAGAGCCTGGCACCCCTCTCTGCTCTCCCACTTCAGGGCAATGCAGAATTAATGAGGTCACCTCTGGGCCTCCTCTTCTCCAGATTGGATAGCCCAACTATCCTCAACCTTTCCTCTTGTCCACTCAGGGAGTAATCATCACCTCTGGGTTTACTGTCATTGGCAAATCTGTGCACTCCACTCTTGAATCCAGGTCATTGGTAAAAACCTTGGACAGGACTAGCCCTAACAATGAGACCTGGAATCCAACATTGGTGAACTTCTGCCAGCCAGCTGTAGCCCCATTCATTATGATCCTTTGAGCCCTACTAATTCAGCGACTTTATCACTCAGTCTAGCACAAACCTGTTCATTGCACAATTGGACAATTTTTCCAGAAGGATGCTGTGATGGATAGCATTAAAGGCCTTATTAGAATTTAGAAAGCTTACATCCCCTGTCTTCTCTTCATGCACCATGTGTTACCTTATCCTAGAGGGAGCTTATATTACTAACGCAGGACTTTCCCTTGATGAACCCATTTTGACTATGCATGATAACATCTTTGTTCTTTAAATGCCTTTCCATATTCCCCAGGACAATCTTCTCCATAACTTTTCCAGAGACTGAAATTAGACTAGCATGTTTGTAGTTGCCTGAGTTCTTTCTACAGCAGGGACCTTCCCAGATTCTCAAGAACTTTGTAAACTGCTGAGAGAGATCCAGCTACAACATCTGCAAATTCCCTCAGTATGCCTAGAGAATCCCATCAGGCCCCATGGACGTAGGAATTTTATGCTGTTAGAACCAGTCCCTTATGATTTTTGTGACCACAGGTGGAAAATCACTCCTACTCCTGCCATGGTCTTCCAACTGTAAGGCACAGGGAGCCCAAGATCTGTCACTGCTTCTAAAGACTGAGGCAAAAAATACCTAAATTCCTAGATTTAGGATTAGAGATCATTTGAGTTAGGACTAGTGTTAAGGGTCAGTGTTAGAGCTTGGGGCTACATTTCCTGCTCCAGGAAAGAGAAGTGTCAGGGTAGCAGAATGTGATTATTTTGGATATCTGAACAAGAGATATAATCCACATATTATCTTTGTGTCTGTTCTGGTGGAAATCTATTTTGCTGCTTTAATCTAATTGTTGAATAATGGACAGATGAACTTTTTATATAATACACAAAAAGTAGAAAATGTATTTGGTTGAATCTTGGCTTTTTGTTTTTTCATAACTGAAATGCATATCTAGAATGCAAAGTAAGGAAAGAACCTTAAGTACAGTACTATTAAATCTCTTCTCCTTTTGATACCAAATGATATTACTGTTCACTTCATCAAAGACTACCACAGACTATATTTCTCTAGTTTAAATTTTCAGATTGTGGCTTCCATTAGAGGTAATGACACACGTTTTCTTAATTGTACTGGAATAAATCAAAAGTAATAATGCAGCAATCTGACAATCTGAGGAATCATTCTGGGTATGCAACAACTTAATTAGAAACAGAATTTGAAAAACAAATGTAATATTCCTTTCCTTTCCTTTTTTTTTTTTTTTTTTTTTCCCCCTATTTTTTAAGTGTATATATGTTGTACTACATTGATTTTATGTGAGGAATATTCCAGGAATATAAAGTCACCTGTAACTATTGTTTTTCTTTATTTTTAGCTTTCGTTTTTGTTTGATAGACATCTACATTTGTTGTCACAAATATCATTACGCGGGGAAATAATGTGAAAGGTAAATGAGTAACAAAAGAATTTTAGGTTGATATTATAACAAAATTGATGTGAATGCTTTTGATCTTCCTAATGACACCATTTTGTTTAATTTCAGCTCATCAAGTATGTCTGCTAAAGACAAGACTGAAGAAAAGAGAGCACATAAGGATAAAGATCTCTAAAAAATAACCAAAAAACATTGTGAGAGATCAGCAGATGTGTAAATAAGATGTGTAAATATCACTGTGGTGGGTTTGTTTTACTGTGACTAGTTTTCTAGAAGTTACTCAGGAGATGAATTTCAGGTAAATCCATACTTATAGTTCATTCTAAGAGTACTGAAACTGCCAATGATGCACGCATCCTTCTTCCTACAATTAAAAAAAAAATAAAAAATAAATAAATTTAACCTTTAATGAAAACATTAAGAAAAAAAAAAAAAAGGCATCTTTGTGGAGGGAAAAAGGATAAAGATGAGAAAGGCCACACACAGGCATATAAAATTCCCATTTTCAGATATTGGTAAGATATGTGGTAAGATGCAGTTTGTGGTCTTCAATAACAGAAGACAGAAGTTGTTCTTAATTTGTTGTATGCTGAAAGGCATCGGATGGAATGGATTGGGGAGATTGTTTGACAGATGTCAATCAACAGCTGGGCCACATATACTTCCTTCATTTTAAGGCACAATTCCATCTTTCCTCTCTGTGACTCCATCAAGGAAGTGAGAAACTGCAATTAATATTTTTGCCATTAGAATTATTTTTATGAATCTGTACATTCCTCTGGGTAAGAAAACCATATCAATGGAAAAGTTCCAGTTCTGGGTATTCGTATGAATGCATCTTTCAGCATTACGAGGCAAGATTTCTTCCCTGGCATTTTTCCAAGGGTTCTCTAAATGCCCATACTGAGCTTGGAGAGGCAAGGCCAAGCCAGGATGGTTAACTTGAATGAGAAGTCTAGGGGACATATTAATAATGTTAATTATTATCACATTCTATAATTGAAGGAAGCGCCCAAAAGTGTAGCACTTGTGGATGTTTCTTTTTTTAAATTTACGTAACAGACATAATATTGTTAGGACCAATTGTTTCTTCTCTTGCAAAAAGGCTGTGTAGCTAGTAGTGTTCCCCAGGGCTCGGTACTGGCTACAGTCTTGTTCAGTATCTTCATCACTGACCTGGATGAAGGCATAGAATTCACCCTCAGCAAGTTCGCTCATGGTATGAATTGGGGAGGAGAGGCTGATGCATCAGAATGCTGTGCTATCAGTCACACATGGACAGGCTGATGAGCTGGATGCAGAGAAACATTATGAGGTTCAACAAGGGCAAGTCTAAAGTCCTACATATGAGGAGGAGTAATCACATAAACCAGTGCAGATTAGTGGCTGATCTGCTGGAAAAGAGCTCTGCAGAGAAAAACTGGAGTCTCCTGGTGGACAACAGGTTGGCCATGAGCCAGCAGTGTGCTCTTGTGGCCAATAATGGCAATGGTATCCCGAGTGCATTAAAAAAAAGTGTGGCCAACAGGTCGAGGAGATGATTCTCCCCATCTCCTCTGCCATGGTGAGGTCATATTTGGAGTATTGCATCCAGTTCTAGGCTCGTCCATTCAAAAAAGACAGGGAACTTCTAGAGTACAGTGCAGAGCAAAAGTTGACTAGGGACCTGGAGCATCTCCCTTATGGCTGAGAGACTTGGCACTATTCAGGCTGGAAAAGAGAAGACTGAGAGGGGATCTTATTGGTGCCTATACTTATCTAAAGGATGGTGCAGAGGATTGGTCCAGACTCTTTTCAGTGGTTCCCAGTAACAGAACAAGGGGAAACAGACACAAACTGGAATATAGAAAGTTCCTCTGTACATGAGAAAAAAACATATTTACTTTGAGGGTGACAGAGCACTGGAACAACTGCCCAAAGAGGCTGTGGAGAAAGAAGAAAATGTTAGCAAAGGTGTGTGACACCAGAGTGCTGAAGATGACACTTGGGAATTTGCCTCCTAATGGTCTAAATTTTTCTCTCATAATTGTAGTATTCACTTTGTCCAAAGTGTAGGATCCCACATTTGGAAAGTACTCATCAAGACAAAAAGAAAATGGATGTGTTTCTGTCAATAGTGACCACATATGCCTACTCAGGATAAAAAAAAAAAAAGTTTTTCAAATGTTTCGGAAACGCATACAGGAAAGGAATCCTACAGGTATGTGAAAATTATAATGTGTTTCCTGGAGATGAGGAGAAAAAGCTTCATTTTTTCACATCATTTCTCCCAGGAACAAAGCAGAGATTGAATCAGCTTAACTCAATCATTAAGGAATGACTAGATAATAATAAGGTTCCATCTCTTTGACAATGAATCCATTTTCAGACAGGCTATTAATTCAAAATGCGCTAAGTATTACTTTCTGTTATCAGTGCATTATTTTAGTACAGTATTATATTAGAGTTGCTACAAAATAGTAATATATATGTTACTCAATATAAGAATGGATATAAAATAGAAAACAATTCAAATGAATCCTTTTTAGCATTTTCCTAGCAGGAAACATTAATGTCAAAGGCAGATTAGACAAATTATGACTATATAAAGTTACTATGAAAGGGGAAGTCAAGAAATTTCCAAAAAGTGGAATATCAGAAGGTGGCTTCTGATAAGAAAGATTTTTAGAATAACTGAAGTTTGGTAGTTAATTACCAAATATTGTTCTATTATAAGGAAAGCAACTTATGTTTGTAAATGGTCGTGTAGTCTTCAGAGCGTATCCTTGCAAGCACAGACTAGAATGGATAATTTTGTCAATGAGAATTTCAGCTACAAAAGAAAGTAGGAGGGGAGAGGAGAAAGGATATGACAGCTGTAATAGAAAGTCTGCACAAAGATGAACTTAGAGTCAGAATAGAAGAAGACAAAATGGAGAAGAAATGAGAGCAAAGTGCGAAAGTAAGAGGCAGCAGAAAGAAATGCCATCTACTCAAAAGGGAGACTGTAAAAAAATCTTTGACAATCAAGAAAGCAGATCTCAGCTGCAGCCAAAGAATTTACTGAAATGAATGGGACGTCGATGTTTACCCATAATAGGGGGGACCTAGCAGGCTTACCACATGAGGCTTCATTGGAATGGTGGCTACCCATGGCAGAACCACAGTGCCCACAGACACTATAAAATCAAAACCAAGCCTCATTCCAAATGCTGTGTCAGAATCATGTAGCAAAGCATAGCTAAGTTGTCTTTAGCTGTTCTTCATCAAAGAGTGAAGTTATCAGATCTTAGAGAAGTTATCATCATTGCTTTAATTATCACAGAAAGTTAGGCACAAAATCGGCAAGCAACTACCCCAAATACTTGTGTTGAAACAGTTGCTTACTTGCCTATTGACAGTCAAATACTTAAAAAATAATAATAAATCCTGCAGCTTCTGTCGCCACTGCCGTGGATTGCCTGTTCCAGTGCCTGTCCACCCTGTCAGTGAAGAACCTTCCAACCTTCCCTTAATGCCCAGGCCAAATCTCCCCTGACACAGCCTCATGCCGTTCCCTGGGGTCCTGTCCCTGCCACCAGAGAGCAGAGCTCAGTGCTGATCCTCCTCTGCCTTTGTGCAGGCCGCCATGAGGCCTCCCCTCAGCATCCTCTGCTCTGGACTGAATAAGGCAAGGGATCTCAGCATTTCTTTACAGTTAAATCATTGTTTTCTCTCCCAGAAAAAGTTAACTCGGTGTCATCTGCAAATCCTGCATACAAATCATTCAAGAAAACAAAGAGAAGTGCCCGTAAAATAGCTACTGGGGATGAATTGGTGTTCTCTTAAATTTCTGAAGGTGATGAACCTTCTGGAACAAAAAGATCCTAGAGATCATAGAGATTGTAGTCCAGGAAAGAGATACAGTTTGCAAAAAGGCCGAAGAGTTTTGGTTGGTCAGTTTTATTTCTTGACTAAATTTGATTCAATATGCAGGCCTCAAACAGGGACCTTTTGAAGATAAAATTCCAGTAATACCTTATACCTGGTACTCTACCCTGAGCTACATCATCTTAGGGATAAATTGTTAAATAGTCTTAGTTTCTCATTATTACTTGTGACTGCTAATAATAAATAGCCCACAGCCAAGTAAATAAAAACATCCAGAAGGAGGGAAAAAAATGGTAGAAGAAACAAATTTCATTTTCAGTTATCCCACGGAGTTTTATCAGTGTTAAGGAGCAGAATGTTTCTGAAAAATCTCTTGCCAGTGTGCTTTTAAATGTGCCTTTCTTACAGAAGACATGTAGAAATATCAGAAAAGAAATTAAGTTCCTGTAGATCTTGCATACAACATGGGCATTTGGATGACACACATGCTCCAGCTGCAGAGTACCTGGTAATACCTACAAGCCCAGAAAGCATCCATTAAAAGAGCGGTTTCTATCTGCCATGTATGGAAGAGATGCACGTTGAGCTGAATATGTTTGGCTTGGGAAATCTGTTTTTGCCTCTTAAGTGGAGCTTTCCTTACATCCTAATAGAAAGATGAACCTAATGCATGCCGCCTCATGCGGCTTTGTGTGTCCCAGGAATACTACAACTAGAGCCTACAACTACAAGACTCCATCTGGCTGTACAATTAGAGCCCAATGTGACAACTGATTGTTATGCAAAAGCATTGATTAGATTTTTATGTCTCTCAACAAACTGACTCAATTGTAATGAGTATAATTTTTCTTTCTTTCTTTCTTTCTTTTTTTTCTTTCTTTTGCTTTACTGCTTATAATTTATTTTGTTGTTTTCCAGTTTTGGCATCAAACTCTGTGGACTATCAAACAGCCTTGCCAAGAGGAAGCTACACCATTCTGGGAGCTTGATGTATTGTGAAGGGCTTCTGGGTGGCTTGGCAGCAACTTTGCCAAAGCACAATTGATTATGCTGTGTTCAGACAGAATTTTTGAGTAGTCTAGTTAACCTTCTCTCGAAAATAATTGGAAATTGAATATTAAAAAAAAGAATTTGAGTTACTAACTGTTCATCTGTTCACAATTTGTAAGTTGTTCTACTCCTCCATTTTTATAGCTTTCCTCTTAAAATGAGATGAACTCTTATAAGAATGAGTCTTCTCAATTTTACATAGACTAGCAGGAAGGTCCAGGAGAAAGAGGCTTTGTGAGTTTTGCAGAACTGCCACTCTCTGTATCTGAGCTACCCCTATTATCAAATTCTGGAATAATTGCTCTCCAGTGAATTTCTTCACATTTCTCTTGATGCATGAGAGAAGAACTTGGACCTCAGAGATGGATTTTTCCTGGCATTATACAGACTCCTAGTGATCTGAAGTGCAAATAAAGCTGCTTCTGTTCTGTGTGCCCTGTATTAGGTGGTAACTTCCTTATGTTTACAGAAATTGGAGACTGCTATACATGCTCTCCCAGTGTCCAGTGTGCATGTATAGGCAAAGCGCATTGAGGCTATGCATTATCTGTTCAAGATATTAAAACTCATCCTAAATATGAAAAAGAGAATCACAAAGAAGAAGGAAAGGAATATAAATGCTTATGATCAGTTAGAGACATTACATTTTTCTAAACGTGCCAAATTTGGTTCAGGTTCAGAATTCCTCACAGCCTGCCTGATTCAGAGAGGTGTCAATCCATTTAAAGCAACAAAGTACAGTGGGGTTCTGTCCTTCTTCATCTCGTATCTTCATCTTCTCAAATATAAGTCAGGCCTATTTTAAATGAGACTCTGAATGTAATTTCTTCATGCAGAGATATGGTAATGTCGCGGGTTAAGCAAGATCTACCTGTGCCCGTGACAGGGGGGCAG
>JAPSGF010000098.1:47845-105579 GCA_035772895.1 Perdix hodgsoniae | reverse complement strand
GATGTGGAATACTGATAGCAAAATTACAAAAGTATTAAACCATGACAGGTAACATGTTTCTTTCCCCGGTATTAGAAAGCAAATACCTCCCTTGCTTGCAGCTGAATGATACTTTTTGAGGAAAAATTAGCAAAAACATTTTGGTCACAGTCTTAAGTGTGTAAGTACACACATCAACAGGAATACTTCTCAGCATGCTGAACAAGTGACCCTCTGCTGCTCTGCATGAGTTCATGTATCAGCAGTCACCAGAGGAGAAAGGCAGGGAGACATAGCTGGTTCTCCTCACGCTGAAATTGAGACCTACTACTCCATAGGCTGATTTTGAACTCATGTTCTCAGAAGTCTCCAATCACAGTTTCTTTTTTTTCCCCAAAAGTGCAGAGTCAGGATGTTGCTCTTTTTTTTTCATAGCTGTTTGACTCTCATCTTTACCTTGCTGACTTCTTTGCTATCAGCCTCACTGCCACTGCCAGCAGAGCTTGCAAAGCCCAGAAGGTATTGGTTTTTTTGCCTTCTCACTGAGCTCTCTTGAAGTAGAGCTATACTTGCCAAGTCATGTGGATCTGTGAGTACACCTGATATAATTTTAGGTCAGCATAGAACTTTCTTTCCTATCTGGTGCTGGGGGTCACTGACCTATTTGAACTCCTCATTCACAGACTCAGAAGTAATTCTTGCACCTGCATAGGCCACCAAAGCATTTAGGAAGGGGAGATGAAATTGAAGAAATGTTATATTTAACAAGATAGCGTTTTTTTTCATTGAGCACTTCAGCAGATGAATGTGAAAATGAATGATTTATGAATTTCCCCTAGAGAAATAAATTCAAATACTGTTATTATTATTATTATTATTTTTACCCATAGAAAGAGAAGGGCAGAGAATCTGAATTCAGGTAAGTGAGCCCATAGAGTATCAAGAGAAACAAACTGGAAGAGTCAGTTCTGCAGGAGACTAAAGCACTCTCAACACTTAGCCCTTAACCTCTGAATGAGCACTGTGTAACTGGGACATCAAGAGGGAAACATATCATATGGAAGCTTTAAATGGATGACCTGACCATAACCTTCTATAAAAGCGAGAATATTCTAAGACGCTAACCGTCTAAAGAGCTTAACTCTCAGTTGTGCTAAAAAAGCATAGCATTCTTACAACAGAGTGGAATGACTACTTTCATGCCTATCTCAGGCAGTAACACAAATATGCTCACTATCATTATGTTCTGATTATTTTAAAGCACACTTTCTTCTTGTAGATGAGGCTGATTTATTAAGCTCCAAATTCTCTTCTGTCCAACCAGCATTATTAGACTTTTCCACTGGGAGGGAGTCCCGAAGATTTCAGTGTAGTAATGGTTTGTTTGAGCTGCACACCTTTTTTGAGTCACATCATCATCCTTAGTAACAAAATCAGTCTTGCTGGCTTTTATCCTCATACTCCTGTAGCACTTCCTCTCTTAAGGACTACAAACTGGATCCCTTTCCTCTGAAGTTTCCAGAGTTTTAAAGGAAATTCATTTAAACTTACTCGGGAATATAATAAACAAACCAACAAATAACAGCAGTAGCTGAGAATCTAGTTTTGTCTTTTTAAACATGTGTAGCATGAATTACTTATGAATACATATTTTTTTCTCAGTAGCAATGGCTGAAAAGAAGTGAACTGTCTCTTCCTTTGTGAGAGTCTGCGTATTTTGGAGCACAGACACAGCAGAGTCCTTGTTTCAGCAAACTACATTTGTCATTGGCTTCCATCAATCCAGCAGGGATTTCACTCTCAGTGACTAATGCTACAGTTGTATAACTACTGTACCACAAGAATAAATAGTTCAGCAATGAAATGGATACAGGTCTCACCTACTTAGGAGACCTGACATAGGGTTATTGCTATTGGAAATTGCAAATACACACTAAAATGTGGACCACATGTTGAAGTTTTCAGCAACAATATTCTTCAGCTTTAGTTTTACTGTCAAAGCATCAATTCCACCAACGGCTCTGGGGATAACAGTTCCAGCCTTACAGCCTTCACAAATAGTAGCATCCTTCAATCCAGAGTGCTTTGCTGCAGTATACAGTTGAAATTAAATTTCTCCACCATATGAAAAATTGAAATACTTAAGTAATAACATTCAGCAACATCATCTGCCATCTGATAGTGCACAGAAACTGGGCAATTATGTTTCGCCTCGGGTGGCTAATAGGCCCATTTCAAATTTCAGGCATTATCAGATAATAACACTGCCTGCATCTGAGTATGTTATTATAATTATTAACCGTAAAGAAATGGGGGGAGGGGGATTGTTTTTAATTATTTAATTTTGAAGTGCAATAAGATAAGTTCATTGTTCCCCATGAGCTAACACTGAGAGACCAAGTGCTGGCATCACTGCAAATTTAACTCAGTTCAGACTGACTTGTTTTCAGATTCATAAAACCTTATCATTGCCATTTGGAATAAGTGGGTCTCAGAGCAGTGAGACTTGCCTAGAAACATTACGCAGAAATAAAAATGGTAATGGGACCAGACACTCGGAGTAATTTTCCACTAGAAGCCAGTTTACTTCTGATATCCTAGTTAAAAAGTGTGGTCAGTGTTCCTGTTTTAGAACGATTACTATATTTTAATTATTTAGCATTCAAACTCTTCTGGGGATCTGGATTTTCAGATCTAGAATGAAACAAAATCTGGAAGAAATCAGAAACATCCGTTGCGTTTATAAGTGGCAAAATATAGGGCTACAAACATAGATTAGGTTAAAAAGTGGACGAATAGCCTGTGGGAACAGAGGACCAAAAGAATCAGAGTTGTACTGCCAGCAGTTTGATTCTGTGGCCTGGGTGAAAATATATAAAGGTAATATGCTGCTGATTTGACCAATATCACATCCTTCCATTTCTGTAGCCATGGCAGAAATGATGTAACACCTGGTTGTAACATTGAATTAGGCTTTCTAGCTTTATAAATGATTCAGTGCATGGTAGGAATAATAAATATATTCCTTCCTACAGAAAGGAATGGAAAATTTAACAGAAATATTATTAATTAAAATTAGAACAGAAACTGTATATCTAGAAGTCTCCACATCTCTCCACTTACAGTTTCCGAGACACTGGTATTTCTCAAAATTCCAGGCTTTGAGAACACAAGAAGGCATTAAAAAAAAAAAAACAAAAAAACACAACCTAATGATTTAAATCTTTTTCATTATTTCACGTGAGACTGCTCATTTAAAGTCTCAAAGGCCGTTCAGTGCACAAAAGCACTATCATGCATGAGAATTGACTGCTGTGTAAAAATGGATTTAACGCAGTTGCACAAAATAAATATATAAAGTTAAAAACAGTATCTTTCTAATCACCCAGGGGCAAACAATTCTCCTTTTGAATAACTGCTGTAACGCACATCAAGCCTCCACCTTCAGGCCTGCCCCAGTCTCACCACCCCCCCAGCCTCCACATGAACACAGCCAGCACACAAGCCAACTTTACATCTCTTCCACCATCACTATGTTTGTGAACATGCTACAAATAACAGCATTTTTCTGTAAAATACGGAGGGGAGGAACTGAAGGATTTAGTTTTTATGTGTGTCCACTGCTCTATAAATACTGCAGCTATCTCATGAATGATATTTTACAAGTACAAAAACAAGAAAAGCCTTCTGCCCTTTGCAGAGCAAGATGGGAACTGTGATGGGAGACTCATGTCACCAGGCAGCTAGGCACTGCTCCTCCAGATCTCTCCAAAGCAAAGCTGTTCTCCCTCCCTAAAGGCTGCTGCACTGGCTGAAATGCAGTGCTTCATGTTTTTCCAGTAACTAATCTTAAGTACACATGTGGATTTAGTTGTAAGGGATAAGGCAAGTAGATTGTGAGGACTCCAACTCAGCTGCAGCTGGTCTGATGGAGAACAGGACCCCCTTTGGAACCTTCCCCCATGAGCTTTCACAAAACAGCCTTGCGAGCACTCATGATGTCAGTGCCAGCACTCTGCAATTCCTCTCACCCTGTGCTCCAGGAAAGTGTGAGGTTGTCTCCAACGCTTTGCTCCTGAGCTGCTTGAATTTGGCAGTCCAGACAGTCCAATCTTTGCTGCCAGATGGTGTGCAAAAGTGAGGAACTCAATAACGGAGAGGATTCCCCCCTGCATCTATAGGAAACTAGTCATCCAAAGAAAAGTCAGCCAACCTTATTCAAGGTTACAAAAGTTGAGAACATCAGTAACAGAGAGATCAACAGAAAGACATAATTAGAAGCATAATTACAAAGGTGCAGAGACTTTAGCCACCATGAGACAAGGACAGCTTGCCTTCCCTGGGCCTGCATGGAGCGGACTTGTACAAAGCAGCCCTGCCCATGGCAGTCCTGATCTGAGAGCCTGCCACAAATGTGGGCTGTGTGTGGTGGGCAGTGGGTACCCAGCATGAGTACTCCACCTGTTTCACCAGCCCTGTACCACCAGCTTGCACAGGAGCTGCAGCCTTGTGCTGGTCTGGAGAGCAGACCGAGCTTGTGAAATAAGCAATTGGGATTAGGGGTTTTACAACTTCAGTGTGTAGAATTTACAACTTTTTTTTTAACTACCTGGGGATTCTTGCAAAGCTGTTTTTCCAGGGCCTTACCAGGTAGTTTTGAGAGCAGTTACTTCATGCTTCAGCCTTTCAGTTCCAGACAAAAGGTACATGGAAGGGCTGTAGAAATCTTCCATTACTGCAAAGAACAGCAGATCAGCAAACACTTATTTTTACAGTACATTATTGGTGGGGTACTTAGCAAATTCTGAATGGCAGATTACTTGCTAGCTTGCAAACACTCCTTATGCTGAATTTTAAAATATTCAACTTGATTTGCTCTGAAATGGAAGAAAAAAAAAAAAAAAGAAAAAAAATTGAAACAAAAGCAGAAATAAAACTATTAAGTGTGACCAATCTCTTCAGCTGTAGAGGAAATTTCCTCTCCTTCTCGCCCCCCTCCTCCCCAATATTTTGAAACAACACTGGCCCAAGACACAGCAACCCAGTTTGTTCAGTGACCAAACACACCCCGTTCCTGGAGGATCAACTCGAGCTGCTGCACAGCCAGAAGCAATTCGTGAAGCTGACATCCGATCACCCTCTGAAGGCTGCAGTACCTGGGGTGCCTGAAATGCCATTATCTCTCCCTGTAAATGGCGAATCTCAAGAGGTGGAATCACTTTTTCCCTGGCCTGTTTTCAGTGGCAACACATCAGGTTTTAATTGCCTAAAAGGGTCTTAAATTTAAAATGCTTTTCCAGGTTCCTGGATAATTTAAATCCTCGACTAGTTCATTAAAAGGCCATTTGCGATGAGGCAGGCTGGTGCATCTCTCACTTAGCACGCTCAGAATGGAAGTAAACAACACCCGCTCTGTGTGACGCTGAGCACAAATGCTTCTGAGCACGCACGGTGGTGGCAGAGGGGCAGGAGCAGCCATGTCATGGCTGAAGGGCTCAATTCTTGCTTGAACAAATATGTAAGGTGAAAAAATCCTGGTTTTCGCAAAGTCAGTGGCAAAATTCCCATAGCTTTCAATATAACCATATTTTTCTCTCACAGAAACTCAATTAGTTCCAGAGGGTTTCCTACAGAAACTCCTGCAGAGTGCAGACTTTAAAGGGGCAATGTAAATATGTCCATAAGGCTCCAATATAGCTCAACAGAAAAGCATAAGCCCAATAGAGCAACAACATGCAGTAGATACATGCTTTGTCTAGACGTCTTCCTCAGTGTTTTGTGTTTTCAGGGTGTGTTATGCTTGTGATTGGATATTACTTTGAAATTATTAGATCCAGTAGTGGAAAACTGATTTAAAAAAGCATGCAAGAGATCAGTGAAATCAGTTTTCTGATGGACATAAATGGCCCTCTAATAAAAATGGAAAAGCAGTGTTCTGAAGACATTTGGGACTGACTTGGAGGGGGAGAGGGAGTTGACTAGCAGCAATAGCCCCTGGTGCAAGTTCTGCTTTCCATTTGAGATTTATCTAAGAATATAATATTTAAAAAATTTGGAAAACATTAATACTTTCCAAGGTTTGGGATATAGTAGTTAGGAGAATAACATTAGAAAAGATCATCTTGCTTCTAATGACTATATATATATATGTACATGTGTGTAGGTGGTACTCGCAGACAGCACTCTATTCATATATACATATATATGCAGCAGTAATGAGATCCATAATGCAGCCACCCAGATCGTTCTGACATGAACACACATATGCTGTGCACACTAACCTCCTGAATGTTGCAGACCTTGATTGCAGACATTTTGCCAGCCAGGGCTGCTTGAAAAATTCCAATTTTTAATGTCAACCGTTTTATTAACAATTATCCTGGGCACTTACATAGCTAATTATGGGATAACTGACATTTTCTGGATGCTGAGAGGTTTCCCGTTACTGAAAGGCCATAGATTTGTGGTATCACACATTCTTGCCTCAACTTTGGCACTGCACAGTGATGAAAAGTGTTGCTGTGCAGTTCAGCCTAATCTTGTGCTATTCAAATCTCAGATGTTGCTGATAGCTCTAATGATTTTTTGAAGTATTTGACTTTTGGCTCTTAGGTAAATTCGAGGCAAAATCTGGACACAAGCTGCTGCTTACTCTATTGTTACGAACCATGACTCTTGATCTCCAAATGTTTAGGTTTTTATACTTCCTTGATTTACTTCTTTCCATCACAGTTCAAATTAAGCAGTCTGTTTAGCTTCTGTTCACACATTTCCTGGGGAGGCTGAAATAGGAAATGTCCTTTTAAATTCTCTTTTTTTTTCAAGTCTATCTGCTTCCTTTCTCCCCTCCTTTTGAAAACTTTATCCAACTTATAAAGCGTGTTCAGAAAGAGTGGTCAATTCTTGATTTCTTTTTTCTTGAACAAGTACAGTTTTTCTGTTTTCCTTTTCTTACTTTCAACTGTAACTATGCTGTACAAGAAAATAGCAAGAAAATGATCCATCTTTGCACTGGTTGCTTGTCAGTAATCTTAAAATCTATTTGAACTGCAGTTTCTTTTTCTTGATGGCTCATCTTTGTCTTTAATGAAACAGAAAGTATATGCATGATGCATAGCTAGCTCCATCTATCTTTATGTTTTGAGACCACTCATTCAGATTTGTTTCTGTATTTATACAAAAATATACAAAAATATATTTATAAAAGTATGCATACACTTTTCCTTGCTCATTTAGACACTGAATCAATGCAATAAATCCAAAGGTCTACTGAGGTTTACACGTACGGAATTTATGTTTTTGTTTCTTTTAAACATGTGTCAAAACAAATTATATTAAGATAATTAGGCCACTGGACTTCAGAAAAGAGAGCATAGTGAGGGGAGATCCATTTGAGGCGATTCAGGATGCTCTACAACACTATTTAAACATCTAAATTAGTGAAGGATCAAACTTAAAGAGTTAAATGCTAAGTGTGAAATTTCTCAAAGCTGTCTGTACCTTCCTCCCAGTGAAGGCAATATACACAGAGGATTAACATCCTTAATACAGACAGAATATATCCTCCTCTTTCATGCTATGCTTCAGCCTATATTCCCAATCAGTTCAATTTACCATTGCATTCTTTCTTCATCCATGAACTGGACCATAATTTTCAGCCCTCTTTCTCCTCCAGATAATTACAGTCCTCTTGGAGACAATGTCTCTTCAGCTTCGGTTTTACAATTTTCCAGTTAGATTTGTAATACAAGATGAAATTACATTTCCATACATTTCTCCTGCTAGCTCTCCCAGCTTTCATGCTTTGCAGCTGTATAAGCTGAACTCACAGCATTTATTTTAAGCACGGTCCTTCTTATCTCTGTTCAAGCCTGTCATGTTCAGCCCCTCAGGGTAGTTCACACTGGAATAGCAAAGAGAAAGGATCTGGTGAAAATGAACAGAAAATATTTTATACATTTGCATATATTCTCTTTT
Organism: Perdix hodgsoniae; assembly: GCA_035772895.1. NCBI lineage: Eukaryota > Metazoa > Chordata > Aves > Galliformes > Phasianidae > Perdix > Perdix hodgsoniae. The sequence continues at coordinate 97,623 of JAPSGF010000098.1, read as the reverse complement.
AAAAAAATATTTTCTTCAGATTGTTTAATGCCTTCTTCATATTGCAAGTGTCTTTTGTGTTGGAGTCATTGACGAAATCCCTGCTGAAGAATTCTATCTTGAAAATAGCCAGCTGGAGACTAGAATAGTTGGGAAATAATATCATTACAATGCAGTAATGTGTTAATAGTACCGTTACAGCTTTGTAATTCCTACTGTTCTCATATCCCTGGTCTGCTATATTCTGATTTTTCCTTGTACTAACGGAATTGCTATAGCAACATACCTTCAAATATATATGATTAATATTTTATATGCCCATGACTGACTAGATATTTGTTCTAGACATAGCATATTGAAAAACAAGATGGAATACCTGCCATGAATCCATACAACAGAAACAGATTTATACTGGGAGAAAAATAAATCATAAATTGAATAAGAACAAGAGAAAATCCAATTTCATAGATTCAGAATACAGACAGGTTGATAAAATATGCTGCAGTGCTTTGATCTCTCTGGTATATCAGCATTATTCTAAAGAACAGCAAATATCACAAGCCATTCTAATGTTATATAAAAATATATTATTTTTTCCACATAGGAAAATAGCTGCATTACTTACCCTTTTTTTCAGCTGAGGACAGATGCCTCTGTCCTGCAGGAAGACTCTTTTTCAGACCTCAGAGGAAGATAAAGATGTACTCAGTGTGAGAACCCAAGTTGCAGTCGCATTTTCAAATCCAACCTTCAATGCACCATCAGGTCTACAATAGAGGAGGTGTGAATAGCTGTGCTATTGATTAATCTTAACTTTGCTTGGTTTCATTCCGAGTTTCTAGTAACTGACTAGAGCTGCCTGGTCAGGGCAGGTAATAAGAAAACATACACTTAGCTTTTTTTTCTTTTTTTTTTCCTTTATTTTTCATCTCCAAAGCTAAATATGCACATTCACCACTGACCAAAAAGAATGATAGTTGGTGGTGGCTGACTAATCTTCTTGTCAGAAGTCCACCCGTTTGCATGATGGTTTTAATGGCAAAACTTCCTCATCTCCTAAGAAAAAAATCACCTGGTCACTCCCAGAGTAGTTTAAATTTTCATATTTTAAAATGCAGAGGCTGAGGCAGCATTTGAGAGCAAAACTGCCTTACTGGCTGTGAATTGAAGTTGCCGCAACTCACAAGCTCATGAGGAGGCCTTCATGCTACATACATTCAGCTCAGGTCTTTAGAATAGAGTGTTGGGACTATGCGAACTTTTAGCATGCAAAACATAAATTACAACCTACAGATGACCAGTGTGGGGACAGGAACAGTGAGGCTGAGCAATGAAAACGTATGAAGTGCCTGTGGGCCCTTTGACTTTCTGAGGCATTTATTTACCATCCCATACATTTCAGCTTGTTCCTACCCAATGTATGCTTTCTGCACATACAGAATATATTTTTCAATTGCTGGAGACAGTGTTTATCATTCAAGTCAAGGAAAATAGGGAGCAAAGGGTGCTTGGACTTCCAAATGCATGTCCTACTCTTATCATGGAAAACACCAAACTCCTGGGAAAAGGCTGAAATCTGGTACTACAAAGCACTTGAGAAATGGTTTCATCTTGTCACTTCAGGGTTATATACTTTTAGAACCACATTAACAACAGATCTCTTTTCTGTTGTTTTTTTTTTGTTTGTCTGTTTGTTGTTTTTGTTTTTTGTTTGTTTGTTTTTGTTTTTTCCCTAGAAATAAATAATAGTTGGGCAGAGGGAGGCAGGACTACAAAACTTTGCTAATCTGCAAATCAGAGATTCAAGCCCTGCAGAACAGAGATGCTTTTCTTTGGTTTTATTTTATCATATAATGTAAAAATATTCTAAGCCAAATGCCCATTCTATCCCTATTTGTCTGACTGCTATCTGTATGCTGTCTACAGATAATTATCAAGGGGGTTATCATAGTGCTCTATCATATTTCCTCATGAAGAAGCTGCATTTTTGAATGCATATGCCTTTTCCAGCATCCCTCTGTCCTTATGTGAAAGAATGTAAGTACATACAATGATCCCTATTGAGACAGTGGTTTAAGTGAGTTTAAATGCATTTTCCTTAGCTGTTTATATATGGAGATTCCTTTCAATCTTAATTATTCTTGTTAGTCTTAATAAGTGATTCAGAGCTTGCAAAAATTTAAACTCATTTACCTAAACCGAATAATTAATCTGGGTTAGAGGTACAGATTTGGAAGAAAAGGAGAAAAAATCTTCCTCCTGAAAAATAAATTTGATTTATGAGACCAAGTTCAAAACAACTGAAAAACAGTGCATTCGCTGAACATTCTGATTTTATAGGTGTAAGCACAGAGAGCCTCTCAATCACCTCACTACAACACTCAGAGCAGGAACATGCAGCTCCCGTCAACTGCAAATTGTCCCCTAATGATTCTGCCCCTGATAATTAAAAATATGCCTCTCGCTGCAAAATTACGCTGTCAAATCTGGAGCTTGGTAAGGCTATCAAGCATCCAACTTCCAGCTTCTCTGTGTTATTTTACCCAAGTGTCAAATGTGCTCTCAAAAGAGCAGAAGCTTACTGAGATACCACTGGTGCAGAAGCAAAATATATCTGGATTAGAACATCAGGAAGGGACCAGGGAGTCTCTAAAGTAACAAAAAAAATAGCAAATGTGAACTGATTTCAGACTGTGTTTCCAAGGTATTGCATCTGCACATTTATTACAGCAGGAAGGATGGTTAAAAAAGAAATTAATATATACATATATTTCATCCTTTCTCAGTATGTTCTATACTAAATGGGAAAGGACTGAACATTAATAATTCAGATAGTTGAGATAAATGGTACATTCTGGACCATATGAGATGATAGTTAAATACAACAAGTAGAGGTCACTGGTGTAATGCAACCGTGCACTTCTTCACATACCGAGACAGCCTAAATTTTGCTTTCCTAAATTGACAGTCCAAAAACTCTAGAGAACATGAAGAAACAGCTTATTTCTGACTCAAAGGCAGGTTCACTGCACCTCTGAATGCAAAGGAAAGATGGTTTTTCACCTTCCTTAGTAAAATGATTATTCAGATCTATGAACACATATGATGGTGGTAGACCAATGGGCATGCATCTGCCAGAAGGAAGGGCAGATGTGAACACCTTACATTTTGAAAAATAGAAGTCACATATCCTGCATTGTAGCATTTGCTCTTTCTGGCTTAGAAAAAGAGAAGTAGGCCAAAGAAAAATATATGCAATCTAACTGAGTCTTCAAACATTTGAAAACTGTGAGAACAATTCGGACAGATCACAGACAAATGTGCAGACATAGGATATGACACTTAGTAAATATGCTCAGATGTCTGGTAACTGTTTCTGAAGCTTGAAAAACTTTCCTCTGTGGGAAAGCCATTTGGTGGGTCATCTGTAGTTGCTCTCTAAGAAATCCTTTGTAAATACGGAAGTTAAGGACTTCTCTGAGCCTGACTGATGAAGAACCAAAAGATGTCCCTGCTGGCGGAGTCATATCTCAGACCTTTTTCAGTCTAAGTGTTTACAGGAGCTTCTGGGAGAACAGTCAGACACCATAGAAAGTTTCTAGCAGGCTTCTGAAAGCCAAAAATCAGCAAGAAAATGCTGCAGTCTTCTTCAACTCTGAGTACAGATGACATTTGCATGCACACATTGTGGCCATGCTGGAAATTTTAGGAACTGTCTTGGGAACAAGATGAGAAGGGAGTGCCTTAGTGTATGCAATGAAAAGTGCTTTAAACTTTATGTTTGGATGTATAACAGCAACAGAGTAGGGGAAATGGTATGAGGAACCCAAATCAAAATTCTAATTAGTTTTGTTTAAAACGTATTGAGTGTATTGAAAATACAATTTACACTGTTTCAGTTTATAATATTTATTTGCTTTGTTAAGGAACTATGATACTTTAAACACTGTCTGGAAACTATTGCCACCTACTTTTCTGAGTTCTGCCCCAACCCCATCAGGTGTGAAAGCTTTGAGAATCCTTTGCTGAGCCAGGACTGTGGAGTGCACCTCAGCTATGAGTTAAAAGTGAGTGCTAGGAAGATTAAAGGGATTTAAGAAGCTGTAGAAAACATTGTCCGCAACATTAGATTAGCATAACTTAGTTTAGCAAAGGAAAACAGATATTTAAACAGGGAATAGCTAAAACTTGCTAGCCTAAGTCTCAGTTGGCATCCTTAACATTTCCTTGTGGATATGCAACATCAGTTCAGGTTCAGCATTAATGCAAAAGACCTGCTGATTTCCCCTTCCAACCCTCCTTAGATAACCTTCCATGATCATTACAGAAATCATCAGTACTTTTGGTCTTTTTGATGTCCTTTGCCCTCATCCTGACTGCGAGAGAGCTTAATGCCAGCTGCAGCCTTGGAGATTGCACTGCACACTCCCACCACCGTATTATTGGTGAACACGCTAAATAAGAGTGCTTTTAGCTGATCCCAAGGGAACAAACTGCTGGCTCCTCTCCATCAAATAAAAAAAAAAGTCACCCTTAAGGCCTGCTATTTGCTTTCTGCAGGTTTTTACTCCATCAAAGACCCTGTCCTCCAAACCTGTGGCAATTTAGTTTCTGTAATAACCTCTAGTTGTTCCACACATTCCAACAGCTTTTGGAAGCACCATGTTTCCAACTTATGCCCTTCCACTTTATGCACTTTTCTAAAAGTCCGTGTTCACCATGCTTTCACTCTATCTGATTATTCGTAGAAAATACGTATATTAATCAAAATAAACCTCAGGAGCAGTATATCTTTGCATTGAAAATTGAATTAGCATCATGATATGCTAATCCAATCAATCACGATATCAATCCAATCAAGCCTGTACAGCCTTGTGCAGACCCAGTGCTTGTAGACTTTTTTTCTTCAATTTTAACCCAAATACAGTTCTGTTAGGCTTTTTTTTTCAACTCCATTGTTTTTCCTTCACCTGTCAATATTTCTCTGCTGCATTTCTTACCTTTTCCTGCTTTTCCCATTGAAAAGCAGAGTAAGTACTAAGTTACAGTAACTTCAGTGAAATACTTCTCTCTGTTACTAGAAGAAACCTTGCCTCCATATTCGTTTGAAAATCGAAGTGCTGAAAGAAAACCTCATTAATCACTGAGAAAATATTTTACTTAGAATGGCACTAAGAGCAAATCTAAGTGCTAAGAAAAAGCCCTACAATTTTGAGTTGTTCAAATACACCAAATTAAGGTAAAGAACATGGGATTCTAAATTTCCAAAGGAACAGATCCAACACTGGATAAACATTAATGCACACACACTTTCTCAGGTTATAGTGAAGTTATGTGAATCAACACTGTAATGGCTTGGCCTCGCTACCCTGGCTGGTGAAAATAATGGTGCAGTAACCAACTGTCTTTTGGGGGTTTACATCACTGTATTTATCAGTCTTGACATTTCAACCCCACTCCCCAGTGCAGTAGAATGGTTATTAAGAGCACAGTGCAAATAGTCTGTATTCCCAACAGTCCATTTTAATCAGAAAGATAAACAGTAACTGCAGACTGTCAGAAAGGGGCTCTGTGTGAAGGAAATAACACAAAGTTGCATGGGAGAGTTTTGTTCCTGCCAGCTGCTGGGCAGACTCTGTTGCAAAAGAGGACCATCACTTGCCACCAGATGGGACTGCCCTCTGAAGTTATGCACAGAGGTACACAGGACACCTCTTTCTCACTTCTTTGTCACCTGACATGACTCTGGGTTTAAAAAGAGAGGAGAGGAGAGGGGAGGAGAGGAGAGGAGAGGAGAGGAGAGGAGAGGAGAGAATTGTTGCTTTTCAACTATGAGGAACCAATGTCCATCGTACACTTGGGGTTTTGTCTCAGTAAACAGTAATGGAAACATATCTTCCATTCCTGTTCCTCATCTGGTGTCGTTTTTAAATCTCTTAGTTTATTTTGTAAGCCAAAAAAATGAAGGATAGTCATCATTCCGCACTAATTTATTGCTCCTCAGGAAAAGCCAGCCAGTGTGTGAAAACCTGCTGCTGCTGACTCCCACCATGCTCTGGAGATATGAGTGAGCTGGGATCACATCCCGCTCTATCACTGCTCCTTCTCTGTCCTGTTCTAGTGGCTGCCTTTTGCCTTCTTCCTGTCCCCCGTGCCTGCATGCCCAGCGACCAGCTTCCTCTCTGAACAGTTCAAACATATGGCCTTGGTCAGGGCCAGAGAGGTGCTGAGGAGCCTTCACTCTATACACAAGCTGGAGGAATGCTAGAGTAAGGAGTCTGGGAGCACAGAATCATCCTCAGCCTCTTTAGCTGAATTGCAGCCTCTACCTCCCACACTCAGACTCACAGTAACTTCCATGTATTTCATCATGGGGGAGGAAGGGACGGTTGTAGTGGCAGTAGCTCAGCCAAAACCTATACAAATGCCCCTGTTTTCAAACAGGAAGGATGGTGGCGGAGTCATAGGAGTTGGTTGCAAGCACCTACAAGTGGTGCAAAAAGCCCAAGTGTTGTGTTCTGAGCACTCCTCTAGGACAGTTTTGTCCTCTGCGCTCTCCCATTGCACCAGTGCAAGGACTTCAGCCTCTCACACTACTAAAACCCTTCAGACTAAGCAGCAGTTCCTGCAAACAGGCTCATAGCCACACAAGCAGCAAAGTGTTGGATAATTCATGCCATGAAATTTAGGTTGGCAAACAGTGGCAAACAAAGAAGCAGTGGTTTAAGGGATTACATCTATTTTGCTATGTCTTGGATACTGGAAGCATTATGAGTTGGTTTCTCAGCTACTGCAGTTCGTAGTCTGGTTCATTAACTTCAGCCACCCTTATCAACCTCTTTGCTCACATTGGCTCTAGAGTCAATTACTTGAACGAGGATGGAGAAGGGGGAACTAAGAAGTTATACCACGACTCCTAGCCTGAGGGATGAATCTCCTTCTCTCTTCTTTGACATTTACCTCAGAATTACCCAGCTTAGCTGACTGAAAAGAATTTGTGTCTGCCAGCAGTTTTGCCCTCTATTGTTTCAAATTTGTTTCCCGTTGAAATAAGGTCCTTATTTATTGTTGTTGAAAATCTCATGTTTCTACGTGCAGATCAAAATTAGAGGAAATCAGCCTCAGGACTGGGACTCTGCTCGTGATTCAGCCTATATTATCCTATAAGCAGATAAATGCTTCCCACTGCTGAAACTCTCAAGACATCTCTGTGCTGCAGCTTCTGCTGTAGTCTCACAGTTCTGGATGCTGTGAGGTATATACCAACAGAGATAACAGCCTAAAAAAAGCCGCGTGTTACCTAACAGCAATAGAAAGCCTAACAAAATGTACCTAAGAGGTAGCAGTTTCACTCTCTCTGTTTAATTGGAGAAAACAGTGAGATTGCTTTGGCCTAACCCCTTTCAGTGTCCAGTAAAAATGAAAAACAGCGTTGTAATAAATCAGCTTGAACACCATTCCCCAGGTATTCAGTGACATTATGATGAATTTCTCCATTCACGTGCAATCTACTTCTCTTTTTGCCAAAGTTTCTCCATTGTATTTTCAGACCCAAAGTCACGGTCATCAATAGTTGATTAATCTAACTGGGAATAGTTAAGGTAACCTGGGGATATTATTTAGCTGTACAGCACCAGACTTTAAAAATGAAGTACTGCCTGAAGTTGCCACAGGTCAATCATTACTCAGGTAGAAGATATGACTCAGAATTAAGGGGGCTTCTAACTCTTCTTGATGTAATTTCACAGCAACCCTAAAATAAGCCCTGTGTGTAACACCACAATTACAGCATGCACTGTTTGCATTTGACCGGTGTATGATAACATTTAAACTTGAAAAAGCTGTACTTTTAAAGTCTGTCATGGTATCTGAACAAAAAAATTCCCCATCAGAACATTTTTTCCTGTATACTATATAAAACATGTATAATATGAGTAGTATAAATATTTATACCACATTACTTAACCTCAATCCATCATATATATTCAGCTTTAAATATGTAAGTTTTGTGAGAGAAGAATGGTTTCTGGGTAATTTTTCAGTAGCCTGTCTCTATTACAGAGTGGTTTTTTGCCCTTTTCTTCCTTTCCACCCCATGGGGAAAGAAATCATGGTCAAGTATGGAATTAATTATTCCAAGGCCTAATTTATTATTAAAAGTCTAATTTGTTGATAACAACACACTAATCCTTTCTAAGTTGCAAACAAAACAGCATCACTGATTTCAACACCACAAGATATTATCCAGTCTCTGCTGGAGGTATTCCCAGGAGGAGTTTCCATATCTTCTGTAGTTTTTGATGGTATCTTTGACTTCATTCTATTTTGTCTTTTTATGTATTGATTACTACATTCCCAAATTAGATCTCTGTTACACTTTTAATATATGATAATACGGTATTAAAATTAATTAGTTGCATTTCAATTTTTTTATTTTTTACTTTTTTTTCTTGAGGCTTTATTAAACAAATTGATAGAACTCATTTTTAGACAATGTTAGGGGATGAATGTAGTTCTGGTTTTGGGTGAGAATGATCTAAGACGTGGATTGAAATGTACGATATCAATTGCTGTACGGGATTGTACACCACACCGTAATTGCTGTGGATAGTATATGTCATATCAGTGGTATTACAGAAGAGCACCCCAAACTAATGAAGAATGAATCTTGAAGGGGACCAAAGTGCAGTGGAGATGGAACCAGAACTGGCTTCAGCATGCAACAATCCACTGCCACAAATGACCCACGTGATCATTTCTGTCCTAAAGAATGATTATAGTAGCTGGACCTGAAGGTCATAGATGAAAAGAATTCAGTGAAATTGTTAAAGGATTGGCCCACAAACTAAGGGAATTATACCTTGAACACCTTGAACACCTCCAGGGATGAGGCATCCACCACCTGTCTGGGCAGCCTGTTCCAGCACCTTCCCACTCTCATAGTAAAGAACTGTTCACAATTTGCCTGTGCATATATATCAAAAGACAGGAAGGACGTTGTTGATCAATGAGGATGTATTGGAAAGTATGGGACCAGGACATTACACATAGAATTAAGAGTGGATATTGTCTTGGTTTTGGCCGGGATGGAGTTAATTTTCTTCCTAGTAGCTAGTACTGTACTGTGTTTTAGATTCAGGATGAAAATAATCTCAGTAACATATCTATGTTGTTACTGAGCAGTGTTTGCACTAAGTCAAGGACTTTTGGCTTCTCACACTGCCCTGCCAGTGAGGAGGCTAGAGGGGCACAATGAGCTGGGAAGGGACAGAACCAGGACAGTTGACCCAAACTGGCTGAAGGGATATTCCACACCATATGATGTCACGTGGAACTATACAACTGAGGGAAGTGGCTAGAGGGGAGGAGGGGGAGCTTCCATTGCTCAGAAATGGGTTAGCTGGTAGTAAGCAATTGCTTTGTGCATCACTTGTTGTTCCTTCCTTCCTTCCTTCCTTCCTTCCTTCCTTCCTTCCTTCCTTCCTTCCTTCCTTCCTTCCTTCCTTCCTTCCTTCCTTCCTTCCTTCCTTCCTTCCTTCCTTCCTTCCTTCCTTCCTTCCTCATTAAACCATCCTTATCTCAACCCATGAATACCTTTTTCAATTCTCTCCCCAGCCCACAGGGGGAGAGTGGGAGTGCCAGGTTACTACCTTTACACCAACTGTTTTCTCACTTGTTTCTCAGATTGACCAGCCTTTGCTTTACATGTATAAGTATCTTCTCTCACTAACAATTGTCATGTACCGTGTCTGCAGAGTGCCAGATAATTTCTTTTATCCAAATATTGGCTGCTTTAGTTTGCTGAAAAATATTATGGACCAACAAAAAAGGTCACCAAAGAGATATTAATATTTTAATACTTTATGGACTACAAGTAGTTACTTAATATATTAAATGTCATTTAATGATGTACATAATCTCAGCAGGAAACTCCCACATACTCAGTCTTTTATGTGAACAATTTGAAAATACAGCTGGACCTCACAAAATGCTTTCAAAGATTTTGTTCATTTTCACTCAAAAATACTGAATTGATACTTATCTCAGAATGTTTATTCTTCAGTCTCTTTACAAAATCCACATTTCGATGAGCAAAAGGGAATTCAGAATAACCCAGGCACTTTTTAATATACCTATGAAAATAAATGTTTAGTTGAGTTGAATATGGAATGGATGGAAACATAATCACAGAGTAAACAATGTATTTTTTCTACTTATAAAGGGTCTTGCAAAACCAAAGTTTTGCTCAAAACAGTAATAGCTGAGCTCAAAATCTGAAGTGTTTCTGACTTCCCATATCATGCAAGTCATAGAACAAAATAGACTCCATCTTGGTAACCAGCCAGCCAGCTCCACTGAAGGTCATCCAGTCAGGCAATGCCAAACCACAATGATTTTTGAAGAAAGGAGCGCTAATAAATTCAAGAGGAAAGGACCAGGAAAAAATAGCTATAACTATCTGAAGGGAGGTGTAGTGAGATGGGAGTCAGCCTCTTCTCCCATGTAACTAGCAATAGGACTAGAGGGAATTAGCCTCAAGCTGCACTGGGGAGACTCAGGCTGGACATTAGCGCTAGGAAATGCTCCTTCTCCAAAAGAATGGTCAGGAGCTGCAATGGTTTAGTGAGAACTATTTGTGATAGGCAGACAGTTGGACTGGATGATCTTGTAGGTCTTTTTTCTAACCTTCTAGGATTCTATGAAAAAGCCATCACCAAAATTGCAGAATACAAATGTGAACACAATGCAGCTAGCTGCAGTTTGCAAGTGGCCTGTTTCAGATGCCGTGATTAAAAAAAAAATCAAATTAAGGTTGGATTATAATAATATAATAAAACTCTATAGTTTTCTACTGTTATTAATTCTACTGAATAACATTATTTTTCAAGGAAAGGCACCAAGCAGAGAATATTATAAAATACAATGACTTCAGCATATCGTATGAGACCACAAAGTTTTGGTTTTTGTTTTTTTTCTTTAAGAGTGTCTAAATGCAGAATTGCTTCCTGTGGCTGAGGGATCAGGCTCTCTGCCCTATGGGCTTATCAAGTTCAATTCTTTGCCTATAGATCTCCACAGCAGCCTGTTCTAGCTGTAGTCTGACAGACATATCTCTCAACAGAGCAACTTTCAAGAAAAAGGAGTGTCGATTTTATACATGGTATTTGTGAGCTAGAGCCATTCAAACTTGGAAGAGGGCACGATCTAAGGACTGTCTGAACTCCCATCAGAAGTACCTGGTGTTTTTATCATTATACTTTATGACTCTGGAGAACAAGAGTAGTAAGAGAGAAGCACTGCAAAGATGTCACGAAAAGATGAAACTATTTAGGAGAGATGGGAAAGGTGCTTTCTGAGGCCTGAGGATTTCAGCTGCAAACAAGAATTAAGATTGCATTGATGTGGTATTTTTCTACACGGAGAAAAGAAGAGGCCAATCATGAAAATTAGGAAAGGGAGGGAGGAGACAGTGCGTGTCTGGAAAATGCACAGTAAACCACACAACTTATCATAAATTGTGTATGTGTGTATTTGCTAAGCCAGCTATGTGCAATATTTTAGATATGCTTTAGGATTGTAATGCACCAACAATTCTTAAAACATTCTCCTGTTTCTATACTGCAACTCTGTTCCTTCAGTGTTCTGAAGTCTGTCATTTCTTTGACAAATCCATACTGAATAAATTATTCACTGCTTTGAGGCATTTGGCTTAAGGAGAGTGAAAACCATATTCTGTCAGTGAAAGTTGCAAGCATTTCCATTTTCCAGCATTATAAATAACTTAACAGCCATACGGTATGCAGGCACTTCTGCAGTCACATCTGCATGCACAGCTCTGATTAGTGTGGATGATGATGTTATGTGCGTGCATGAAGAATGGAAAAATAACTGCTTTCTGCAGTCTGACTCAATCAGTTAGGTTTGTTTGTTGAGGCTTAATAACCTATTGTTGCACAATTTTGAGATGTTTTTTAACAGTTCCTGAAGTGGATCTCCTATCATTATCAGTCTGGCACATTACAGTTATCAGCTGTTATTCAGAATCCTGCAAATGGGGTCTGCGGTCCCATGGGCTTCACGGTAACTAATGTGATAGGTTGTTGAAAAAGAAAGAGAAACTGCAATGGGAAGTGCTCTGTTGGAGGCCAAGATAAGCTTTGGAGAAGAGCATGGAATCCCAGTGTTCACTTTTACTTTCAGCTTTCATAGAATAGAATCATAGAATGGCTTGGGTTGGAAGGGAGCTCAAAAATCACCAAGCTCCAACTCCCCTGCCACAGGCAGGGTCACCAACCTCCCCATTAAATACTAGACTAGGCTGCCCAGGGCCCCATCCAGTCTGACCTTGAACATCTCCAGGGATGGAGCATCCACAACCTCTCTGGGCAGCTGTTCCAGCACCTCACCATTCTCTTGGTAAAGAACTTCCCCCTGATATCCAATCTAAATCTTTCCTCCTTCAACTTAAAACCATTTCCCCTTGTCCTGCAGTTCTCTACCCTTGTAAAGAGTTGATTCCCTTCCTGTTTGTAGGCTCACTTTAGGAACTGGAAGGCTGCAACAATGTCTCCTCATAGCCTTCACTTCTCCAGGCTAAACAAACCCAGTTCCATCAGCCTGTGTTTGTAGGGGAGGCTCCCAACCCCTGTGATCATCTTTGTACCCTTTCCATTAAACCTGCCACACTGCAAGATGATTGCTTCCACTTGACTTGTTGTCTTTCTAGTACTGATTGACTCCTTAGTTAGCCTTGTCATGGTTTAGTTGTTTCTATCACAAGTGACAGAGCTTCCCTCTCCTCCTTTCTGTCTTCCAGGGGTGAAGAAGTACAAAGGGCCCGACCAAGATAAGAAAAGGTAACTAATTTACTGTAAACGATAAAAAAAAATAAGACAGTATGATGTGAAAAGGAGTTACAGGTAACAAAAAAATGGAAGAAAGAGGAGTTCAGCCATGTTGCTCATGATGCTACTTGAAGCAGAAGAGAGTCTTCTTGCCCATTGTTGTGCTATTCTACCTCTTTTGCCTGGAATCAGAAATCATGTGGGGAATATTGGAGAATTCTGGGAACTGTAGCCTGTCTCCCCAGTACTATTCTCCAGCACCAAAGAGCTTGCTGCATGATATCATGATATGGAATGCTGATAACACCAGGATAAGCCTGTATCACGTTAACTGGCCTGTAGCACACTCGGCATCTCTCCTTCAGGAAGCTTTGCTTCCTAGGAACTGGATTTCCTGAGAAGGGGATTTGGCTTTCACCTGGTTCACCTTCCCTGATGAAAGGCAGCACAGGAACTGATGACAAGCAAGGGATTAGGAAAAAAAAGTGAACTCAAGCCTTTTCTCATTGTTAATTATTATTATTTTCTAGGTGAATTAGTTGCTGGCGTCCCTGATCCTTTTCCTGGTCAAATGAACAAAGCCATGTCTCTGAACCCAGATTCAGAGTGAACTGGGAAAATCTGTTTCCTGCCACATTCCTACACAGTATCGGTACATAAGAAATTTCCTGACACCAACTCCTTCATGATGGGGAGAGGCACAACTTTCTGAAACAGGGAGTGAGATATCTGAATATCTACGTCTGTGACTAGAAAGATAGATGTAGATCATAGAAGCATATGCATAGAAGCCTTAAATTGTTTGAGTTGGAAGGGTCAATTATAGGTCCAACTCTCTCTTATAGGGGAGTCCAACTCCCCTGCAAAGAGCAGGGACATTCACAGCTAGATCAGGTTGCTCAAAGCCCGCTCCTGCCTGACCTTGAATGTCTCCAGGGACAGGGCATCCATTACCTCTCTGAGCAACCTGTTCCTGTGCCTCCTTATCGTAAAAAACTTTTTCTTTATATCCAGTCTAAATGTTACCTCTTTTAGAAACCATTTTGCCTTATCCTATCACAACAGACCCTGCTAAAGAGTCTGTCCCATTGTTTCTTACAGTTACCCCTTCAGCAATCCCACCTGCATGGAGTAGAGGGGCAAGATCACCACCCTCAAACCCCTGGCCCAGTTGGCTTTGTGGGTTGCGAGGGCACACTGCTGGTTCATGACCAGCTTTCCATCCATTAGTACCTTCAAATTCTTTTCAGCATGCTGTGCTGAATCCTTTCATTTCCCAGCTTGTATTAATAGTAAAGGTTGCCATGACCCAGGTGTAAGACCCACACTTGATCGTTGATCCTCATGAGGTTCTCCTGGGCCCACTGCTTAAGCCTGTCTACCCATCATTTGATAAAACTGTACTGCTGAATCAGCAGGAGTCTGACTGAATTTCATAACAAGCCTCTCTGATTCTTCATTTTCTTGGAGACGTTTCATTTAGATTACTGTTAAAGGGAATTAAATTAGTATTAACCTTGTCTATGAATGATGCTTCAGAAAAGTATTTCTCTTGGCATGCATGAAAATGAAAAGATAAATTGATATGTGCAAATCTCACCAATGTGTAACTCTATTGATTAAGTTTGTAGATTGTCAAGCGGGATTAAACCAGTTGAATTCAGAGAAATCAGTCTTTGGATATGCTTAGAGATTAAGCTGTGATACTATCCTGGTTCGAAATTATATCCAGGTAGAAATACAGTATGGAAGGTCACCATCCTATTAGGTAGACATATGTCGGTGCAAAAATGATGTGCTGACATACAGATTATCAGATTGGCTTTGCATGAACTGGATAAACACATTTACCAGCTGTATCTAGTTTCAAGTGTTAGCCAAGCAGAAAGAAATGAGATAGAAGAATGTTTAATAAAAAACAAAAATTCATTATCAGACATTAAACTGAGGTTTGTTTCCTAGGTTCCTACTGCCTTTCTATCAAATGGGGGGAAAATAAATGGCTTGTATTTTTCTTTTTTCCTAATTTTGCAAATTTTGCTGATGTTTATCATTTTATAAGAGCTGAATGTTTTCTATTTGTCAGAGTACATCTATTGTAGTTGGAGTTATGGACCCTACTGAATTATTATCTGATTTGAGTTTTCATTAACACTTGGCTGGCTTCTAATGTTCAAAATCGTTTAAATGGTCTTTGTTTTAATGAAGATGAGGCATCACCTGCCTACAACATCTTTGCTTACTAAATCCACCTCTGTTCTATAATTGTTACTAAATAGATTAATTTATCTAACTATCCATCAATGGCAGAATTTATATCACTGTAACATTGTAGGTTACATGATTATCTAAATGTGCAGTGTGTTCTAAAAAAAAAAAAAAAGAAAAAAGAAAAAAAAAAGAAGAGGAAAGGGCAAATAAATAGATATGTATCTTATAGCTAATTTGGAATCTGTTTCTACCAATAAACAAAATGATCAGTTGTAGCTATTGAGAACTGCGACATGGTAGTTAAAGTGATATTCTTCTAAAATGCTCATTTGTCTTAAATGTTCAACCAACTCTGTAAGTCTCCCTTAGGAGTGCTGAAAAGTATTTTAAAAATTTTGGTTCTCTTTTGATGTGATCACATGGTAAAAGGCAGATCAAGGTGAGTTTGTCACACATAAATGTGATTTCTTTTCATCGCTTTAGATTAGATGCAGAAATCATGGATGAACCTCATGCACTGTGTTTTAATGGCTTACTGTACACTGTTACGTTCCTGAAAGCCCCTGGGATTCAAAAGCAAAGAAAAAATGTCAATGAGAAATAGAAAATTCAACAAGTTTGAGTCACTCATTTCATGCAGTTAAATGAGCACTGTTTTTAGTGTAAGGAAACTCTGGATCAAAATTTTTTTTTTGATTTTTGGTTTGGTTTTTTTTTTTCCATTTTTTCAGCACAGATCCTTTTACTACACTGTATTTGCAAAGAATTCACACCTGTGATCCCCTTATTTCAGAATGCCACTGTTCACTGACACTTACAATATACTGACAGAGGTAATACCAGTGTGCATTATATATTTTTTTCTGTTACACTTACCATAAGAAATGGGATTACTTTTTTTTTTTTTTTTTTCATTTGGGTTATAAGCATGTCTGTAATTTTAAATTTTCATTTCATTTTCATTACGGTTCATTCAAAAATTCTGTTTTACCAGAACAGGAAGAAGAGGGATCAACATATTACAGATTACAACATAAAATCCTGGAATTGTAAATTAATTGACATCCTCCCTCCCTTGCCCTCCCTTAGAACACCAGGTCACACCATATGCATTTCATGGAACATTTGTTTTATAACATAGGAATAACTCCACTGGGTACCTCAGGAAAAAAAAGAGAAACAAAAAACACAGGTTCTTAAAAAATCACTTGGACACACCACAGAATCTCAGGGCTGAACTGAAATCAGTGTTGAAACACTTTACATTGAGGAAACACACTTAGAAAGATGGCACTATTGGAATCTGAGCTGATGCATGTTTGTTTTTGATATGGAGCAGAATATTAATAGATAATACAAACACTCAGAAAGAAAATGGCTTTATCTTTTTATGGAAGTGCCAGTAAATGATTTCTCTAGTGAAGCTGTCAGGATGAAGGGCCAGTAGAGTTTGATTGAAGTGTGTGAACTCTCTAATCTCCAATTAAGTTATTTTCATACGCTGTTTTCCAATGCGCAGTCAAAATGCTAAAACGCCACTATCTAAAACAATGTTAGAGGACAAGAACAACAACCAAACAAACATCAAACTCTAAAAAACTAATCTTCCTCATCTCCCTTGAACACATTTTTTTCAGTGAAGTCTATCTTATGCTCAAGTTTTGAATTTGGTCTATCAGGAGCATATTTTGTCTTTGGCTATCTATTGAAATATAATTAAATATAGAATGGCAATACTGTGTAGTTTAATGACTGTGTTATTTTATTCATGTTTCATTTAATCTTTCTGAGTTATGACCGCCCTGTGACTTATGGCACCCTTGTATACATGGAGTAAGCACAGCCTTTCAAAATACTAAACAGGCATGTGACACTACCCTAAACTCTTCAAATAAATTTCAGTGCATCTGTGCCAAGGAACACACCACTGTACTTCTGCTATCATAATATTTCTATTTCACTCTTGCATGGTCTAACACAAACATGCTCAGCCCTTAGCACTATTACTGGTGGAAAGCTTCCAGTCTGAAAAGAGTGACTTTCTTGAAGGGTTAAGAGAAGGTCACACTGTTTCTGTGTAGTACCCTGGACCATGTCAGAATGGAAACTTCCTGAAGGCCAACTATGTTTTGTTTTGTTTTGTTTTGTTCTTTATTTACTTTTGTTTTGTTTTAGGAAAGTAGGTATCAGATCTGTAATGCTGAGGCTGAATTGTCAGTTTGAGACTTAAAGAAAGCAGAACTCTGGCAAGGATGCAAATCTCTTCAACAACACTTCTTTTGGGAAACATGTTCCCCCCAAAAAATGTCTTGAAACCTGAGATATGTAAAATAAAATATAGAAAGATTACAGGAATCTCATGGAAAACATAAGCTGCAGCCAAGGTTATCTGCAGTGAGTTCTGTGACAATTAAAATAAAGGCGTATATCTGAACTACTCAGTGTTCAAGTCATCATCTGTATTAAGATCTGTGATCTTAATACATCACTATTTAAATGCACATTGTGACTCTGGGATGGTCAACTGCATAGGGTCTGGGTCTCATCATTGATACTGGAGTTGTAGTTATCTGATATTCCTCTGTAAAGGAGAGCAGGGTGCTTTGCTAAGGGATATTTACTTGCTCACCTTGCCATGTAATGTTGGTTGGTATGCTGTACTCAGCACATTACAAAGGGCACATGAAAACAGAACAGGAGAGGTCTTAAGATGTAAAAGCAAATCTGTACAAGCAATAAATAAGAAACTGACAATGGTATCTTAGCCAGAAATAAAAAAAAAAAAAATAATAATAATAATAAAGGAAACGGCAGAAGTGAGAATGAAGCTACAAGACTGCACTTTGTGATGGCCTGATGGCATGTATGTGTGCTCTGATGTGCTTTCTTTTCCCAAGAAAAAAGATGTTAGGCCAGAGAATTGCAATCAGTATTGAACAGGCAGAAAATTACAGTGGAGTAATACTTTTTTACTTTTCCTATTTCCTTACTCTTTCAGGGATTGACAAATTTCACACACATTTCTGAAATGAACTACTGAGTGTAATAGGGACAATGGGATGAGAAAGTAAAAGCAAAAAGAAAGAGGAGAGGTGCAGGATAGAAAAGGCTCTATAGAGTTAGTTCAGTTTGCTATTAACACTCTTGACCTGGGCCCAAAGAACACACAGTAAATTTGGGTTAAGAAAAAGCCAAATCAGCAAAAGGAAAGTGTCAGGCCTGGCATTTATTAAACTGACCTACAACTGGCCATCAGTTGAGGACTCAATTTCTTATTTTCATTTCATGAGATCAGTGTATACAAAAGCTTTCATCCCAAGTCATAGAACTGCAATGCAGATCCAACAGTCCCCAGAGGGAGAGTGATCAGCCTGTGAGCAAAGGTTTATCCAGAACAACCTCATTCTCAATTCCTTCTCATTATAAAAGTACATAATCTGTCTCCTAACAAGAATAACAAGCAACTGGCCTCTGATATAAAAATCAACATAAAATTGTATGTCCATCTCTCTAGACCATCCATATTTTTTTCCCTTAGCAGGAACTTGAGACTTAAAGCAAACCTAAATTTTGCTCTTCCCTTACTCCTCATTAGTAATGCCTTCATTTAAACCTCTTCATCCTTTTCCCCAGACATAACTAGCATTATGCTAAATGGGCTGATACAGAATGAATTGTTCACACGATGCATTTCTCAAGGTCCTCACAAGAGAATTGGGCTGAACATCAGAAGACAATTTAGAAATTGATCCAGATCCTGAAGCTGTTGCTAGACATAGAACCTGGACATGCTGGTGTTAAAAGCTAAGCCAGCAGCCTAGTACTGCACGAAATGGTAACGTAAAACTTGCACATCAATTGTCCTTTAGTTTGCCATGGAAAGCATGAACCTTGTATGTATCATCAGCAAAGCATCTATCTTGCATGTTCTCACTGAATAATCTTCATTGCAGTGAGCTGTTGAACTTAGCTTGATCCAGCATGATACCAGCACCACTGGAAAGTGCTCAGTGCTGCACAGAAAATAGGGAAAAGACCTTCAAAATGACACCCAGGAGGACAATCGCATCCATCCACAAGTGAGCATCACTGAGTCTGACCCAGGCTCCTGCAGCAGTCCCCAGCGCACCGAAGCACCACAGTACTAAGGATGCTTTCAGAATGGAAGGGGGAGGAATCTGAATAGACTTGGAGTTTCAACAGCCATGTTTTGCACATTCACAGTTTAGAATGGAGAATTATCCAGGATTAACATGATTTGACACCACCATGAGGATAGCACAGACCATAAAGAGTTTGAGTTAAAGGTTTTATGTTGCCTTAAGTAAGCTGAGTCAAAGGTGAACAAAAACTTTTCTTTTTGACTAAAGAAATTCAGTCTTAAAACAGAAAACTGATTAAAAAGCTATCAGTGACAACAGCAAACAAATATCATCTCCTACCTCTACCTCCTACCTCCTGCCTAGTTTTGGTATGCATAAAAAAATCTGTAGGTGAAAGAGTTCTGATATGGAATTGTTGAGATTCCTTTTGGAAACTTAGCTGAATATTAACCTAAAATGTTTTAATGTAAATGTTTCTTTTGTGTTTTTGAACTGTTTCCATGATTTTACATCAGTTGAGCATTTCAAGAACAGATTCCAAACAACTCTAAATATAAAAAGACAAAAACACAGCCAGGAAAATAAATCCTCAAATACAGGACACAATTTTTCTTCAATCTGCTCCTCTTGTTCTGAACTATTCTTTAGCAAAATGAAGTTCATTATTCTTTTGCCTTGGAGAGGTATTTTTTTTTCTTTTTCCTTGTGAAATATAAGACCTTAGATTACACTTTTCTAGCAGGTCTCTGTTGTACACAAAGAGCAATATTCCCATCTAACGACTTACTGCAATAATCTTGTGCAATAATGAAAGGGGTAAAAACTGAAAGGGAAGGCTTCCCTATCTATGGTGCTAATATTCAGCACAGAATTCACCTGGCAGCTTCCTGGCTTTAGCCATGTAAGCAGTAAAGTCCTTAAGTGACTTGGGCACCACCAAAGAATTCACGAAGCAGGGCTTGCAAAGGCTGCTACCTCAATATTAGTTTCAGTGCCAGGAGTTTTCTCTCTGTTATCCTTGACTTTGATCCATCCTCAAGAGCATGGCTGTGGGCTAAGAGTTTAAACTGGAGGTGAAAGCTGGAGCTGGAAACCACTGCAGCCCTCCTGGAGGCAGCCAGGGACTTGCCTTGCTTTTTTGGACTCTGTGAACCTCTGCTTTCCATTGCCAGCCTGTTTGGGGAGCAAAGTGGTTCTTCCACTGCAGCTAACAGCCAGTGGAGGAGGAGGTAAACAGCTGGGAAAGTGACATCAAAAACAAGTAACAACAAGGCTTTGCAGAGCCTTGCTAATGAAAGAACACTCTCTGATGCAGAGATGTGTTCTACCAATATAGCCTGCGCAAAATGACAAAACCCATTTTTTTCTTCTCCATTCCCTACCTCATTTTATTTTATTTTATTTTATTTTGCTTACAGTAGTTGCCAGGACCCCTTACTGTGCTTCATTTCCATTACTCTTTCCAGTCTAGTTGCTTTAGTACCAAGAAGATTTCTTTTATTTTTTATTTATTTAGTAATGTAGTCTAGGGAATTTCTATTCCTTCATGCTTGATAGCAATTTTCTGCAATCTCCTCAGGCCTCTGTGGCTATTTACAATGATTAGCAGTTCGCAAAAGGTAATGAGTTTCTATCTTTTCCTTCTCTCTCCCTCCTTTTTGCCTCTCTCCTTATGGCACAGTCTTTCAGTTATTCAAAATAAACAGACAACTGCATAATTAAGAACTGTACTGCCAAAAAGAAAATATAATTGAGCCTCCTTAAATACCAGAGGAAATGGAAGGAGAGCCTGATAGGTATTGCTACATTTTCTTTCAAGTCACGGGATAGGGATTTTTTTCTTCCACACTTAATTTTTGTTTAGGAACAAAAGATTTTTGTGTCTACAAGAAAGAAGAGATGAGTGATGTTAGATTTCTATTTTCCCTTTGCTAAAGCCTTGCATTTTACTGAAAATAAAAAAAGGTTTCCATTCTACAAATAAAAGCATCTGTTTGAATAACAAGACCACTTGAGAAAGAAATCATAGAAAAATAATTACTGTTTTTCCAAAGCAGGACTGAAATATCCAGAGGTCAATAGAAAATGGCTAGCACTCATTTAAAGGTGTCCCTTTCATTTTCCTGAAGCCTCCATTTAAGCTGTGGATAAAAAGCACATTAAATGTTTTTTTTGTTGTTGTTGTTGTTGTTGTTTTTTTTCCCATTTCCTGTGAAATATCCTGACTCTTTCAAAAGTCTGCAGAAACCTTTTAAACGCAATAATTTTTATAAAGCCTATTTGTCAAGGTTTGTTGCTCGTCTGTAAAATTAAGGTCATTATCACAATTTTTTACAGCGGTATGCAGAGGCAGCAGCCAGGTCTGACCTCCCTCAGGGGCTGGATAGAACTGCAGCTCAGGAGGCTGCAGAAGAGAAAAGATCCAGGAGGCAAGGAGCAGAAAGAGTGCAACAAAGCAGTGCAACTCTTTGCTGAACGCCAGGGCACAGCCAAGAACTGCCCACAGTTCAGGGGGCCCAGCAATTTGCTTGCTAGACCCAGCCAGAGCCAAGAGAAGGTTTGGTTCTGTGGATGGTACTCAGCATCACAGTCACAGCAGGAGTGCACCTACATTTAAGCTGAGTGTTCACCTTGTTAACATCTCCAACGTACTTGCTGGCCACATTTGCGTCTATGCATTTTTCCTCATATTTCTGGAAAGATGTGCACAGTTCTTCATTGTTAGGAACATTTCTTCTTGGAGGGAAGAATATAAGAACAATGAGAAGAAAAAAAGAAAAAATTGGAGATGGAATTTTCTCCTGAATTTGACTTGAAGAAAAGAACTAAACCTTAGCCTTGGAGACGAACTCTGGATAGATATTCTCAGACATTTCGTCACCTTTGGAAGTACCTAAAAGCAATTGATTTCTGTGCTTTGACCACAGAGCTCCCTAGGCAGCAGAGCACAGACTCCCAAACGCCACTTCAGAGCCTAGGATGCCGTGATGCATTTGGATTTCTCATTAATTCACTCAGACATTTCAATCCTAATGTCCATCACGGTGAGCAAACTTCTCTCGCTCTCCATCTTCGTGAAATCATTTTGCAAGTACAGCGTTGGCACAGGGAGCTGGAAATTGTTTAGAGGCTCCTCTTAGCCTGAGGGGACTTGATGTGATTACTCCCACATCCCAGAAGCAGATGAAGGATCAAACTGTTTCCATTTCTTGTTGAAGCTGCATCTCTACGTAGAAGTGAGAGATTGAGACTAAGAAAGTTGCAGTCTGACTCTTGTGGTCTAGCTCTAGCTAATAGTGCAAATAACAGTTGGAGGGGATATCTGGTTTCTGGTCCAAGATGAAGAATTTTCTTTGGTGCTTTGAATAATAGAATCACTAAAAAAAAAAGGACCAAACTGCTGAGAACATAGCAAGAGCCAGAGGCCCACTCAGTCTGCTTCCCTTGGGTGCAGAGGCCTAGGAAAAACAAGATTTTTTTCTGGGGGCAAACATGACAATACAATTTTCTCAATAATCTGATATTTCCTCAAATTTCATCTTCCATAAACTGAAGCGATTTCACATTTTCTCCAATACTGCAGTCAATAGTATTTTATTCTGAAAAATCCTATGATCCATTTGGACAAGACTACATAGCTGCTTCACCTGTCACTTGAACAGCCAAGAAAGCTAGAGGAAGGTGTCTGCTCCTCAGAAAGCCTTAGGGAACCAAGAGATGTGCTGTGTAGGAGGGGTTGGTTTGGCTTCAGTGTGTACCAGGCAGTCAAAATTCAGATGTAATGCACAGTGCACTCCAAAAGTCCTCTAAAGAGGAGTAGACAGGAGCTACAACTCCAGGAGCTGATGGCAAGAACAGAACCACCAGCCCTGATGTGCTGATATCTGTACTACAAAGCTGACAGCTTAAGCTGAGCCTAGACCAGTCATCCAGACCTACACAGAGTTAGCATGGGTCCAAGGTCATTCCGAGCAGGCAGCCCAGACTCAGCCAGTCTATTTGAGGAACAACTTCTTAGCTCCCTGAATGCATGACTTCAAGACTAGGGAACAACCCGATGTCTTGTTTCACAAAAACACAGAATGGTTGAGGTTGGAAAAGACCTTTGGGAGGAAACTGCTCCAAGCCCTGCTCACCAGGGACACTCAGAGCAGTTGCCCAGGTGGCTTTTGAAGATCTCTGAAGAGGAAGACTTCACAAACTCTCTGGGCAATTCACTGGTTTATTTACTAATAAAAGTGTAGCCATGGAGATCATTGTTTCTTCTTAACACCTAGTCAGCGTCAGCATACTTTATTATTAACTAGAAATACTATTACCTGCCACTTGCCTTATTAGACAATAGACATCGATAGGATATTTTTTTTGGAGTAACAAAGTGCATGGAATATGACCTAAGATGAATATTTACACGGGAGTTCCCACACAAGCTGCTTTTGTTTCACCAAGCACAAGCTCTCTGCAGCTTTCCCCATTGTTTATTTCTCTCTCAGTTCTGCCATGTCCTCCACATTTTCCATTTGTCATGTTGAAGCATTCTGGCAGATTTCACATGCCTATCAAGGTCTGGCCTGGCTCACGTTGCTTTACCACAGATACTTGCCTGTATGCACTTCAGCGTTACAAAAACAGAAACTTAACACACTGTAAATAAACTCTATTGTTTTCACCAACGTGCAAGCCTATTATCGTTAGCCTTAGCTTCACAGAGGGTGAACACGTTCTAACTTATACAGCATGATTTTTTCCATTCTCCTGCTGATTTCTCTCAATGTTTTATTTTAAACAATTAAAGCTGAATATAGGCCAAGCTTGGATACCTCATCTGCTTACACAGAAATAATCTCCTCGTTCCCAACTGTAAACCCAGTCAGCCAAATTGCTGAAGAACTGGAAAATGAAAGTGGTACAATCAATTTCTGTAAGGGCACCTGACAGATAGGAGCTCAGTTTTACCTTGCCAAGATGCTGCTCAAGGTTCACAGTCTCTTATGCAGGAACATCTTCAGATCTGCCTGGGTCTGGGTGAAGAGGTACAGCCTGGCCCAGCTGGCAAAAAAAAAGATGGATTCTGACATTTATATACACATATAAATCCACTATTTTGGCATATGTATATATATATAAATAAATATGCCATTCTAGGTCTCGGTAGAATGAGAAAGAGAAAATAACTTTGCTTTCTCTGCTTTGATTTCTAAGGCTCAACCTGGCCGTCATGGCTCCAACATCATATGGGAACATCACGCTCAATTGTTTCATTTCTGAGTCCTGCTCAGAGGTGTTGTGTTTAGATATACTGCTTTTTTGTTGTTATTTCAAAATCAGTACAAGACACTAGCAGTGATTGGGTGCATTTATTTCCCACAGCAAGGCGAAACAGTGATAAACTAAAATTTTCATAGTGCCTCTTTTTGTGTTACCACCACGACGTTTGTTTTTGCAAAGCATTAAGTGCCCTGCTGTCTTTCCACATGAACGCTAGCAAAAGCAGAAGAAACAATACTGTAATGCAAATAACTTTCAGTCAAAAGTTTAGCACCTTGAAGATACAAATTGAAAATCAGGCAGAAAAAGGTCTTTCCTGCCAAGTAGGTCTGCATTCAGACTCTGGCTCATAATTTTTCATTAAAACAGCTGAAGGTAAAGAAAGCATTACGCAGCTTAAAGCCTGTTCTAATATCAGATGAATAATAAACACATTAGCTTTGGCTGAGCAATGGTGAAATGCATTTCTACATAGCAGCAGATAATGAGCTTGCTCAAGTAGCCTTGTGTATGCGAAAGGATTTCTGAAGAAACAGCACAATATAATCGAGAATTTGTTATTGCTAATCCTAAGACTTTGATTCTTCATTCACCAGCTTTCTTTTCTCCCTTGGATTGCCCCAGCATACCAGATGTTGCAGTAAATACAGAAAACAGAGTGCCTAGAGAGGGATGCTAGAACCAGTTTAAACAATTGCCCTGTTGCTCTGCTAGGAGTCACGAGAAATTTTAGAAACAATGCTTTTTATTATTATTATTATTATTATTATTATTAAAAGGCCTTTTTAAAGTTAAACCCTGGCCAACATATTTTAAATCTTACAGATGCCAAGTGAGTCAGTCTTTTAGCACGCAATCTTAGCAATCATAACAACATTTCTGTATTATTATAGGCACTATTGCCAGCGTGCTCAATTGTGCATGGAATAAATAGCCCGCATTAGCAGCTTGCCTTAAAATTCATGTGATGGTAGCAGCCAGCTTAATTAAGCACATCTCTCTGGGAAATCAGTAATAATAGTAATGAATGAACCTGCTGCTGACCTGCAGCAGAGAGAAGACGTTCACAACATTTCTGAGTTCAGAACTACAGAACTCCTGTAGCTGCCTAGATCATAATTACTCTGCAACACTGCCATTGGGAAAGGCAAGCAATACCATCAAAATTCATCTTAGTTGGATATTTGTCCTCTTTTATTATACATGCCATTGTGCATAATGATAGTATTATTTCTTTATTTCTTTTTTTAATTGCAGAAGAAAGCCTTGGCCCATTTGTATCTCCTAAGACCTTCCATTGTTCTGTGACATTCTACACAGGATTTCCGCCAGGTAAGGGACTGCAGTGTGCTTAGGTGTTTTAATTATTTCACAAAATAAACAAACAAATAAAT
This sequence comes from Perdix hodgsoniae, assembly GCA_035772895.1. Lineage (NCBI taxonomy): Eukaryota > Metazoa > Chordata > Aves > Galliformes > Phasianidae > Perdix > Perdix hodgsoniae. Next base: position 71,823 of record JAPSGF010000098.1, on the reverse strand, counting down.
AAAAATCCCCAAATGGTTTACAAACACGTTGTTTGTACATTGTGAACAGTTAATTTGAAGCAAGGAGCTTCAATCCAGTTTCACAAAACCGAATGTCCCTATTCAGACCATACCAACCTAAAACACAGCTGGGGCAGGGGGTGAAAGCAAATACTTTTCCCAAGAGAACTGTCTCCAATTTTACAAAAATTATTTTTCAATTAAAAACCAAAACAAAGAAGCTTTTCACTGGAATATTCTGAGCCAGCTCTAACATTGACAGATTGCGATTTCTGAGAAAAAGCCAAAACCAAACACAATGACATTGGGCCTGGAAAACTTGCTTTGCAAGGAAAATCTGAAAAAGCTGAGGACAAACATTTGACAAAGACGGAAAGACAAATAGATGTTATAACATATTTGAATTTCATAAACACCAAGCACAGATTTTCTGCAGTAAGATGCATACTGTCATAGAAGAGATTAAAGAAAAATAATCGTGAGTTGGCTTCAAAAGAGATGAAGTCAGAGAGGTGGAATAGTTTTTTTTTTATTGGTGATGTATATTTTACTAATGGTAGAAGACTGATGGAAAAGGCTGAATGTAGTGTTTGGGATATACAGAGAAGGTAGAAAACAAAACAAATGGAAAGACTAAGAAATATGGTTTCTATACACAGAAAATACACTAAACACTACATAATATCCTATATCCACAATGACAAAGAAATGTGCAGAACAACCTGAAGGTACATTTTCCAATTCTTCATTTCTATAATTGCCCAGACACCAGCATATAAGAAAACAATACAGTGTAGAGGTCAGCATACACACAGAAGCAAAAGGCATCATTGGCAGTCAGTTGGTTATCATTGGAGACAATTATTTAAATTAAAACCACTTCATCCTTCAAATAAAATCCTAAGAGAAAAACATAGGCAATAGTTACAACTGGCAACAAGTAAACAAGGAACAGTGTTCCATGGCATAGCCAGTCTCCTTCAACAGCTTGAGCACTTCCAGAAAGATACTGTACAGAAGAGAGGAGAATGGACCTTTCTTTCCCCCCCCCACCTTTTTTTTCTCTTTATTAGTCAATAGGAGCATTGCATCCCACTTAAGCCAAGAAATGGAAGAACTGAAAGACAAAAAAGGGTATCTTGTGCCCCAAATCTACTGGAAAAAATCTAGAAACCACAAATAAAAGTGAGCCATAAAGTACAGGATTGATACCACTACTGTTTTTGCTGGTGGCTGGCAGCCAAATATTGACTATATTCAAAGAATGTCACGGGTTAAATAAATCTTTAAAATGCACATGAAGCCATAAGGGATCCAGAAGGGCCAAAATCAGGAATGAGAAACTGTGATATTTCTAGTAGTCCACAAGAGAACATTTCTTCAAATGTTGGGTGCTTACAGCCCAGCAAGCAAGCAAGGAATCCAATCCAACAAGAGGAAGGGAGTAGATGGAGTAAAACTCATCTGTAGGGATAGCAGGCTGTTAGCTATTTCACTGCTGATCCTATGTAGCAGCAAAGCTGCCCCATAGCTGTGCCACGAAACTAAAGCAGAAAAACAAACATTTCCAGGCACTTACGTTAGCTTTACTTCACATTGGGTCTCAGGGTGTTATTGTTACAGGGCCAGACCATAACACCCACACAATCTATACATAATTTGGCTGTCCAGAGCTAAAAGAAAAAAAGAACAAAACAAAACAAAAAAACACCCAGAGCTGGGATCTGGGTTTTGTTTTTGCCAGTCTTGAGAGAGCTTTGAAAGTTTAAAAAGCAAAATAAAACGAACTGAACCCTCTTCACCTCTACATCCACCCCAAGGAGATGTGGAAAGTGGAGGATTCTTGGAGATTTACACTGACAATCTGCTCTGCTCTGTTTCAGGAGCCCTTATCCAAGCCCTGAGGCCACCAACACAAATAGTGCCTTGTTCTCAGCAGCAGTGGCTGAATCCTCCTGCCGTGCAGTGACATCAGTTCAGGAAAAGAAAAGAGAGGGGGGGGGGGGGGGGGGAGGGAAGGGGAGAAGCCCTGCAGTTTCCATCAGTCAGACAGACAGCAAATTGAGGAAGGAGCAGAAGTTGTTTGGGACTGTCTAGCAAGTGACAACTGTTTGATTGGCAGAAGGCCACAATCAGCATGCTGTACCTTTAAAATAGGTGTCTATCTGCAGCCGGGAATATATTCAAATCAGGTTTCATAAGAAAAAGCTGTTCCAGCTACTTACAAGCTACTTAAAGTAATTAAAAACGGAGCTGCCTTTGTCTCTCAGAGCCTGTACAGAATGATGATGACAATAATAATAATAATAAAGCAGAATAAAACAAGAGCAATCAATTCCTAAGGTCAGTTCTAAAGTATTATCATACTTGTCCGCGTATAAAATTTAAGTTTACACACACAGGGCATTACAAAGTCACTTATCTACAACGCTTGATGAAGCACACTGTAGGAGGTGAGGATCCTTCCAAACATGGGAGCACTTAGTCTGTGTAATTTGGATTGTAAAATACACACAGGGACAGATTAACCAAGCTGTCAGAAAGCAGGGCCAGGAGTGGGCAGGCAAATGATTGCGCTCCAGCCTCCTGCTCATCTTTTCCCTTGGATTCAACTGCATTAGCCAAAACTATTACACACTTGGAGATCTAATTTCTGAGCACTCCTGGGGTACTTCAGCAGTGTTGGGCCCAAATTCACAGCCACGAGGAGCTGGCAGTCGCTGGATGCTGCAGGTCACACCATCAAATGGCTTTGTGTGCTGAGAACCAATCTATGTTGCACAGTGAACGTCTGGAAGCTGCCTCAGTCTGCCCCATGGGTGGCTGGGGACCACCCTTTCATCACATAACATAACACTCCAGTTTTAATTGTAGCATTCTTTTCATTCATCTAAAAAATAAAATCAAACGGAAGTCAAACTCACCTAACAGTGAGGTAAGGAGGCTTTGCATTCTTTGAAACATTGGTTGTGATTACTCTTAGTCTTGATGGGAGAACAGTCTTAATCACAATGGAACCTTTTTTTAATTATTATTTTTTTATAATCAAGATGAAAATGTTGTTTTTTACTCATATATCACCCTCTCCTGTTGTTTTTTACTCCATAGATTGCCCAGGAAGAAAGCCTTCAGATCACTCACTTCTTAACTAGTCTTCTAGTGTTGAACAAAATAAATCACTCTGTTTTATTCCAGGGGGTATTTTATTCTGTAGAACTTCAAATGATTTAAAATAGCACTATTTTATTCTGGAGGGTTAAAATATAGTGGTTTATCCCATTGAGATCTTCTTGGGGAAGTTTGGGAATGTTTTATTAAATATTTTTCACCTAGCGCATAACATACTTTTGAAATCTTCATATTGCATTGAAGTGTTTGAAAACACAGACATCATTCTTGACTGGCTCTATTTCCTTACAACATATTAAAATATGATCAAATGAATCTAAGAAACAGAGACAGTTTCTATTCTGTAAGAACTGCTCCAAAAGTAATACCTGCTATTTTATTACATTGGCCCACAACATCAGAGATGAATGTTGGTGGTATGGCAGTAGAAGCTGAACTTTCCCACCAACATTCAATTACATTTTGTCCCATTTTGTTTCCTTGCAACAGATGGCAGCAGAGGGGCAATCTCATAAAATGATGTCAGACGTGGAAGCTCCTATGAAGCAAAAATGTGTTATCAAATTACTCCACGTGGAAAAATAGCTCTCACTGACATTCACTGATGCTTGCTGTACACTTGTGGAGGACAAACAGTGATAAGAGCACAGTGAAGCACTGGGTGGTGCTTTTCAGCAGCGGTGACAACAGTAGTGGGTGCAGATTTTTTTTATCAGTGCAGCATATTGGCTCTTGTTCATGGCTTGCAAAACTGCATAGCTAATGGTGGTGACTGTATTGAAAAACAGTATTTTGTAGCTGAGAATTTGGTCTCTCAAATAGTGCTACTATGCTCTTGGAAATATATAGGAGGCATTACTTTCAGAGCGACCAACCTATATGCTCTTTGAAAGGACCTTGACATTTTCATAATAGAAATACAGCTTTTGAATTGGATTAGAAAATACCCTTTCAAATGCAAAGCATTTCCACAAATTGATCACTGCGTACCCACAAACACTGTCGATTATTCTGAATGGCTTTTTAAGTAGTTATAACTTGTCAACTACCAGTAAGGTACTTTAATTTGATGACATTTTACAATCATTTATAAAAAAAAAAAAATTTTGTAATATAGCATACAGTCCATGTTTGCAGTTATCTGTGGTGTCTGTTAATACATCTCTAGTCCTATAAATGCGTTACAAGTAATTTACAATGCATTTAAGTCACTGTTCAATACTGACAGCACAGTTTTAAACATACCGTGGCTCCTTGTAAGTTTAATACAAAAGCTCTAAGATTTGTTACAATGAAAGGAATAGAAACCAGAAACTTAGAACGTCACACACTATATGGAAAAGAAACAGAAAGTATTAGATAGACTAAACAACATGTTGTAACATTATATAGGCTGAAAGACCCATGTGGTCATTATTACTGAAAAGAAGCATCTTTATGTTTATTAAATCTATGTGGCCATGTCATGAGGGTTTTACTTTAAGATACACATACTGTGAGGTTATACAAACCTCAGTTTATTCGCACAATGAGAAGCACTGCATACGCTGCTGCATGGATACCGTGAAATAATTGAGAGCCCTTACAGAAATGAGAAAATTCATCCTGGAAAATGATCAGCTAATGTCTCAGAAGATACATATTCCAGAAGATAGAAACAGAGCTGAAGTGTGGAAAAGAGCAAAGGGAGCATGAGTTCACAATAGCCCAAATTTTGAAGACGGACCAGCAGTGCTTAATGTCCAGATACAGGACATCACATCATGATCTTGATGAAGATCCATCTGTTGCCAAGCATGAAGCATTTCTCTAACAGAAATATATCAACTAACATATTGAAAAAAAAAAAAAAAAAAAAAAATATGAAAAAAAAAAAAAAAAAAAAAAAGAATCTGATGAAAGCATGAAAAAAAAAAAAAAAAGCAAGTAATCTCATCGACCAATCTAAACTCATTTATTCTCTTTATCCTGCTGACCCACATACTTCTCTCTGTTCTGTACTTGTCTCCTTTACGGGCTGAAATCTAGGCCTGCCTCTGTGACATCTCTTCATGAGAGTTTAGCTGTCAGCTGAGACTCAGGGTGGTTAAAATAGAGCTGTGAATCCTCCTCCCTGACTTGGTTTCTCAGTCTGCATAGACAAAACCATTATTCTGCTTGTCATTGATGTTTGTATCATGGTTATCGTCTTCAGAGAGCAGTCCTAGCAGGCAGTTCCAAACATGTTAAGCCTGCCTAAGCATGAACTGCCACCAAAAAACCACTCAGTTTTGCTGGCTGAGGTTTGAACTGGATCAGCTCTTCCAGCCCTGCTCATATCCTACGCTAACTACTTATTTTCACTTTAAAACACTCCTGATTTTACAACCATCCTGTCAGCCATTGTTCAAACATCCACTCTTTAGGTCATAATTGAAGCATAAAGCTTCAGCTGCTTCTAACTGGAGTCCAGTCCCTGGCATCTGGAGTGGTGAAGCATGGAATTGTCCCCATCCCTGGAGATGTTCAAGGAACATGTAGATGCAGCACCGAGAGACACAGTTTAGTGGTATGGTGGAGATGGGTTGATGGTTGGACTAGATGATCTTAGAGGGCTTTTCCAACCTTAATGATTCTATGATTAACCTCATCATTCTCCATTTGATCACGTGGATGGAAAATACACCCAGGCTCTTTTTTCATAGAATTATTTGAGTTGGAAGGGATCATTAAATGTCACCTAGCCCAGCTCTACTGCAGTGAACAGGGACATGTACAGCCAGATCAGGTTGCTCAGAACCAGGTCCAGAATGACCTTGAATGTCTGCAGGGATGGATCATCTACCACATCCCTGGGCAACCAGTTCCTGTGCTTCACTACCATTATCAAAAAACCCTTTTTCTTATATCTGGACAGTAAGCACACACTGCTGGCTCATGTACAGCTTGCTGTACAGCAGTACTCCAAAGTCCTTTTCAGCATCACTCTGCTCTATCCTTTCATCCCCCAGGAGCTGCTTCTTTTCCCTATTTTGTTCATTTGAAGCTCTGTTAGTCCCTTGCAATAAGTTCAGCTCCTTGCAAAGGGCATCCTTCTCTCCTCAGCTCAAGCCTAATACTTACACAGACGGCAAGCAAAACACCGTGTTAATCACAAACTCCAATCAATTAAAACAGTTCCTTGGCAGTGCCAAAGACAACTCTAGGAGCTTGGTGTTTAAAATTGTATGTATTTTTCTATAGTCTGTCTCCTCTGTGTTGTAAAGGAATGTCACTAAGACTCATCAGTTTAACACAGGGAGAATCAGCTCATGGTTAATGCTGTGGTATCACCAGTTGTCATGCTTCCAATGCGCCAAAAGGCGAAAGACTTACAATGTTAGATATAAGAGCTCAAATTTGGTAACTGAAAGGCAAAGGTACTTTTTGTTTGTTTTTTTTTGCATTCCTCTTCCCATTCATACCCTGCCTCAGAGCTTGGTAGGAGACAAGGCCTTCATCTTGTCCTGACTTTGCATTGCAGCTGTTATGTCTTCATTCAGGATCCCCAAGCGTTTTAAGAACTGCAACAGCAACACAGACAATTGGACAGATGCCAGCGTTTTAAAAAAATAAACAGAGTGGGTTAAAAATGAGTAGCAAATTGAGCACACTTTATTGGCTGCTTGGCCATTAACTGTTCTGCCACAAACATAGGAAATATATTTCCACTCTGTTATTATAGGAATACCACTCTCAAAGTGATCTCCTTCCTGCTATAGCAAATATACATGATAAAATGTCCAAGAATAAACACAAAGAGAGGAAAAGATTTTGAGATAGATACAATGAAATATAAAAGAAAGGAAGTAAACTTCAAGAAGAATAATTTACTAGGAAAAAATATGCATTAATCATACAATGCATCAGCCTGCAGGGTAATCTCTGGAGAGCATAGATAGAAAAAAATATCATCATCTGAGGTATTTGCATATAGACAGGACAAAATATACCAAAATATATAGTATAGCAGGAACTGTGCATACTTTAGCATAGGAATGAATCGCATGCTTTAATTATAAACAAATCAGTGATGCAATGTTTCAGTTCAGACTAAAAATAACTTACCTCTGTTTTCTGATTCAACGTTCAGCCTAGAATTAGCAGCAGCCCCTCCTTCTAATTTTGGTGATTTTCAGTTCTCTGAAGCATGCTGATGCAGCAAGAATAATGGAAAAACCACCCCTGACTCAAGTCAGCAGCTACCAGCCACTCTGCTGCTCCTTCTGATAGCGCTCACTTCAACATCCTGCAAAGACTGGTTCCTGTTAGGACTTCTTACCAAGGTCTCTCACAACACACGGGACCTCCAGACTTCATATCCTCAGTTAATACACTTTGTGGTGCTACAGAGGGTTAACTATGTCCTCCCCGTCCTCTCCCATAGTCTCTAAGCTACACCACAAGAACAAAAAACACAGATCAGCTGGAGAGTCTGCAAGCGCATGACTCTCAGTGGCATAAAATCCTTCAATTTAGCCCCTGTTGCAGGAGCCTCTATTTAGCCAGAATAATCAAGAGGAAGGAATTCTAGCAAGAGGGAGTCCACACCTTTGTAATAGAGCTAAGACAACAGCCTCTTGGGAGTTGTAGGTATAAATGAGAGCTTGGAGGTTACTGCAGTGAGGCTAAGGGCCAACCCAGTTCCCAGCTAGCCCTGGATTGAGAGAGATATGAAAGCATTTTAAGCTAATTCTTCTTCCCCACAGCAATATACAGCTGAGAGCAACTCCAGGCAGTTGGAAAAGTAAATCTTATACTTTCAGCTTGTATATATTCATTCACTAGATGATCTTCTAGGTCTTTTCCAACCTTGATAATTCTGTGATTCTGTGATTCAGATTTCAGGGCTTAATACAGATAACTTGGATCTATTTTTATATATGATTTTGTTTAATTATTTTTTATTATGAGAGAGTAATTACATTCAGCAAACTGTATAAAATCAGTTAAAGCTAGGCAAGCTGAAAATTATGTCAACTGCTTTCCTTTTGCAGCGGTTAGCTGAATACTTACGAAGGTCAGGATTATGCAGAGCTTCGCCTTACAGACAATGAAGGACCAGTTGATACTTCTCACAAAAATCAGCAAATTCACTATGCAGTCCTGATTGCCAAGTCTTCCAAATTATGCTAAAACACTTCATAAAGACATTGGAGCAAAATTGGGCAAGGTTAACTTAAACAGAAGGCAAATGGATGTGTTTCTTCCTGGTGTTGTAAATAAGCAACTGCACACATTCATCTTTTCTTTGCCCATAATTTTTCAGGCCTTGGGCTTTTAGAAAGGAAATGACCTGTCAGCTTTACAGAAGGAGATACGAAGGTGCCATCATTTAGCACATTTTTTAATTTCTATGTAATATAGGAAGGAAATACTGCAGTCACAATCCTTGAAATCAGATGACAATCTCCTCACACAGGTGTGTGGGGAAAGCCAGGGTTAGGTTCAGAGACTGCAGGTAAAGTGCTAGGAGGGAACAGGTGATGATGTGGCTGAGAGCTGCCTGCTGGTATTCATCATTGCCTGCCACCTGTCACTTAAAGTACATTTTGGTAAGCAGTTCCTGTATCTGACCATAAACACAATACATTACTGAAAAAAGCTGAGACTTTCTGCTTTACTGTTGCTTTTGATGTGGCAGACCCCAGAGATATTCCTGCTGCAGCCCCAGCCCAAGCGAACTCCAGCCAGGCCAAGGACACCTCATCTCCTGGTGGCCATTCAAACAGCTGTCCTCTCCCAGTTTTAATTTACTGCCACATTCAGAGCTGACAGATCATATTCTTTCATTAACTGTCCCCTGAGCTGATCCACTTGACCCTCTTTTTTTCCCCCCTCAAGTTCTATCAAGTATGCAGGCTGAAAATTTGGGTCTCAGCATGTAAAATCTAGAAAGTATAGGGGTGACAGGTACCATCTGGAATGATTAAAAGATAATTAACCAGATGGTTAGTACTCACTCCAACCCCCCTGCACTGGGCATGATTTCATACTGACCATTGTGAGGACCTGCAGTTAACTCATGTCTGAGCTGCTTTTGGGCCAAGTCTTTCCTCCAAGTCTAGAGGGAGTGCAGCAAGTGGAGCCAAAACAGATAAATCCCCCATGAAGCCCAGTGCATCAGTACAGTCAGTGTTTTGCTCTTCCCGGATTATCCCAGGACCCAGCAAACAGAGCCCTCTCTCTTCAGACGTGCACATACCACTAGCGATCAAAACTCATGTAAAAATTGGATTAGAAGTTGGTTTAAAAGTGACAAATATTGATCTTATCTGCAGAAATATAAAATCAACGAATAATGAGCAGCACAACACACACCTCTACATGCAAACTGACAAGGCATTTTTTGCCTCCTGTAGCCATCAGAGAGTACCGAAGATTACTTTTAGCCAATAAATCTCATTCAAATGGTATAAAAATTGTGTGACAAGCTTTTACTAAAAAAAAAACAACCCACAACTATTCAAAGTCTGCTGCCCTGTCACACTTTCAAGTGACTTTGCCATGAAAACTGAAACAATCTTGAGAATTGAACTGAAAATCATCTAATCCCAAATCCTTTCAAGGACAAATGGGCTATTTCATGTTAGTTTAAATTAATTATTTTATATATATTGTGTGCATGAAATCGCCTTAGAAAAAGGAGAGGAAGTCAGCGCTACATTATGCCAGATTAACTTCTGTGCAACTCCTTCAATTTCAGTAAGAATAATTTACACTACTATTACTAGGAGCAAAATATGTCACAGTGTCTGGCAGCTAATGGAAACACCATAGCTCTGGCAGATGCAATGCCCAGATTTCACTTTTCTTCTTATAATCTTGTATCTCATCTCTCCCTCATTACTCTTAGGATTTATTACTTACTTTGAATCATAGAATCATAGAATTATGAAATGAATGAAGTCCATGCAGTTTCTTAAAGAAAAATAGAATTTTTGAGATGTTTTTTACTTAAAATTAGATGCTGATTATCTAATACAATCTGGTCATTTAGAAGAAAGTTAAAGCTTTGTGCTTTAAGCCTTTTCTCACAAAGAGGTGACCTTTTTTCTTCTTATTTTCTCAATGGAAATCATTTCTGTTAACAAAAGCAGATGGATTGCTCTAAACAGGAAGGTGAGTTATTGAATGCAAGATGAACATATAAACATGGTTAGATGAATGCAGCTGAAAAAGTTATGGGAAGAGAAACACACAAAAGAAATAACTGATAAAGATGCAATTTAATAAGCTGTTGATCAAGCCTTCCACTGACAGTTAACTGTTGTGGACTGTAAGCTGATGTACTAGCCAAGCACTAAGAGTAGATCCCTGAAGAAAGAGAAGCAGGTCAGGAAGAAGTTAGAGCCTACAAGCAGGATGACTGAGGAAAGATCCTACATAGCCAAGAGAATTTGCCAGGCAAAAACATTTGGAGGAAAAATACGTCTCGGCTCATCTTATCGAGCAATCCAAGCCACATCTCATAAGAATGTGATCTGGCGAAAGAGATCAAAAGGCTTTTCTACCCATTTCTCCTTGAGAAGAAATTATTTTAATAGCATAAAAGTAATAATAATAATATAATACTAATAATTTTTTTAAAGCACAGGTCATGGTAATCAATCTAAAGCCTAGCAGAGAACTCAGTGTGCTGGAAGGCATTGGCTTGATTTATATATTCCTCAGTTACAGCTTACTTTTTCTTACTGTTGTTCCCCACGTACCGAAACTGTTCAGCTTTGGGACTTCAAAATATTAGAAAATATGACTGGCAGACAGTGAAGAGAGGAAAACCAGAGTCTGGGGAAGTTTAAAAAAAAAAAAACCCTAGGATTGTTGTATTCGTTAGAGGCATTTACTTTGCTGATTCACAGAAATATGCAGGGAAGAGAAAAAGCAACTATACCAAGCCTGGGTCTGACCACAGTTAATGGTATGTGACCAAGACAGACACAAACAGTTTCACGGCAAACAGATTTCCAGTGTTCATTAGAAGTTAGAATATGCTGCTATGCTGCTGCTTAGGAAAATACCAGCTGTATCCAAGAAGCTGTCAGCTGCTGTTATCAATATTGCCTCTCAAGTCTTGACCCATTGCCCAGAAGTCCACTGGGTGACCTTGGTCCCAATGGCTTGTGGTGGTAAAGCAGTATCTATAAATAATGCATTCAAAGTGTCCTTCCATTTGCTCACATTTGACAGGAATATCCGTACTATTCCAGGGCACCTTTTATGATGTTTTCTTAATGTGTTATGCATTTTTTCTACAATTGCTTTAATGTGAACATATCCCTTTCTAAATTATATGTTTTAATTGTGTTTTGTCTCTTCATCAAACGTGGTCTAAAAAACAACAGTTGGTCAGTGCAATGGAAAAGAATGAGTTTGGGGGTATCAGATAAAGCGTTGGCAACTTTACTATTTTTTTAACTCTGTTTACTGTAAGAAAACAACTTGCTTGCTAATGGCATTTTTCATGTAATCTGATGTTTCAAAGTACTTTACAAAGCAGTTAGTTCCATACAAAATACAGAATACTGTTACAGGCAATTAGGCATAAACAGGGATGTGACTCACCCATTAAACCCAATAACAATCCTTTCATCATTAGATCATCAAAAATAGGCGTAGAAAGTGCTATAAGTGAGCAACATCTGCGTCTGTGCAAGATCACTAGCCTCCAACACAGCTTTGTCATCCACTCAGATCTCCCAGCAATGGACATACCATACTCCTCCTTGGCACTCTTCCCTCTACTTAAAAATCTCCACTATTAAAGCATTTCCCCAGCATATAACATAAATCAAGCTTCTGCAAGTACTGAAGTCTGCTTTCTTGAAATTGATTTTCTATAACTGTGAACTGTATCCTTACCTAATTGTTGCCTTTCTCCTTCTCATTCTCTGCAAGACTTTCTTGTCAAAATCAAACTCGGTAGCTCTCCCCATTAATTCCTTTTTACCCCATCCATACAAAAAATATTATCCCAGCATAATCCATACCATTCTGGGCAACTCCTGTTGTACAGCTAGTATGACAGGTAGTTGAAATTCTCCTGACAGTTGGGTCTTGAACACCTTTGCAAGATTAAATCCTTATCTATTTGATCCTTCCTGTGTGACAGAGATTTTCTTACTTTATTACATACATACAGGAGATATGTATTTAACTACCATGAAAACATCCATGTTCTTACCTTCTTTTTCCATAATCTCCAGATTGTCAAGTGAAATATTTTTCCTTACACCTTGGACTACTTGGTGTAGGCATTCTTTATTTAAACTTAATTTCCTTCTCTACCTAATACTGTCTTTCTGTTTTATTCCTTAATTTTGATTGTCCATACTTAGGTGTGATTGTGTACTGAGACTTTGAGTTCTTTTTTTTTTTCTTCCCCCTCAAACTGCCTATGGTTTCTCATGAGCATGTAGCAAGAACTTTGTCTCCGAGCCTTACCTCCATACCTCCTTGAAAGATTAGCAACTGTTGGGTCAAAGCCATTCCTCCCTCGATCTGAGCAATGAGCTCCATCCCTGTGCTTAAACCCATCACTGACAGCCCCAGGGCAGGTGGCAGAGCAGAAGGTTTTCTTTCAGCAGCTCAGACTCACAAAGGTCATCACATCACAATGCAAGCTGCATGTGCCTGGATATTTAATACAGATACACACAGATTAAAATAATTTTCTGAAATTGCCTTTTATCCCTATCCTAAAGAGTGCCAGAAAATAAAACATAGTAATGCTTGGAATATACTCAGAGAAGTAACCTGCATGGGGCTGGGGAACACAGGAAAAGGAAGGCAGGCCAGCTTAAAGAATATGAAATTCTAAGTTCTTAAAGCTCAGCAACCTTGTTCTAAGGGAACTTAGCTTTTAGCATTCAAGTTAGTATTATCGTATATGCATTCTGAGAGAACACATTTGAAGCAGAGGTGCTCCAGTAGGCAGCCATGTGGAAACCAGCAGTGCAATGGAGCTGGAGCTCCTTCATCTTCTGCAAATAAGAGATGTCCCAGAGGAGCCCTCAGGTTCAGCAGCAACAGAAGACTCAACTCAGACACTCTGAATTGGTGGACGAGAAGCTGGACATGAGCCAGCAGTGTGCGCTTGCAACCCAGAAGGCCAACTGTGTTCTGGGCTGAATTAAAAAAGGGGTGGCCAGCAGGGAAAGGGAGGTGATTGTCCCCCTCTACTTGGCTCTTGTGAAGCTCCATCTGCAGTACTGCGTCCAGGCCTGGGGCCCACAGCACAGGAAGGACGTGGAGCTCTTGGAGTGGGTCCAGAGGAGGGCATGAGATGATCAGAGGGCTGGAGCACCTCTGCTATGAGGAAAGGTTGAGGGAACTGGGCTTGTTTAGCTTGGAGAAGAGAAGGCTGGGGGGAGACCTCATTGTGGTCTTCCAGTACTTGAAGGGAGCGTATAAACAGGAGCGGGCGTGACTGTTTCCCTGGGTGGACAGTGGTAAGAAAAGGGGGAATGGTTTTAAACTGAGACAGGGGAGGTTTAGGTTAGATATTAGGAGGAAGTTTTTCACCCAGAGGGCGATGACGCACTGGAGGCTGTGGATGCCCAAGGAGGCTGTGGATGCCCCATCCCTGGAGGCATTCAAGGCCAGGCTGGATGTGGCTCTGGGCAGCCTGGTCTGCTGGTTGGTGACCCTGCACATAGCAGATGGAAACAGATGATTATTGTGGTCCTTTTCAACCCAGACCGTTCTATGATTCTGTTATTCTATGAGTCTTCATCTTCCTGCTCGTAGTAGATTTGTATAGTTTCAATTCCAATTTTATAATCAGGAACTTACTTCTTCGATGCATTCAACACACTTATGTTAATATTTTTTTAACAATATTTCAGGTTTTGATGAAGATTTTAAATAATTTGGCAAGTGCAAGACACATTTTTTTTCCCAAAAACAAAATCTTATTGCAGTTTTACAGACAAATACCTTCAATGCCTAGAAACCAAGAAAAATTTAGAGCACCTCAGCAGCTTGGATGTATTTCCCACCAATCTGCTAGAGCCTTTTGAATAGTAAAAGCATCAGTGACCAAGACATGGAAAGAGTCATTCCCATGAGACACTAACAGAGGCCTTCTGGCATAGGACAGTGACAGAGTCCAGGACTATAGGAATCCTCAATTTCTCACAGTATATAAACAAGACCTTTCAGGAGAGTTTCCAAGATTCTGTGCCAAATTCAATATCACCCACACAAACTCTCAGGAGAGACTTCTCTGTTTTTTTTCCAGCACTTATTAACTACCAACCTGTGTTCCAGCCTCCTTTACCACATGAAATCATGAAAGTAATGACTCACTCCTACCTCGTGGACTGTTTTTTGTAAGCATAACACAAACCACTATCTTAACTGGTAAGAGGCCATGTGGGCTGTGCAAAGTGCAGTAGATAACTCATAAGCTCCTATTTACCTTGGCCATCCAGGTCAATACTACCTAACCAAGAGCTACTTCTGGGTGGGAAATATGGTCCTAGGCTTAAATTATTTGTAAGTTTTCTGTTTTCTGTTAATTTTTGCAAGTCTTTAAGGTATTCTTAAAAAAAAAAAAAAAAGAAAGAAAGAAATCCAAATCTATTAATTGACTTTTCTAGGCTCTGATTCCTCTAAGAGAACAAAGGTGTTCATTGCATGATATAAGTGTATCTGATGATAGTAACCAGGACATCAGGTACATTGATTACACCAGGTAACCAATTCAGGAAGTCATGATTAAACATGACCTGATTACCAGCATAGTTCTGAAACTAATTGCTGTCCTGGATAAAGCCATTTTACTTTGCATCAAGAATAACATTATTCATTTTCTGTAGCAACATATGAGGGACAAGATTTTGTTTCCCAAATTTAAATATATTCAAGTGAAATGTTTCAAATAAATACTCATATAACTTGCTCACACGGAAAAATCACACACATTCAATCGCGCTATCAGAACTGCTCTATCACATACAATAAGGAAAAAAAATGTTGTGTTCAAGAAACATTTAGATGTTGTACTAAGGGACATAGTTAAGTGGAGAAATATTGGTGGTAGGTTGGTAGGTGGGCAGTTGGACTAGATGATCTTGGAGGTCTTTTCCAACCTAGATTATTCTGTGATTCTAGGATTCTATATGAGAAATTTTAGTCAGAGATATTTTAACACAGCCACAACTAATAGTAGAGTAATTTTAAACCACAAGTTAACACAGATACTGAAACATCTCACAAACTATACCAAGTATTTGGAATTGATCTTTCAAAAATTAAAATCCACATTTCAGTAACTTGACCTTTTCCACTCAGCTGAAATGCAATGGTAGAAATATGGGCATTATTATAGCCATAACACCATTGCTGTTTCACTAAAAGTTATGCTTACAGTAAAGACAAATCCCATGGACTGAGAGTGGTTTGTATAGTGTAGTTTATTTTATAAAGTAGAATGAACAAGAGTGAATATAGTTCTGGCCTCCAAGTGAGAACCCATACAAGTATCTTGTACCTGGTCATCAGAGGCCAAAAATCATATTCATCTCAACAGCCTAACTGAGGAATTTGAGTTCAGCTATGTGTACCAGAATTCCTCCAATATGCAAGTAAGAAAGCTATGTATATTATTTACATTACACTTGCATTAAGAAAAAGGGCTATACAATTATCTCTATGTCTGTATCCTGCCACTTACTCTACTGTAACTACCAGATGAAAAGACTGGAGTAATTTGGGCTTTTGTTCTCATAGAATTAGTCTCAGCCAAATACAAACCCACTTACTTTCATCCTAAGGGACCCTGAGAAATCTGAGTACATGAAGCAGCTGCTAGGCACTGTGGCTGGGCAGGGTGATTGATATGGGCAGCAATGGAGCCCTGCTCTCAGTACAGCACCCTCAGCCTCACTCAGGCCAGGGATCTCACAGAGTCTGAGGGTCCCACAGAACTTTTATTCTAGAAGAGGCCTTGCTGCACTAAAAAGCTTCCAAAACTTCTTCTCTTGTGGCCACCCATATATTGAGAACAGAATTCCTCGGGCTATTGCCCCTTTCTTGTTCCTCTCATGCTTCACACAAACAGGGTGGACAACCTGGTGATAAGTTACAACTAGGAAAAAAAAAAAAACCTGATTCACTAGCTAATCCTATACCTCCCCTTCTAGCTTCAAATAGCCTTTACAATATGAGTAACAAATACAGTCACTGCAAGTCTCTGTTTTCACATTTTAGATACGGATTTTTCAAAAGCTCTATAAATCTCATCCAGCCTCAGTAGACTTACAGATGATGTTTCTTTAATAGCCACTGTCTCAGCTTTAATTTTTTATTTATATCGCCTTTGAGCATTAACAGTTCATTAAGACAAATTCTTTTTCTGTTTTTCCTTCCTTCTGTGCTCACCCTCCAGCCCTTACACTGGCCCACAAAAATGAATCCCACAGTCAAGCAAGCTCAAGTGCATTTTTCTATTAAACTGTTTCTCCCCCTGCTTCTCTGCTGCAGAGGGTTTAAAGCACCACCATATGTGACTGACCACAGCAGGGATGAGGGCACAGCCAGCAGCTGGCAGGGAAAGTGACATTCCCTTACATTAATGTGATGTTTAATTCTGGGCTCATTGAAATGTACAGCGTGATATTTATTAAATAGCTCAGCTATCCTACAAGGGTAGAGACTGGCTGTGGCTGTGGCACACTGTGAAGCAGCCCAGCAAACTGGCAGGGGTAGTGGAATGAAGGTCTCTTTTAAAAACAAACAACAACAACAAAAACAACAACAAAAACCTTACCAAATTTTGGCATTTTCCAAATAGACCATTTTCTTATTTTACACGTGTTCCTACACCTAAAGTGCCATCACCAGAGAAGATGGGCTGGTTCCTGAGGTGTCAGGATTTGTGGAGGAAAGACACTGCTGATCCTGTGCTGCAGTGCAAACCCTTAACAAAGGACACTGGGGCCTCCCACTGCCCCAGGCCACTGGGCCTATTGCTGGAGAGGCCTGATGCCCAAAAGGATGACTTCAGTAAAACCTGGGCTGGCTTCAGCCCTCCTTCTCCTGTTCTTATGGCTCTGAGGGAGTCAGGCTCAGCTGTTAGCATTGTGAATGTTAACAGCCAAAACAAAATAACCTGTGCATGAACATGCTCACAGACCTTTGCATTCACAACATGCATGCGTACATACATGTGTATAGACAGCAGGCGTCACATGGAGATGTGATGAAACGCTGAAGAAAGCAGCACAGCTCAGCTCTCCTGTTCAAACCATGTACGGCAGAAGGGCTTTATTTTTTATTCTATTTATTTATTTTTTTGTTTCCCTGCTACCCCAGCCAGAAGCAGCATGGGGGAGGGGAAGCATGCAGGAGGCTCCTCAGACAGCTGGGGTGTTGCTGCCATCTAGTGAGTTCCTCTGCCTGGGGACTGGGGCCAAGAAAGCCGAGGTCTGTGACATAGCCTACTGATGCCTGAGCACTGTTGCTTCAGTACAATATACAGTACACACAGGTGATGCTGTATATATGCTATACAGCTGATGCTGTACGTGAAGCCATTGGTACCGACTATACTGGTGCTCAAATGGTGACAATGCGCATATTCTGAGTATGAATCAACACACTCCAACACCTGCAAGAACAGTCTGTGGCCTGACAGAGGAGGTGAAGAAATACAGCCTGTCTCCACCAAACACACCCATGCGAAAAAGGAAGACTTCCGACCTACAGGTTTGCATTCTGTCCCACATTCAGCCAGTTCCTAAGGATCTGGGTCACTCTGCACTAGGCAGGAGTAGAAGCAGAACTTACAGACAATAAGACAGTAAAACATGTAGATCTCCAACCATTATTTGCAAAAAGCCACAGAATTCATGCATCTTATCCTAGCAACTGAAGAAAAGATTGTCCCAGGACAGAGGTGACAGTCTTTGAAGGGCTCTATGTCATACAATGAGGCTGTCATATTGTGGAACTACTCCACCTACAGCACCTCCTCATGTCCCATTGGCAATTTCTTCATGATGCCTCCTGGAACACGTCACACTACAGCATTAGCCAGGAAGAGTTAGCAAGAAGACTAATCATTTGGAAAGGAAGGAAGCCAGCAGCAGCACAGTGTGTGAAAAGGGTGTTAGTTTTAAAGATATTGAATTAAAGATCTGGAGATAAGTGAGAGGCAGGGGCATTTGAAGAGCTTGTTAGAGAGTTCTGCTTCACATCCCCGTCCCTGATACATCAAAGCAGTTTCTCTGGAAGAAACACTAGACACGCAGTTATCTTGTGATGCAGGCTTTTGGCATATTTTCCTAAATATGATGAAGGACCTAAAGATGATGCTGCAAAATCTAGTTTGTTAAGCATCTGAGAAACAATAGAAAATGAAAGAACTTGTTGTGGCTACCCAGTTATTAACTGTGGCTCTTCACTGTGGAGGCTTAAGATTCCAACTCCTCCATATTTTCTGTGACCGGGGGTCAAAGTCAAGCCATTCAGCAGTCTTTAATTGAGTCCTTTCTTTATGAATTCTCCACCAACTGACTTGACTGCTCACATCACACAAAGATTGTTAGAGAGGTACGTTGGTTGGTTGACACTGGGATGAGTCTTCTAAGAAAATACTCTTTTTGTGTTTCATTCCTTTGTTCCGAGGCTCACCTAGACTCTGGGAATACTAGTGTTCATAAACTGGCATAAAAATTTAAAAAATATTCATGAATTCACTCTGATCTCGCAGCAGCTTAAAAAGATTTAGTTTCATGCCCTTAGCCTAGTACACTTGAACTCAATGGCAAGATTAGATAGATGTGTGGATCTTTGCAGGACTTGGGACTGTTTTTTAAGTTGATGATTGAAGGCATTGTTTCTATGATCTTATACAAGAATATCTGTGAGGGGTACATTTGGCTGACTATCTCTAAGGAAAATGTCTACAAATAATGACATTTTCACTGACAGTTATTAACTTTTTCCTAGGGCAATACAATTAAACCACACAAGCTATTATTCAAGCTTCCTTTAAGTCAGCCAATCAATTAACAATCCCTATTCTATCACATAGGTGAGAAATCATACCTATCCCTGAATTACAAACTATGGATGCTGAACACTTGAGGCAAACAGAGCATCCAAAGCAAAAAGCTGATAGTGTTCTGCCAGATTCCCAGAAAAGATGCCCCCAAATCACAGATGTAATTCAGACAAGACTGAAATGAAAATGAGGGTTGAATCCTGTCACCAAGCAGAAGGTGAACTAATGGAATGCTTAACTGAGTGAAGCACTGAGGGGATGCGGCCTACCCTGCTTTATATCAGTGAGTCCAGGAAGCCAAGGAGATATGGAAGAGCACTAAATGTTACATAGAGAAATGAAACCAGGTAGGTGTCCAAGGTTTAAATTCAGAATGGCAAATCAGACCTCATTTCCAGTGCTGCCAAAGAGAGGATACATGATGACACACTATTTCATGCGCAATTTATTGCCTATAAAGGAGCCACAGCCAACACACATAGCACACAGGATAGGATTTAGTTTACCGCTACTAAGAAATTGCACCTGAAACCAAAGTACAAAGAGTGTAACTCTGAGGCCTATTACAAGATGCTGTTGCTGTTTGCTGTGCCACACCAAGCAATAGCACTGTTGTTAATCTTTTTTGTGGGAGGGAAGCATCAGAATTCTTAATATCACAAGCAAGTTTTACATAATTTCTAAAAGGAAAAGCGTCTAAACCAGCAGAAGAGATCAGAAAGACAGGACAGTGACAAAAAGAATTGAAAGGAAAGGAAAAAAACATGCAGCTAAAAACCTTCTTACCCTTCTACATCTGTCCTGCTCTCTAGACACCCTTATGGAGCTATTTTAGTAAAGTTGGCTATTTATTAAATTTTAAGCTCTGCTGTAGATTTATTATTTTCTCACTCAAGGAGTGAGAAAAATCTCCCTTCCTTCTCAGCTCAGAATACAAGAAAGTTTTATTGCTATCTTTGTGCTGCACTCTGGCCCTTTCTTAGGGATGATATTTCTGGTGCAAACTGACTGAAAAGGGCTGCTGTCCCCCACTTGGCTGCTGGTTTGACACTTTTTGACATTTGTAAACAATTCGTGCTCTTCCTGCCAACTCCCCGTTGCTTTCTAAACCTTTTAAACCCTGAAGAATGCAAACTAATCTACCGAGAGAAGAGAAACAAGCCAGTCCTGGGAAGCAGAGCTGGAAATGTCAGAGTAGTAGAAATGATAAATATACCTGCTACAGAAAGGGAGCTGACAGGGAGGGAGCCATTATAAGAAGTTGTTAGCACTGTGGCCTGTTACCGTTATCTACCATAAAGAAACACACAGTATATTACACAATTCTATTTGATAATATCTTCATTAAAAAAAAAATGGTTTGAAGGTAAGCACAAAGCATGCTTCATCATCTGGAATAAAGCACTGGTCCCTGGGGGAGGTTCAAACTACTTAGACCTGAGTATAGCTAATAAAAGTTTGCAACTCAAGAGAGTTTCCAAAAGCCTTTATTATTGTTGTTCTGTCATGCTTGAGCTTTGGAATGGAAAGGTCAAAGAGCCAATGGTGTTCTAACCCAATTGTTTTAGTTTGGACAGAGCACTGTGTGTATTTAGAGAACAACAGCACCCTGAAACAGTCCCTCTTTCTTCTCACTTTCCACCCCATACAAGTACACTTCAGCAGGTCTCTGCATGCCAGAAAGAGACAAAATCTCTCTTCTAACTGTAACACTATAAGACTGTGAGACTGTAGACTCCAGATTTTGAACTCCTTTTGTATGATTTTATTATATTCCATTCACAATATAGTATTTAAAACAAATGTCCTCTGGCAGACATATGTCCATAGTTCTTTGCAGAAACAAGGCTACCATTCAGTCAGGTAACCAGGAATATAAAGACGAGGCTTTGCAGCAGTTCACTGCAAATAGCAGAACGCAAAAGTCATTTACACTTAAGAACCCAGCACTACCAGCAGGAAGCCCAGTTTGAAAAACCTGATCAGTAATACACAGTGGGGATAGCAGCTTTTAGCATTTAAAAATCATGACTTCCCTGGAGCCCGGTAGTCTTAATGCATTTCTCTGACATGCCAGAGGCAGAAGTCCCTTCCTACACAAATGTTTTCTATCTGCTGTACCTGTACCTTGCTTTAGCTGACTTCCACCCTGAGCATGCCTATTCCCTTCCCTGCTACACCACAGTCTACCAACCTCAACTTCTGTGCCTGGCTGCATGCACTGTGTGAATTCACCATGTCTTACAGACTTTATTTTTACTGGCCCAAGTTTCAGAAATTGTGAAGTGAGTTTTTGAAAACTTTAAAGGCACACAAGGGTATACAGCACTTCAGATAATCTGCTGCTTATTTGAATGTAATCAGAGTGATATTAAGAATATCTCAGTACCACCTAAATTTAATTACTATTTTATTAAGTCTCAGTAGAGAAGAGGCACCTGACCTGTGCCTGGAAAATATTGCACCTGAGATGAGGCAATCCAGATATATGTACAGATTAGGAGAACAATTCATTTGAAAGAGTCACTGCTGAGAAGAGCTTAGCAGTTCTGTTAAATGAGAAGCTGGACGTGAGCCAGCAGTGTGCTCTAGCAGACCCAAAGGCCAAAAGTATCCCAGGCTACAGCAGAAGAGGGATGGCCAGCAGAGAGAGGGAAGTGATTGTTCTCCTCTACTCAGCCCTCATGAGGTCTCAGATGGAGTACTGCATCCAGGCCTGAGGCCTCCAGTGCAAGAAAGATGTGAAGCTATTGGAGCAAGATCAGAGAAGGACCACAAAGATGATCAAAGGGCTGGAGCACTTCTCCTGTACAGAAAGGTTGAGGGAGCTGAACCTGTTCAGTCTGCAGAAGGGAAGGCTCCGGGGAAGACCTCATTGTGATCTTCCAGTGTTTAAAGGGAGCCAATAAACAGGAGGGAGAACAACATTTACATGGCCTGTTAGTGATAAGACAACAGAGAATAACTTTGAATGAAAAAAATGGGAAAATTTAGGCTGGATGCTAGGGGGAAATTTTTTATTCAGAGGATGGTGAAGCACTGGAACAGATTGCCCAGAGAAATTGTGGCTTTCAGGGTCAGGTTGGATGGGACCTTGGGCACCCTGATCTGGTGGGTGACAACCCTGCCCACAGCAGTGGGGTTGGAACTAGATGATTAAGGTGTCTTCCAACCCAAGGCATTCTATGATTCTATGAAGTTAACGGATACAAGCAGGAACTAGTCTGGTCCACTGTGGCAATAAGGCAACATATACCAAGACTAGACAGTCTGGGACAATTGTTTGCGTTTTTTGTTATTGGATTGTGTTTTTCTCTTCTTTTTCCTGTTGTACAGTAGACTGGATTATTCCTTGATATTTCAACATAATTATCTTCAAAAATAACTTAGGAAACACATCACTACAAGAAAAATTAGATTGCTTCTTTTTTGTGCAAGAATCACCATTTCTCTAGCTTCTTCCAGCAAAGAGCAAAACTCAGCTGTCAGCCAGTTTCTTTATTCCTACTAAAAGGCAAGATTGAGAATAAATATAAAGATACCAACAATGACAATCTGTAAGGTAAATGCCTCAGATGACATCCTGGCTTGGCTTTAAAATGGAGTTTGTATGTGTTTTCTTTGACATTTGATAGCATACATTCCACTACAGCACAGAAACTCTCTCTGAGAAAAACCTCTGAAAGAAACCTAGGAGGAAAACACTAAGGAACAAGAATTCTAAGTGTTATGCTTTACACATCCATCAAAAACTTAACAGTCTTTTATGCTTCTCCCCATGATCTTGATTTTTGATGCAAAATCTAGAAATTTCCATTGAAAATTCCTGTAAAAATTGAAAAAGTTCAAAGACGTAACTTCAATGATCATCCAATTAATATACCCCAGCAACATCTAACTGCTCAGTGTAGTGCAATGCTATAAGCACAGCAGCCGTCTGTCTGGGAAGGAGTTTGACACTGGAATAGAAACAGCAATGGAATGTGCTAGCAATTATGCATATTGTTGCAAATATTAGTCATTCATAGCATTAGAGGATATAGCTCAGACTGAAACTCACTGGATTCATTAGAAACCTGCAGTGTATTGTACAGAATAGAATACTGTGTTCCCTGCACAGTAAATTTAATGAAATTACATCGTCGCATTAAGCAGGGTTAACTAAAGAAGAGCACGGAGGAGGAAACCACTCAGAGAACAATTAAAGAACAGGAATACACTCAGAATCACAGAATCACTAAGGTTGGAAAAGACCTCTAAGATCATCCAGTCCAACCGTCTACCTAACACCAATATATTCCACTAAACCATGTCCCTCAGTACAACATCTAAATGTTTCTTGAACACCTTCAGGGACGGTGACTCTACCACCTCCCTGGGTAGTCCATACCTGTGCCTGACCACTCTCTCAGAGAAGAATTTCCTAATATCCAACCTGAATCTCCCCTGGTGCAACTTGAGGCCATTCCCTCTAGCCCTGTTGCTCACTCTAAGGATCTGGCCCGATAAACAGGATTTGCAAAACTTCCTCCCCTTCAAGTTATACCTGTCCTACTTATGCATTCAAATAGTGGTGCTTGCATGGTCTTTAATTATAAAGTCACCTTTCAGCATACCAGAGTATTTCACCCATGCATCCAGTCACACAGGATTTGCTGAACAAGTATCTTGAACCTCCAAGAGCCAAAAGCAGCATGCAGAGCTTCATTGCATAACAGCAAGCACTACACAGCAAGCATAGCTGGAGCCACAACATACAGCTTTGTGACCAGGTCTGTCACTGGCATGCAATTTCAGCCCCAGGGAAGCCCATGCTTCT
>JAPSGF010000098.1:10184-47835 GCA_035772895.1 Perdix hodgsoniae | reverse complement strand
AAATTGTCTCCTACAACATCTAGCGCAGTGCAGCTCTGATACCATGTGAGCCCAAGAGAGAACAGAGGTAGATGCCACCACTCTATAAGTCAATCTCCAAATCTCTTGAGGTCAGAATGGCTTATCCTCTCTCACATAGGCAGTATGCTCTTAATCCGGTTCACATTGCTATGAAACAAAGATTTCTCTTGGGAAAAAGAAAATATAGCTTCAGTAAACCTAGAAACGTCAAACTGTAATTCAAAGGAAGGATGAAATTTACAGAATGTCTTAAAACAACTTTCTTTACCACAGCTTACTAGACATGTCCCATAGATAACATTTAAGAAGGGCAACCTCACCATGAGGATTCATTAGACTTTTAGAGATCCTTCCCACACTCAAGCTTCTGCTTATTCTCTCCAGGTAGAGGAATCAGAAATGCAAAACATTTGAAAAACATGAAAAATATGGGGGAAAAAAGCCCTTCTGAAATGTAGGTTTGAAAATATCAGCCCTTCTGTGCCAGTGTAATTGCCAGAATTACTTCTGTGCTATATAATATGTAACTTGTTATTATATAATAGCAAATTTCCCTCACTATTCTTTTCCCCTGAAGGCCACAAAGTATGTAGTTTGGAGAGGAAACTTCTGTTTCAGTTTTCATAGAATCATAGAATTACTCAGGTTGGAAAAGACCTTAAAGATCATCAAGTCCAACCACGGCCTCTTTGACACAATTATGGCCCAAAAAGGCCTACTTCTGTGTTTGATGGGGCAGGGGGACTCAGGGACCCATGGACCCATGCCCTGGGAAAGGGGGAAAGGGGAGGACAGGGAGATGAGCAAAGAGGAAGAAAACAGTGGCAACGAGCTAAGGAAGAAAACTAATTTAATAAATAAGATAGCAGTGTGTGAGTTAACACAATATAATACAGCATAACTGGAATTGAAGCTAATAAATCAAATAAATGAGAGAGCATCCAAAAATCGAAGGCCTTACTCTGATGCTGTATGTGAGATGGCCAGGGAGCACACACAGCAGAGACAAACAGAAAGAGTCTCATGATACCCAGTCAGTTTTATCTTTCCCTCAGAGTTGAAAATGGAAATGGAATTAGGAAGTTTTCTGGGAAGTGTAGTTGGTTCTTCTGTTTTGAGACAGGTACCCGGATCTATTGACAATCCATGGAACTGAAGGATTAACTCTTTAACTCACAGTGCACTACATGATGTTGTGATGCAGAATATCAGTAACAAAAAATCATAAAACCATGACAAATGTTCGTATTATTGCCATAGTGGTCTCCTCCTGAACTCATTTTGGCTATGACCTTATGAACTTGATATTCTTATCCTTCTGCCCACATGCACTGTATATTTTGAGACAGATTCCAGAGTCTTTTATACTTCTTCTTTTTTTTTTTTCATACTATATATTGCAGAACTGAGTTTCTAAGCTCATCTGCTCTCTTTTGTTCAGATTAATCCACTGAAGTCACAACCACCACATCCCCTTTTCTGACTCTAGATAGTGGCAGATTAGGTGGCCTAGAAAATCCATCTCAATCCACATTACTGTGACATGAGAAATTTGACTCAAAGAGGTAGTTACTTGCTTATCCACAGTGAGACTGATGCTTCATGTGTGTTAGCACCTTGAATATTCTTAACCAGCAAATTCCTTCCATTTATCCTTCTCTTTCTGAGCTTTACAAATTCTTCCTCTCTTATTAATTGTTATTAATCAACCTTGAAGTAAATGTTCCTTTAATTTCACCTTTATTTTCATTGTAATCTCCCTTGTAAAACAGCAGCCTCTAATTTTTTCATGCTTGGAATACACATACTGGAAAATGGGTTTATCTACAGAGTCACACTGACTATCACAATTTATAACAGTGTGCTTAATTTTTTGGAACCACACTGAGAACTAACTGCCTTGAGCTGTTTGCTGGGAAATTAGATTTGTGCTAAACAGCTTAATGCTCTGG
This sequence comes from Perdix hodgsoniae, assembly GCA_035772895.1. Taxonomy (NCBI): domain Eukaryota; kingdom Metazoa; phylum Chordata; class Aves; order Galliformes; family Phasianidae; genus Perdix; species Perdix hodgsoniae. Next base: position 45,862 of record JAPSGF010000098.1, on the reverse strand, counting down.
GGAGTGCAAAATAAACTAGATGTGGCAATTCTATGGTTTTCAGAGTGTCAAACCGCCTCTGTTTTTATCACTACCACCAAGCTCAGATGTCATTACGTAAGATTTTTTTCTACATATCATTGTCCCAAAATGCACTTAAATAACTAAATGAGGAGTAGAGCCTTATGAAATCTCTCTAACTTAAAACACTGTACACATAAAATATGAAAGGAAAGAAAGAAAGATTATTTGGGAGCAGGTGGATTTAAGTCTTGCCTATTAGATGTAACTACATGAGTAAATGTGATGTGCTTTCAGATGGGCAAGGTAGAAGTAAACACTAATAACTAAAAACTGGAGAAACTCTTCACCTTACTCCTTTTCAGAACTATAGTGGAAGGACAGATCAATCAAATCATCTGTTTCTGGAATGCATGCCACTACCAGGGTTTTCTAAGAGAACGAGAAAGGGACAAAAAAACAACACTAGAATTATTTTTGCTCAAACATTTAAATGAGCATTCCAGCTGATGTCACACTAATTCTGATTCACAGCCTCTCCAGTATGGATAAGGCATCTTTATTTAAATACCCCTAATCTGTTAATATAATTTGATAATGCTACCCAGTTTTCTATTTCAGCAAGACTTGATACTAGCAAATCTTTTACTGCACGATGAAGCCCTATTTCCATTATGGAATTTCATAAAATGCATTAATTATGGAAAAATATATATATACATTTACAATAGAAGGATAGTAGAAATTCTAATTGAGATGGTGAACCTTTGGAACATCAATTATGTGGTTAAAAGGCTGCTACAGTCACACAGTACATCCAAGTCAGATCTCCACAAGCCAGATCTGTATTGCTGTTTTCTGCTGAATTCAGGGCTGATTCTCTCCTTTACCATTCTCATGACACATATCTTCTTTTTTATAACAATACAGTGGAAAGATGTAATATGCAATGGGAAAACTCTCAGTTGGTGAATTAACTTCTCCTAACTGTCAAGTTATTTTAATTCCATTGTGAACATATACGAACCTGAAGAAAGTAGTAGATTTTGAATTCTCTGTTGATTTAGTCTGATGATCAGACAGGAAAGCTTGACCCATCCGTCCCATTGCTGTTGCCAAATATTGGGCTCAAAAGGAGAAAAAAAGAAAAGAAGGAAAAGTAAACATGGAGGAAAAAATATATCCAACAACTGTGCTAAAACTTATTTTCTTTTTTAGCTTCCTTTTCTTGGTGGAATAATCCAAAATGCTACATGTTTAGGTCTTTTTTAAAAAGATATACCAATGATAAAAGTAAAAATCTTTTCAAAGTCTTTACAAAGTCCTCAACAGAATTTCTAAACTTTAAGGTCCTTGGCAGTGAACATGTTTTCAAATAATCTGAGGTTTCATTAAAATTAATTGCAACTGGGATGCATTTCATAAAACAGAATTAGACTTGAGCCTGCTCTAAGAGGGGGCTAGGAAGAACTGGGACAGAAAGACAAAAGTGAAAATAAGCTGGGATATCTAATAGGTCATATTTAAATGAATAGATCTGAAGATCCATATAAATATCAATATTTAAATAATACTGAGGAAAATATATGTCCTAGTAGGGTTTCAAAAAGTATAAACACAGCATGAGAATTTTATTCAATCTCTATAAACCTGGGTTTCTAAGTTAGGGCCTTTCCTCTGTATAGATTTGAAGAGCCAGATGCCGTCCTCAACAGGGTGACTAATTATGGAGACTAATATACTATTGCTTTAATAAGAGCTATTGGTAAGTAATTACCTCCATTAGGATTTCTGTGTTTGCAATACTGCAAATTGTTGTTAAATGATGCTCTTTCCTGTCAGAAGCATAGCTACTCTGGTAGTGGTTTTCTTAAAGCCACTTTTAAAGTTTGGGCAGTAGGCACCGAAAAGCAGACATGATTAATAAAACAAAGAATAGTACCTGTACTGCATATGCAGATTGAAATCATCAACCCATTCAAGTTGTTGAGCAACCACGAGTTAAAACAGATTAAACAGAATTTGTTCTGCAGTGTACGATGGAATTAATTTATCCCCTGAGACCAGTAAATCTCTGAAGATTTTCACTATCTTCTTTTTGCAGCTGATAAGATCTAGAAGATGAACACTTGTCCGGATGATAATAAAAACAGCTGAGCTGTCTTTCTGTAATTTTTATATCATTTTAATCATATGGCTATTATTGTGTTTATTATTTCACAATATCTTGCAATAAATTAACATTATATGTGACAATATTTGGATAAAATTAAATAACTATATTACTAAAACATTATTTGGAAGTGACACGATCCCTAAAAAGAACCAATACCAAACAAGTACTTTATTGATATAGCTTGAATTTCGATGCCTCAAATGGGAAGAACAGACATCTGTACAGCTGCAACTGCCACCACCCATACGAATCATTCCTGTTTGAAATCTTTCTTTTCTGTGTTTACAGCGCTTGTGTGAATCTGAGAACAGTATGGCTGATTATTGGGAAAAATACAACCCAGTAAAAAAGAATGGGGAAGACCAATATCCGCTAGTAGAGGGCAAAAAAAAAACCAAGACACAGCTCTTACACAATAACACCCCTACATCTGTCTTTGTAAGTCTTCATTTGGACTGTGTTACTGACATTTACAAGTCTGCAGATTTGGATGATAGCAAAAATTCATCATTTCCAATAACAGAAATCATCCTTTGTTTTGAAGATTTAATGTTTTTAATCTCTATGTTTGTTTACCTCCAGTTAATTTTTAAAATAGCAGTTTTTGTACTTCATACAAAGTTTTCCATGTAACTTCAGCACAGGCATGGTCTTACAAGTATCTTCTGATTAATTTTTTTTGCTTCTATTGTACCGCAGTTAGAAGATTTATGTAGTTACTTCTTGAAGGTATATGCTATTACATCTTCAAGTAATTTTACCTTCGTTTTAAACATTATTTTCCATGCAGCCAGTGTGGAGCACAACAGTGTTATTGTAAAATGAGGGAGGAATGAGTCAGAGATAAAAGAGAAACAGATCCTGTCATATTTATCCCCAGTTTGAAGCAGAAGTCCTCTTTAGAGAAAATGTGTGTCCACAGCAACAGTCATTTTCTCTCACTGTATGACTGTCTAGACAGCTTTTATTTTTCATCAAATTCTTTGGTCTTTTATTTCTGCTAGAATTTGTAAACTGCAGGTCATTGGCAGGAATCAATTGTATGTTTTGATGAATCCCTTTATTTTATCTTAGATACATCAGTATGAGCAAAGGTTTCAATAAAAGGCCTTTGTTATGGAATTGTTCAAGGTGAAAAGGACCAGGAGGGCCATCTTTGAATTTTACTTTCTCTGACACCTAGAGAGGAGCCCCCAGATGTAGTGGATGCTCCATCCCTGAAGACATCCAAATTAGCTTGGACCAAGCTCTGAGCACCCTGATCTAGCTGAGGATATCTCTGTTCATTGCAGGGGAATTGGGCTAAATGACCTTTAAAGATCCCTTTCAACTGAAATAATTCTGTAAGTGCAATGGTGTGCAGCAGTTGCCTCTAAAGAGTAGAAATGGAAAAAAACAAAATCAACAACTCGTCACAAAATTCTCTCGCAGGATTTTCTAGGATTGGTACAATTTTACAGAATCCTCAGGAATTGAGACTTGTGCAGAAACACGTTTTAACTTCTCAGAAGTAAGTCTCCATTCCCTGTACTTCTGTCCTTGTACCAGAGGAACCATCTGGATCACCATGTTTTAATGTTGTCTGTATATGATTGTTGAAATAAGAAGTTCCACAGCCTAAATGCTGTGCACTTCTGCAGTCCTCTCAAAAGAAGGAAGTGATATTTAAAGTAGAAAAATTGCTGAGACTTAAGTTCAATACCTGTGGTCCAGTCCTAAAAACAGTGGCAACACAAGAAACAAGCGTAAGAATTTGAAATATAAGTAAATGCTAAATAGATATTGAGGATATTTCTTGATGGTTGCTACAAAGACACCCAGCAGGATTTGATATAAGTGTCATTGAATTTCATTTGGAGAGGGACATAAAAGCAACATCTTTGTTAAAGAGTAGTACCTCCCCATAGGAATAGATACAGAGGACCAAACATCTGAAGACCTGTCATTCATGCTAAATGAATTTTGAGGTAGAACATATCTACTCAGCACCAGTCTGGTCTTGTGCTCTGAAGAAACATAAACAAAACAAGGATTTCATGAATTGCCATGTGGTCAGTTCTGAAATAAACCCATATAAGCACTTTTTAAAAAATGGTAGATCCAAAGCAAAACAAAAACAGAAAAGAAAAAAAAAAAAAAAAAAAAAAAGGAAGGAATGGATATTATTTCAAGAAGTATTTTTTAACAAAGGTTATCATTTTACACAACAAATGATTTTGATCATCCTACACATCACAGTCTCAAGCAAACAAAGGCAATGAATCTTGGATCTACATACTAAAAATGTTATCTTGAGAAAGAAATGGGGATTTGGGTAATATTCCAAAAGAATTTTTTTCCTCATTTCTCAACTAACTTTTCTCCAGAGTAGAAAGGGAGTAATTTCACACTTAGAAGTAATCTGACTACTTTAACAGCTAGGACTATATTTAAAAATGTATTTAAATACCTACAGAAAAAGTTTCTAGTAGAAATTGCTTAACTCCTGCACAGCAGCCCAGCTCAGGAGGCATTTTTGGGGATTCTCAGGGCCATAAGCATTCATTTAGCTTATTAGTTACTTGGACCATAAGTGCTGCAAGCATTCTGTTCTGGAGGAAGGAATACCCAGAGAGAAAACACTGATTTAACTAGTTTTCCTGTTAGTCGCAATGCATCAAAATGCATGGGGCCCATCACACAGAGCCTCCATCAGGATTACACTGACTACTCTGCATATCTTTATCCCCCTGTGCTCTGGGGTCTTCTAGAGAGTTCCCAGTTCATCCCTCCCAGCATGTGGGCACAGACAGTGCTGTCCTAATTTCATTCAAACCAGTGCTTAAACCAGTGAGTTGCTTGAACCTCTGGGGGAAGGTTCAAACCTTTCAGGTTTGTGCTAGCAACTCAATGGTTTTGCCTGCAAACCTTTGATGAAAGAATCTTGGCTCAAGTGTTTTTTTCCTCTCCCCTTAATTTATCATTCACTGTGTCTGGTTTCTTATGAAGAAAGAAGAATACATATAATTGCATTCAATTTAGGAGATGTGTTTGAGTAGTAATCATTTCATATATATCAAAACACGATTTTGAGGCTAGCCAATATCATATATATATTTCTCTACTTTTAAAGGGTAACAGCAAACTAGTAAACACAGTGCTACCCCAATGTGTTTCTTACACACATTTTTCTTAAAGATCCTCATTTAAATTCAGGCTAATCAATAAAAAAACACTACCAACATAGCTTTGAAATTTTAATTTTCTTTTGAAATAAAGGTCTGTTGTAGATAGAGTTGTTGCTTGCCTCTGAACGCTCTTTGCTTTTATTATACAGCATTTTTTCTTACAGCTGCTAAATCCTATTTTCACAAGGAAAAAAAAAAGGCACCTCTAATCATCAAAGCAGCACAATTTAGGCCTTTATTATGTCAGTCATTAATTGTCTTTCTTGTGAGCTCACAATGTCATAATATTCTTTTTGATTAATGAGGATCTTACAATTACAGGGTAGGAACTGTCATGCTGTACTGTAGAGACTGTCTAAAGGCAAAAATTACAGTTAATGCTAATGCGTTACCGAAGACTTAGGGGTGGAATTATTACTGTCACCAATTCAAAAGGGGATGCATCTGGAAGACTGACAGCTTTTGTCATTTCTGGAGTGCAGTTTTTAGCAGCCGATGAACTCTCACATAGGACATATTGAATTTTCACTCCCACTTCTGCACTAAGATTAAGGGTTCTAGAAACTGGAGAAAACATAAGCAGATGATAAGCAACATAAGTGAACCTAGGGCACGAGCAAATATTACACAACCTTTTTTCAACCATAGGAACAAAAACATTTTGGACTACCACAAACTTTTGAAGTTCCTTATTAAAAGTAATGGACTGTGATAAGCAGGAGGTCAGGAAACCGCATGATTCAGTAGTATTTTGCAACTTCAATTTATATGACATTTTTAGTATTATCAACAACCCACAATATTTTAAGCACGTTTAATGATCTAGCAGACCTCTGAATCAAATATCAAGCTATCTGAATAAATAACATCCAGCTTTACAACAAGCACGACTGCTAAGCATCTTATTACCAGCCTGTACTCTGAATTTCTCTCAACAGCAGGTTGAGTTCCTGGAGCAGAAGGTTGTATTCAGGGCAATGTTCAGCAGCCACTGATGGATCAAGTCTCAATGATTCTCTTTGTCCACTTGCTAAATCCATTTTGGTGAAGGATTCATGCATCAAAACCAATCAGCAAATGCCAACTATCACAATTCCACTGAATTCAGTACAGCCCTCCAGTCTCTCACCAGCCCAGTAAATGACACTCATTTTTTCTTTTTGTTTCAAATAGCTTTTCAGCAGGAGATGCAGATGAGGCAGCCATGTTCTCTCACTTCTATATCAAGACTGCCTTTGGAAACCTTCATTGCCACAGAAGTATTGATAATGGGAAAAAGTGAGAGGTGCCATGATCTTGGGAAATTGTTTTTCTTACAGTGTTAGCTGAGGTGATAACACAGACTTCTGCGTGCTCTGCTAATGTTAATCCAGTTGTCATTTGTGTTTAGGAGACAACAGCCCAAGCAAAATAAAGAAGTTGCAAAATAATATCTAAACATATTCTTAGAAGAAAATTCTCTGCTAAGATTTGCTGCCTGTTTGCACCGATGTCAGTGGATGCTTCTTGTTGTGTGCAATAGAGCCAGCCTGCAGTGGGCAATAACTTGCTTCTGCTTGGTGAAAACTGATCCATGTCCATCCCGTTCTTGGCCTCTACATTCACAATCCTCATTCCATAACACAGATATTCATCCTTGTAGATTGACACTGCATTCCCTCAAATTGGACAAGGGACTGCTTACAACAGCATCAACTTTTTGTATTTCAGCCCCACATTGTAGAATACAATCATCCAGAACAACCACATGGAGAAGTTTATCCAGCTTCATCTTCAAAATCTTCCAGCCATTTCATTCCACTGTTCTTCTGAAGACTGTTCCACAACCTTCTATAATCTGAATGCTATTCCAGATGGCTAGAAAATGTCTTCTGTTTACCAGCTTAAATTTATTCATGGGTTCTGTTTGTTCTCCTGCCAGTATTATTCTGTAGCAACAAATTTTAGTCATTACTGAGTTGGGCTTGTATTAGCAAGCCATAACCTAAAGACAAAAGGATCATTGTCTTGCATTTGTTTATGGACTATTTCCCCTATATTATTTTAATGAAAAAGATGCAGTGAAGGACTGTGAAATATAAATGAATATCATTGGCAGATAATGATAGCTTACAAAGTTGCATAACAATTAACAGGCTTCCTAAATTATAGTTCACGCTGTAAATGATTAATATCTAATTATCTATACATATATATCTCTATAAGTTAATTATCTGTAGCTTGTTAAATTTGTAAGTGTTCTACAAAAGTTTCAGACATTAATAGAGTAATTAAAAATTTATCAATAAAGTACTTTGACTTCGTTATACATACAATGTATGTACTGCGTATATTAACCCAGTGATCTGATTTGGCATGTAAGAAGAAGACTTTTGATGCTGTAGGTGACATTTTAAGCACATGAGCCTTCTGCTGAACTTCTGTCCTTACTGGGAATCACAGGCTCCACACTCAGCACTCATCTCTTTTGACTTGCCACCACAACCCGCCATCCTTCACCCTGCTGTCTCCCTTCTACCTTCTATCTTCCCCTTCCAGACATTCCCCATTCACCTTCTTGACCTTCCTGTATTGCCAGTGTATGCATGGAAAACAGCTGTTTGCAGGGCAACTGTAAATGCTGCTACTCTCTCAAGAGCACTCCCACCTGCAACCAAAAGCACAAGGCTCTTCCTTATCCTTAAAACAGTGGGATTGCACAGACATCAGAAAAGGGCCATTCGGGCAGCTTATACTCTCTTTTCTGGCACAAGTAAGGCAGGCAACTTGCTACTTGAAACACCACTACCCCTCCAAAGAGGCAAAAAATGTTTGTTTCTGTTTGATTTTGCTGCATGTTGCCTTTAAAACTATTACAGAGGGTCAAACAGTATGGGGAACTGGATTTGGTCAGGAGACAAACCTACTGCACTCATCCCAAATGACTTTGTCAGACCAAAATTTCCTCAGCCCTCAAGACAGAAAAAGGACAGTACCAAATCAATTAAAGAGTATGTGCTTCTGATTCTCCCATGGCCACTTACATGTTTGAACCACAAGAAATAATGACTTGTATTGCCCACTACATGGTTGGATTATCAACCAGGCCCGGTGTGGTAGGAGGGTCTCTCCTGAGAACCCAATGGACACCTCCTCTAACCAAAGTAAATAAGGGGACTGCCTTTCCAGCTCAAATGGCATTTTGGCTCCATGAGGCTACTGCACCAGGTCCTAATTCTCACTGCAAGTTGATGCATTACTTGACATGTCAAAAATATACAGCCAATCCTTAGTGACCAGGAGGATCTCCACAATATTTTGTATTTTTTCCTTATGAAATAGATTTCCTCAGAACATACTCATAAATCTTTGGCTTCTTTGCCAGAACATTTTGTCCAAAGCTCTCTATAAAAGGCATGCCTGAATAATCTGCTGCTAATAAATTTAGATGGGTGTTTACATACAAATGCTGCTCCTTCAAACACAGTACCTATTTCTCCAGATATGAGAAGGAGAGAGGACAGGTTTGCTTGAAGCTTGAATCCATTACAGCTTAGTGCCTGAAACCATTACTGTGAAAGAGATATAAACTCCATTGTCAGTAACCTTTATATTTTCGTTTTACAGGTTGAGCAAGATTATTTCTTCCTAACAAGCTTCAGGGGAAAAACAACAGCAAAAACTTATTCTGCCACACTGTTACTCCGGGATCTTCTCCAATAACTGTTGGGGAAAATAGGAAAGACTTTTGCTTTGCCTTAAGTTAAGCCAAAGCCCCAGAAGAAGACTGAGATGGCATGAAATAAAAAGGAAATAAAGAAATAAAATAAAAAGGAAAAGGAAATAAAAATAAATAAAAATAAAAATATGAAGATTTTTTACCTTAATTTTGGATGGCATTAGGATTGACCTAGTATATATTTTTTTTCTATTCAAATATTCACACTTGAAAAAGGATAATATTCTAAAAGATATCCTTGTAAATATATTCTATACCTGTAATTTTGTCAGAGATGAGTAGTAAATAATAGCAAGGTTTTAGTCATTTTTACACTCTATTTTGTAATACTTTTACCAAGAATATATCATTTAATTCTGACTTCTTTAAAAATAATGCTTGATTTGCCCTTGCCCAGGCACTTACAAAAAGACCTCACTGTGTTTTAAATTTGCTCTTGCTGGAGTTGGCAAACTGAAAACAGAGAGTGCTGTATATCTAAGAGAAGAACAGTGGATCCAGAGTTTTCACATTTCCACTAGGATTAAAGAGAATTGGTCTCGGTTGTATAGAATATAGGAAAATTGATCCATTTGCTTTTTTCTTCCCAGTAAATAAAAAGATTTTGTGTGTGGTTTACTTTGTTCTTTAAAAAAATAATCTGCTCTGCTCCCAGTAGGCAGTCTGGATTATAAATGTAGTATTTCAATTGGCAGATCAGCCAGCTTTCATGGGAATTAGCAGAGTATCCCATGGAAAACAAACAAAAATAATCTGAGGAAAGATGTGGGCCACAGAGAAGTTCTTGTTCGTGTAGTGCAGGGTGCAAGTTTACTAATGTGACTCCTTAGAGCTCTTCTCTTATCCACAGGTCGGGGAAGGAAACCATTTCCTTCTTACAAGAGGAAGGAAAGAAAAACAAATATACAGAAGACTGATAAAAGTACTAAGAATAAGCACTGACAAGTCTTTGAAGAATTACTTATTCATCAATAATATTTACTTAGCTATAACAGATGTTCAGAAGTCAGCTTTTCACTGTTTCAGTACAAGATCTATTTTAAAGTAACATTAGTAAAGAAAACCCACAGTGTGGCTATAGACTAGATTTCAGGATTTAGAAACTTGTTACTTAAGGAGCTCATTTAACTCCAGGTAAACTTCTGAGAAGAAGCCTACCAGCTGGTGAAAGGACCTCCAAACTGAACTGTGTGAATTTAAGCAACCCAAATACAAGTAGCTTTGCAGTTTGGCAGTTATGATCTTGAATGTTGCAAGACAGCTCAGATATATAAGAACACATGCTTGCTTGATCAGCACCAGAGTCTTCATAGAATACTCTGGGCAAATCTCAAAAGGCAAAATGTGGACAAGGCTGCCAAAGAGCCTTGTAAGAGGGTAAGAGCGAGAAAAACTACCAGCGACTTTTGGGGCAGCAATCCAGTGCTAAGCTTCACTGGTGATAGGTGCACTGGACTCCACTTGATAACCTCCGGGTGTTTGGGCAGAAAAGCTGAGACGTGCTGGTTGCTCCATTTCCAGATTTCTGGTTTTGGAGATGGAAAAAAAACTGTCTGCGGTGCTTGGTCAGTTCTCCAGCCTCCTCCATGCTTACATAGCTATGGATGCTTAGGCTGAGCTAAACCTTTCACAGAATACCTCCATATCCATAAGGAGTGCAACCAACTGGCCATTCATCTAAAGAAAAAATGTATGCAGTAGGAAGTGCAATTTCACGTCCTATCTGTCAGGGCGTTCTGCTGTAGTGTATACTCCTCAGCAAAGCAATCATGGCCTGAAAAAGGTGAACATGTGCTCCAAGCTCAGCAGCAGCCAAGATGTTGTGTATTTTCTCTGCAGTACAAGGTGCCACTCAACTACGGACTGTTATTGTGATCAGCAGGCACTAAGAGCCCTGGGGAAATCTTCTCCATGTGTGCAAGGCACTCTCCACTTCTCTCCCTTTTAATTGAATGAGTGATTTTTGCCAAAGCAGAGAGAGAAACACTCCTCACAGAGTCTGCCAGCTGGGCCCTGAACATAAAAGGGGCTGACTACAGGACCCTTGTCATTCATGGATAAAAAACCTCCCAGCCTACAAACAGAAGCTGTTTTGCTTCCCTAGCTGTAAGCACCATCCACTGAGTTAGTCTACTCCAGGGTACTCACAGGTGCAACAGCTCCCCTCTAAGCTCCTCATGATTTCATATGAGGCTGGCTTCTCCCACAACATGCTCACAGCTATTAGCTTGTTTCTGAGTTCCACTTCAAGGCCCTTGCCCAGAAAAAGGAACCTTTTCTGCTAGCTTAGTTTGAATGGGCTTGATGAGTGGCATTTATGAATGATTTTGTTCACAGCACCTAACAAGCCTCACAATAAAGTTACTCACTTATGACCTTTTGTTTTTGTTTTTGTTTCTGACGAATTCTGAGAAGTGCTTATGTGATTAATTACAGTGCTCTGAAGTAAACATCTTATACAACAGCCACTCAGTGTGTGTGTGTATTCAGCCCGTTCCCTCCTAAAATATACATATAGGTAGGTCACTCCGAATGTAATGCCTCCTACTTATTTACTCCTACTTATTTTTGGAGAAATTCTGCTCCATATGGACTTCCATGTCAGATGCCATTTTGTCAGACTGCCCTTCTGCTGCCATCTGTTGCACAGCAGTAAAATGTAAGGGGACATTAGCAGGAAAGTTCCATCTCTACTGCCACACCACCAATATCTGCCTCTGACATAAAATAGCAGGCCTAAAATTACTTTAAAGTAAATTTCAGCTTTGATCAAGGTAATTAAATGTTACGCATACAGATAATAAAACAGTTGGCGTTACTGGCGGAGCAGCCTCAATACACAGAAACATAAGCCTTTTTTTCATTTTGTTATTGTTTTTGAGAAATAAGCTCATTTGGAGCATAGAATGCTCCATTCTAAGCATGCCAAAGTTGGAAACAGGATGCAGAGTAAATACAACCAAGGTACAAATTAACACTTCTTTTTCTTTCTTTTTCTTTTTCTTTTTCTTTTTCTTTTTCTTTTTCTTTTTCTTTTTCTTTTTCTTTTTCTTTTTCTTTTTCTTTTTCTTTTTCTTTTTCCTTTTCCTTTTTCCTTTTCCTTTTCCTTTTCCTTTTTCGTTCTCCCTCTAGAAAATGTATTTGTTCTTTTGGAGGCTGAAATTTCACTGAAATAATACACATTCCTGAGAAAACCACTCTGCACTTCTGGAAGTTAAAAGCTATGATGCTGTAAAAGCAAACAAAAAACTTTAAGATAAGAAATATATTGGCTCAGTTAAAAAAAAATAAAAATGAAAGGAACAGTTGAGAGTAGGGAATGAAAGTGAACTTCATTCACTGGCTTTGGGCAAGGATATAGCAAAGGCAAGGAAAGGTTGTTTGTTTGTTTGTTTTTTCTGGAACTTCAGTGAGCACCAAGAATCTCTATGTCAGTGCACATTATGTACTGTTTAGTAGTTACAAAGTGCACAGAGCTTAATTAGGAATCATTATAGTAGTTATCCTAACACTTTTAATCCCACTGTGATACAGAAGTGAACCATAAGGCCCAGTTTTGGCTCTCAGTACTTCTGGCACATGGAAGAACTGCTCAGATTAATCCAACTGCCCCAACTAACAAACCTACACAACTGAATACTACAATCCTATTTACAGATAATATGAAAAATAAAGGGAATTAAGAACTTGATTTGAATTTACAGAAACAAAAGGGGAACTTTCCTTTTTCTTCACATCCTGAGAGAGAAGGGAAAGTATTTACTAGAGCTGTTGGTCTTTGGAATACGCCATTTCTCTTGAACAAAAACTGCTACTGCACAAGCTGTTTAGAAATCAGGGAGATGGATGTGGAAGTAAGGAAAGCCATCAGATGCCTGGCACTAGTGAGGCTCTCATGAAAAAAGACATGGAGATGGGGACAGGAGCTACCAAAAAGAAACATATAAAGACAGGCAAGATGGGGAAAAGAGTGAGCTGCTAGAGCACAAACGAAACCCTGAGCGCATTCATGAGAAGAAAACACTTCTGAAAAGTATCACACCAATGTAATTGCTGAGAACCAACAGTTCCAGTACTAACTTGGAGGATTAGTAAGAGGCAGTTTCAGAGCACACATTAAGATTGCATGAGTTTCTTCAATAGACGTGATGTACCATGCAAAGATAAGGAGATCTTTTTTTTATCTGCAACTAATCTTATTTTCTAAGTCCTGTGGCTGCCACCATTCAACCAAAGGTGTGAGTCCTTCCTAGTACCTTTGTCTTCCACATACCTAGCTATGGCAGTGGCTAAGTGGGGCTGCCTCACAGAAGACATTGCATCTCAAATGTAGATCTGAACACCAGAGTAGTTCCAGTCTAAGGGATCACCTGTCTCTGGGGACAGAAAGACTTTAAAATAGCTAACAGGACTGCCAAGCAGAAGGACAGATGCTGTAAAGACTGTTCCTTAATGTTCTGATTGCATGTTTGTGGGCACAATATGCATAGATAAATTTTATTAAATAGAACTTCGGATAAAACCATAAATATATGAATATTATCTTCTGGTCGAAAATACTTGATGCCAAGTGGAATCACACTAGTGTTTCATGACCCATCAAGCCAGAAATGTCTTCTATGACCAATTTCTGGGGTCAATTGCTCCAAGATTTCATGTACAATGAAAGGTAAACAAACTCAAAACTTGAAGAACAATCTGACTTTCAGATTAAAGCCTTTCAGCACTTACATCAAAATTTCTGAGGTTCAGAAGTTACACCCTGAAGCCAAACCAGTGCCTGGAATTTAATTTTATTGGAAAGCTTTTCATCAGGAAGACTGATCATCTCTATGCACTGTTGAAAATAACTCCACAAAACAAATGGATTTACAAGTGTAGTATGTTTCATGTGTCATTAACTGTGCAAACAAAGGTTTCATTGGCTTGTTAGGAGGAAGGTGAGACTGTAAACGAGAAAGTTTTCCTCCAATGAAGAAAAGGAATGGTTATTAATAAGTGGATCTTTCTACTTCAGAAAAAAATCTCACTGATTATTTTTCTTTTTGAAACAAATGAACCTTGGGTTTGCAACCTAGCAAATTCCTTAATCAACCAACTAACCACGCTATCCATTATGCATAGAACAGTGCACATTTGATCAATGGCAGTGTTTTTGTTCATGCTATATCAACTAAATAAGTTGAAAAAAAAGCAACAAAAACCTCCACATTTTGTGGATATTTTCAGTTGCTGAGTCAGAAAACAAAATAAGGCCCCACATCTGCATTTATTTTTGTTCAGTAAAGCTTGCATCTCCCTTCAGGGCTGAGAGCAAGCAAACTGCTGCTAACCATGATAATTACACAGCACTCAGCATGATGAGTAGAATAACATTGTAACTGTCCAAGGGTTTGAACAATCTGGACTAATTTTGTATAGTGTATAATTTACAGTAAAGATTGGGAAAGTGTTTTCTTTGCTCCAAGAACACTTTTATCCTTTATCTCTGGATCATTATGCATGGGGGCTAGCTTGTACAATCAAATTCAATCCAGATGAAGAACATCTGCAAAAATAGTTTATGTTATTGACATTTGCATTGACATCATTTTATCTGAGTCCGATTCTGTTTGTGATGGTCAAGGCAATATAAAACAACCAGGACCCCATGGAGTCAATCAGACAAAATAAAAATATGCACACTCTTGAAACGTTACCACAATCACAGCATATTAGTGACAGTGAATGAACCAGGGTGAAAGGACTCAAGAAAATATTAATGAGCTCTGTGCTTACGAATGGTTTGTTTTTCTTCAGGAGGCCAGGGTAAGGCTGTCATATGCAGTTACATGTTAAGAGCCTGCTTCTGCAAAGACCTAAGTGCTAATTTTACACACTGAAGAGTCACTGAGAAGCAACTGGGACTAATAATAATTGAGAAAAGTTGTAGATGAGAGCCCATATAATTTCTGAGTAACGGTTGTGGTGGTGCCTAGCAATGGGAGTTATAAATATTAGAACAATCTTCATTACTGCTGTGTATAAAGCAGCAGCATGATCTAAAACTATTTTTACTTTTCTTAGAAATAAACAGTTCACTGCTGGGAATGAACAGTATCATCCTTTATGAGTCTCAGACAAAAACCTTACAATAATAATCAGAACTCTTAACAGTGCTCTGGTTTCTATGGCTTTTAAAGACCTATTTTTCATGAAACTGTTTAAACAGGGGGAGGAAATAAACAGAGACAGAGCAGGAAAGAGGTAAGGGGAGATGCAACACCTACAAAAATGTTTTCATTTACCAAAATCAAGATTTCCAGTAAATTAAAATCCATACATTTTCAATACTAATGCATATTTTAAAAATACTGTAGATTTTATTATTAATACTAATAACAATAAGGCTTTTTTTTTTTTGGATTAAAAAGTTTTCTTATTCAAAAAATATCTTGAACAGTTATATTCCTGGCATGAAACATGGTAATTTTCCTCTCAGAAATTCAGCTCCATTCCCACATTGGAGCAAACACAGACCCCTGTTTTGAAGGTCCAAAAATGGGACATATTTTTTGGCAATGTTTCATTGCTGCCATCTGTAAAACAGGAATAAGAATTACCAGGGCTGTAATGGGAATTATACAGTCAGTAATTACAAAGCTCTTTGAAGAAAGGATTAAAGTAACCATAAGTATTACTGATGTTACAAAGCTGTAGTCCTTAGGATTGTTTCTAAATAACATTCTTACCAAAAAGACCTTTCTGACTCCATACATTGCTACTAAAGAATGCAAAGAGATGTCACCCTTTATCACACCAGTTGGCAGATCATATAATTATACCTGGCTACTGTAAAACATACTTCAAAACTTGATCTCATTCCTGCATATCAGAAAAATACATAGACAAAATACGTAATAGGTGGGCCAAAAATTTCTACATTTCAATGTTTCTATATCTAAAACTGCATTTTAACCGTATTCCATAAAATTTAGTACAATTTTTCACTTCTTAAAAAGTTAAAACATCAATAAGCAAATAGGTGAACTGTTGAGGCTTGAACATTCTGAAATATATTTTCCTTTTAATTCAGTATTCATCCTTATAATGGATTTAACACTGAAATACTGCAAGTCAAAAACCAGACAAATTTAAGTCACTTGTTCATGCTCTAATACACTTACAGCAGACGGTGACAAATCAAAAAGGTAAATAATAAAAAGTAAAATGACAGAAGAAAATAAGAGCCATTAGTTACATCAAGTTTTCTCCACATAATTGTATTTCTGAGGAAATGGTTCACTTCTTTCACTAGTTTCATTGCTACTCACAGTTCTAAAAGGAGGTGATGAAAGTCTATAAGCAGAAGACAACAATTTGGTTTGCTTTCCAAGCTACCTTGGATGCTGTAGCATGGATTTTAGCATTACATTCTGGAACAAAACCCTAAAGCACAGATGCAAAACTAAACATTCCCAGGTTGGCTGCTACACTCAGCAACTTTGTTTATCCAATGCACATTAGGCATAAGACTTCCCAAATTACATCAGACCCTAAGTATTTACACAGCAGGGGATTAAACCCCCCTCCCTGAGAAAGGAGAAGAAGATTAAATGAAATACTGCAAAAACATGTCTGGAGACCAACTTCAGATACGTATATGTGCATCACACTTTTTATTATCATAAGGACTGCAATTTAAAATGTCACATAGGCCACATTCTCCTCTGGTATTGCTAAGTGCTGGTAGCACTCACATAGCCTTTTTTAAAAGAAGCTCAACCCAGAGTGATTTTGTGCACGTGTTTTTTTCTAAGAAAATGGGAGAAGAAAGACCAAGGTGTTTTTTGTGTGTGTGTGTGTAATAAAAATGTTAGGGTCTGTGGGGTATTTTTCATCTTTGGAAGACTTTTGGGATACAAGTAGCAAAATAGTTCCCAAAGGGCAGAAGGAAATGGTTCATGCAGAGATTTTTTCTTTCAACTGTTTTCCAGGATATGATTTTTATGGTAGAGTTAGCTAGCCCTTTAATGTTGATATTAAATAATGGGAAGTTTAACACTTAGCTAGGTCACTGTATTGGGTCAGATCAGCTGCTGTACATCAGCATAACTCCACACACACTTATCCCAACCAAAGTTCACTTATTTACAGTAGCTAAAAGTCCAGATATAAATCTTGTAGAAACAAAACATCCACTTATAACAACACTCCTCTTAATTCCTTCCAAATCTTGCATTTAAGGGTGTTCTAAATACACACTTTGCCTTCCTTATTCATGAAACCCCACAATTTTTGATGGAGTTTACTTGTTTTCTTTGACTTGACCTCATTTCTTCTACAACTGAAAATACCCACCTTAGCAGAAAAAACCCACCTGTTTTCAGAGCTTCAGTATTTCTATTATCAACCAATCAAAGACCAAAGTTACAGCTTGTTAGGACATTTCCTGTGGGTTCAGTTGCTGTTGTCCTTAATCTTGCACTGGAAAGTGGCATTCTTAGTGTGCACTGGAAATATGAATTAATACCACTGATGTTACTGAAGCATTCTAGATTTATGTATATAGTTGAAAACAGACTTAGATAACCAATTCCCCCCTGAAATTGTTCAACATTAATTTATCAGAGTAGACATTTTAACTCCCTATAATCGCCTTGTCTCACTGATACTTTTCAAGCAGGTAATTTATGCTGTTTTTCACATGCTTAAGAATTCCAGCAACTCAGTAACTATTTTTTCCCTCAGTGTTGAATTGTACAAAGAAAAAAACAAGCTGAGAGGCGTAGGTGGTACAATAGAAGGAAGAGATGCCATCCAGGGAGACCTGGACAAGCTTCAGAAGTGGGACCGTGGGAACCTAGTGAGACTCAACAAGGCCAATTGTAAGTTGTATCACTTGGATCAGAGCAATCTCAGATATGTGTACAGACCGGGAGAGCAACTCATTGAGAGCTGCCATGATGAGAAGGATTTGGGGGTTCTGATCGATGAAAAGCCAGACATGAACCAGCAGCGTACCCTTGCAGCTCAGAAGACCAAATACATTCTCGGCTTCATCAAAAGAGAGGTGGGCAGTAGAGAGAGGGAAATGATTGTCCCCTTCTGCTCTGCCCTTGTAAGGCACTTAGTCCAGATCACAGAATCACAGAATGGCCAGGGTTGGAAGGGACCTCAAGGATCATGAATCTCCAACCCCCCTGCCACATGCGGGGCCACCAACCTCCCCATTTAGTGCTAGACCAGGCTGCCCAGGGCCTCATCCAGTCTGGCCTTGAACATTTCCAGGGACGGGGCATCCACAACCTCTCTGGGCAGCTGTTCCAGCACCTCACCACTCTCTCTGTAAAGAATTTCCCCCTGACATCCAACCTAAATCTTCCCTCCCTCAACTTAATACCATTTTCCCTTGTCCTGCAGTTATCTACCCTTTCAAAGCCCCTGTGTGGGCTCCCTTTAGGTACTGAAATGCTGCAATGAGGTCACCCTGCAGCCTTCTTTTCTTCAAGCTGAACAAGCCCAGCTGCCTCAGCCTGTGTTCATAAAGGAGATGCTCCAGTCCCCTGATCATCTTTGTGGCCCTCCTCTGGACCCTCTCCAACAGCTCCCTGTCTTTCTTCTACTGGGGGTTCCCAGCCTGGACACAGTGCTGCAGATGGGGCCTCACAAGGGCAGAGTAGGGGGGAACAATCACCCCCTGTCCCTGCTGGCCACCCCTCTTCTGATGGAGCCCAGGATACCAGATCTTGGGCCCCTGGAAACATGTGGAACTGCTGGAGTTTATCCAGAGGTAGGCCATGAACACGGCGAAAGGGCTGGAGACATGCTGAGGGAGATGAGCGTGTTCAGACTGAAAAAGAGAAGGCTCCAAGGAGACCCCATTGCAGCCTTCCAGTATTTGAAGGAAGCCTACAAGCAGAAGAGGAATTAAGTTTTTACACTGTTTGACAATAATACGACAAGAAGAAATGACTTTAAACTAAAACAAGGGAGATTTAGGTGAGGTATTAGGAAGAAATTCCTCACTAAGAGGGTGGTGGAGCATTGGCAGTGGTTGCACAAAGAAGTTGTGGATGCTTCATCCCTGAAATTCAGGGCCAGGTTAGAAGAGATCTTGGGCAGCTTGATCTAGGGGGTTGCAACCCTACCCATAGCAGTACAACTGGAAGTGGATGATCCTAAAGAGCTGCTCCAACTTAAGCCAGTCTATGATTCTATAACACAGAGTGTTTGGGAAATTGTAAATTCCTACAGCATGCAGAGAACTTTACATTTCTCAACTCTCAGTCCTATATTGCAGTTCTCCATGCTAGTGTTCCAATACGTCCTGGGAAGGAGAATGATGAATAGAAATCTGCTCTCTTGTAACTTCCAATTTCACATTTCCCTGTGAAGAAACAATAGCTCACATGATTTGATTCTACAGGCAGCTGAAAGTAAAATCTGTTCTGTCATGCTTCATTGTGAATGACAATGCTTATGATATCTTTGTAAGATGTAATTTTTTCAAGTCAATAGAAAGTTGATATTCATAACCTAAGCAATAATTATCCTTTGTAAATGCCCATGTTTTTGGCAGCCACTCTCGTTAAGACTGCTTTAATTCACCATAAACAAGCTGTAGAAAAAAGTGCAGCTATTTGTTCCAGCAGGAAGAAAAGAGATTTTTGTTGTATGGAGAAAATGTAAAAAGCAAGGGGTGGGAGAGTGGCTAATGCTATTAGCCTAGTTCTTGAGGTTTTTCTTTCTTTGAATTTATTCCAATTGTTTGAAAAATGAAAATGTGTTAGCATCAAAGAGGGGGGACATTCTAACTCCTCCATTCATCATTTCATTCCCTTCTTACTGTTTTTGCTGTTATGGAGGCCAGTCTATATAATTTCTTTCTGTGTGTGTGGACTCTTTACTGAAAATAGTTTACCTGTTTTCAGAAAGGCAATTGCTTTTGATTAATAAGCCCTAACCATTAAGTATAGCATCACACTGTTCTGTGTAAGAGCCCATCTACACAGAGCACAGGAGAAACAAGAAGGCAGTGGAGAGATATTTCCTTGTAGCCATCATAGAACAACTGACCTAAAGCCTGAGGAAACTCAGCTGATATTTTTAGCATTACACATGCACGTAGCTTTGTCTTGTCTTCTTATTTTGTCATATATGGCTCCAAGGGAAAGCATACTCTGCTTATTACCCAGACACTGAGATGCACCCACAGCTGCACAGTATTTTGAAAGCAGGCTTAACTCCTTCCCTTCCATTTTTATTTGTTGCTCTGAGATATTCTACATTCACTCAGAAAAACTGTGCAAAGTAAAAGCCGTTTCAACCTAGAAAACAGAATTAGGCAAATAGATATCTACTCTAAGAAATGGACTTTGCAGATCTTTAACAAAAAATTCGCAGTCAGATATATCTCCCATACCCCAGGCTCTCCCACCAGGCAGCTTCCAACGTTGCTGTCATAACAGGTTTGGCAAACTTTCTAATCCTACGTTGTTTGTCCTTTGTGAGAATAGGATAAGCTCTAAAAAAAAAAAAAAAAAAAGCAATTTCTACTTCTGTTGAATTTCTGATGATCCTTTTCTTTACCTCTCAGGGTGTCTCAAATGTCAGGTCAGTGAAAAACTTAGCAGAAATATGAGGAAGTCAACAACATTAATATCATAGTTCCCTGATTGTGAATATCATAGTTCTCTGATAGGCTGTACTGATATCTTCTCACAAAATGACAGATGCCTCTTTTAAGAGTGCTTGCATTCCATATCAGAGTTAAGCACTAAAAAGTTGGACTAATTAGTAAGACAGTACTTTAGGGAAGGAGTAAAATCAGAACTGAACCAAAATTTCAATGTATTATTTTCCATTTCATCTGCTAATGAGCATCAAAACATAGCCTATAAAATGTAATCCACAATCAGGATATACATTCCCAACGTATTTAGCTGAAGCACAAAAACTGTGTTTCAGAAAAGCTGTGCTGCTGAGGTTTTCCTCACACCCAACCTAGGAGGATGAAGGGGAGTAGAGATGTCTGAAATGCTCTATTAAGAACTCAGCAAGCTATTTTCTTCCTCTGATCACAACAAAGATTCCAGCATCTGCCACCAAATCCTTACTTCCTTCATTGGCTCTTTCTTAGCTTAGCCACACTCCAGCAAGCAAAATTGTCAAGGGTCAAGAGGGAAGGTCTTGCTAAGTTGTGAGAAAGGCCATAGCATAGGAGATTTGCCCAGCAACATGGTTCGTTCTCCACAACACTTCCTGTTTCATCTGATTCTGATTTGCAACCAACACTCCTACTGCTGATTAACTCATCTTTTTTCTCTATGTAGTCACTTATTGTTCATTATCATAACTGTATGGTTCAGCCTCCTGAGGGAAGATAACTTGACAGCATGGTGCTGTGCATCATGGCTCATCCGCATGGAACACTCAGGAATCAGAATTATTCTCTTAAGTGGATTAGATGAACCACATTAAAAGCCCAGAACAAATGTGACCTGAATTTGTTTTAGTTTAATTTTCTCCACAAATGAATTAAGCAAAATTAAATTAGGCTCCTTTTACTTCAAATATGTGACTTTGGAGATCTCTAATATGGTTTATCTAATGTACTTTAAGTATATACGTATCTTATCATGCACAGGCAGATCTTTAAAATCCAAGAATTAATGTTCAAGAAAATTCTGGTACACATGCAAGTTTGGGAATATAGTGGATTGCTTGATAAAACATACCAAAACAAAAAGTCAAAATAACATTCCCTATTTTACATCCACATGCGTCTCCCTGGATATTCTGTGCAGTTGTATTCTCAGTACTGCTGTACCAGGGACTGAGTTTCCAAATTCTAAATGCCTGTCTTCAACCTTCACCTTCTGAGACCCTCTTCTCCTGGAAAAAAAAATAAGTAAATCAAAACGAACAAGCTTTCAATATGAGGGGAGAAAACTGCACAATTTAAAGGAATGGAATGCAGCTAGAAAGTACCCGGAGGTAACGAAACACCCTGTCATTTCAATAAAAAGTAAAGAGAGAGGGATCTTCTCTGTGTTATTTTAGTTAGCATGCAGACCCTGAAAAATCAATGGATGGCCAGAGGGTACAATGTGAAAGTGAAGGAAGACGGGAGATATAGGGGAAACATAAGTTATCTTTATACATATATTTCAAATCAACAAATACAATCCTCTATGAAAAACATGAGGTTGCCTGGGAAGATCTCCAATAAGCAGCAGGCACAGAGCCAGCTTTCACTTAATGAAACGGAAAAAAATCACTCAGCTGAGATCAGAATCCCAAATGCACTGAGAGCAGTGATGTCAACCCCCAAGTCTATTACTGACAAAAAAAAAAAAGGAAAAAAAGAAATCCCCAGTGGCAAGAAGGACTTGGATGCAATCTCTTCCAGTGACAAAGTCATCAGAAGCTAAAAGCGTCCTTTGCTGTGACCCCATTGGTTTCAGAAAAAAAGATTCTGGGGAGCTGTACTTCCACCCTTTTGGTGCTGCAGCTGAGGAAGGATGTCCAAATTACAGTGACATCTCAGAGCTACGTTTTTCTCCATAGTGGAAGCATTGCACAAACTCTGTAGTGCTGAGTGGAACCTACCATGTTGCTGGCTATTAATGTAGTCATTTAATCTGCATTTAATCTGTAGGTTTTCCAATAGCTCTCTTCTTGCTGTCTGACAGAACAGTTTTAATCGAAATGGATACAGTACTTCTATTTTCATTTAGCACAAAATGTGTCCTTCTTCTAAGGTGAATAGCTGAGCAGTGACACAATAACATTTAAAATCTTATTAACTAATGATTACGCCTTCTTCCACTTCGTAACCAATTGCTCTATCAGCACAAAGAATGCCCAGATGGGTATCTGGTTAATTTACAGTTCAAAAAGTCTAAGTTAATACTTTATGGTCAGTCACTTCAAAAACAGTTTGATTTTATAGTAGTCGCGTGGCCAACATACAACTGTAAGTAATGTTACCATTGCAGAGCCTGAATATTTGGAATCAGAAAAAGCTTCACAATGACTCGTAGAACTGCTAATTTTGTTAATCTAAATTGATGTATGATTTAAACAAAAGTGGATTGGAGATGCCTGGTTAGAAAAGGCAGCATGCCTTTCATTTAAAGGATAATTTTGCAGTTTGACTGTATTTGATTCAGCAAATTCTGGTGCAGTTATGCCTTTCTTTCAATACACAAGTTGCAGAAGAACAAGCTAGAAATTCAGTGTTCATATGCTAAACATCTGACAATGCACCAAACTTTGTGATTCCTGTATCACAAAGACAATAATACCTCAGAGGAAAGTACGTTATGAATAGGAAGTAGCAACTACCATTATGTTCATTCCAATTTAAGTTCATGGTAATTTATGATTTAGATATTTTCACCCAAAGTAAAAGACTGGCTTGTTAGAAATAGAGGCTATTTCAGGTAATCAGCACCCTGGTAGCAATTCTAACAAGCAAGTGCTTTGATAAGGTACCAAAGTAGCCAATAAAAAAAGCCCAATTGCAATGACATTCATCAATGCAAGCAGTCCTGACAGGACCTCTATAATGTGCTTCAGCTTGGAACAACCCTTGTGCTTTCCTGGGCTATGCTAAAGCACCAACAACATATATTTTCAACCAAATATTGACAGATATGAAAGGTAATAATTTAGCCATTTTCTGACAGTTTGCTTTGAACCAGTCCTAACGGTAGAATGAATGTAATTGCGTGATTATATCAAGAAAAACACTTGAGTAAGTACTCTTGGAAAATTAATAATGAAGTAGGTGAGACTGGATTGGCTGGATTGCTTTGGAAAGTTCAGCTGTCAAGGCCTCTGCCATGCCCAGTTGTTCTTTGAAGTCACTTGGCAAGATTCTGTTTTGACGGGAGATCTCAGAAGACTAATTTACAGTCCCTTTCGTCTCTTCCATCTCAAAATCAATTTTTCAGGTTGGTTTAGTCCATGTACTGTTAAAATCACTCAGAGGACAGACTATACAGAATATGTAAATAAACTCTACCTACTAATCATCATCATGAGTATATCAAGCAATTTTTAAAAAGAATAAGAAGTAGAAGCATTTAAATATTTTGTGTCCAAGTCTGGGGTCCCCAACACAGGAAGGAGGTGAATCTTCTTGAGAGGGTCCAGAGGAGGGCTACAAAGGTGGTCCAAGAGTTGGAGCACCTCTCCTGTGCAGACAGGCTGAAGGAAATGGGCTTGTTCAACCTGGAAAAAAGAAGAGGAAACCTCATTTTAGCCTTCCAATATTTAAAGGGAGTTTATAAACATGAGGGAAATCAACTTCTTACACCGGTAGATAGTGATAGAAGAAGGAGGAATCGTTTAAAACTAAAGGAAAGGAGATTTGAATTAGATGTCAGGTTTTTTTTTTTACTGAGAGAGTGGTGAGGTGCTGGAACAGGTTGCCCAGTGAGACTGTGGATACCCCATCCCTGGAGGTGCTTAAGGTCATGTTAGATAGGGCCCAGGACAATCCAATCTAGTACTTGATCTAGCAGGTGGCAGCCCTACCTGTGGCAGGGGGATTGGAACTTGATGATCCTTGAGGTCCCTTCCAGCTCAAGACATTCTGTGATACTGTGATTCTATGCAATATAAGAACAGTGATACGATTATTTTCACCCTGGTTTACATTTGTGTGGTGAAGTGCATACAGACTAACAGAGAAACATACTCCCTCAGCTCAGTCAAACATAATACCTTCTGGAGGCCGGTAAGTAAAAGTTTCTGAGGGTATCTAAGTCCCAAATTTGATTGTTCAGAGAAAATGTCATCTCTTTGGATTGTACACACTTTGGCATGGCAATCACTGACGTGTGGACCTGTGCGAGCCACAACTTATTTCTAGTTCAAAGAGATTTGGAGAAACAATTTGATTTCACACTTACTGAAGATATCACCTTGGGGTTCTTTATCATGCATTGAGTCTGAAGAAAAAAAAAACCTCTAAAATAAAAAAAAGCTCAAAAATAAAATTCAGGTTTTATATAGTCCGACTGAGAGCAACACAAGTTGGTGCTACACTATGTTTCTTTAAGAGAAAGATAATAATTGCATTGAGTAGGACTTCTAATAGTCTGCAGCAACTAGACAATGAAGTAGCAGATGAAGCAAGTGTGCTAGATGTTTATCAGTGCTTCTCTGATGAGTAACTAAAGGTCATATTCTTATGCAGTTCTACCAGAAACTGCATGAAAAATGAGCAGAAAAGGATAACATCACATTAACGTATGAGAAAGTTAAAATACTGTTCCCGTTTTCCAGTTATTTCAAGAGAAAATATGGAAAATGCATCTGTAAGAGAAGAAAAATAATGTTTTAGATATTCAGCAAGAGAAATAAGACTCTAAAAAAAAGTTCCACATGTTGAACATATATTTCTACTGAAATTTCTAGGTATTTTCAGGACTAGTTATTGGTGCGGCAGCAGTGAAGAAATACGTGGGAAAGTATTTGAAAATTGTCCCATCTGAAGCTTAGAGAAGCAATATCTCAGTTTGTCTATTAACTTAAATCAATTTCTGCCCATCCACATGTATTGTACTTATCACCAGGTTATAGCAGTTAAACCATCCATACGTCCGTGATGTTCTCACAGCTTTACACACAAGTGCTGTAATTTCCTGCGCAGTTTATGAACTCGCATTTAACAGTGTGTTAAAAAATAAAAATAATAATAAAAAAATACAGATGCCAGGCCTGTGAGTAGTCCCTTCATTTGGGGTTTGTTTGCTGCAAGACCTGTATCATGAGTCCAACTGCTGCTGCTGGACTGGGGGAATCAGCGCAGCTTACAGTCATGAACTCTCTGCACCTCCGGTAAATGATGAATCAGGGAATTAGGCTCAGACCTGATGGCTAATTTACTGCCAGCAAGATTGAGGTGGCTCCCAGAGTCTGCTCTTTTATTAGTATTCCAGATCTTGCCACAGTGCCATTTACTGTGGCTTGGCAGGTGCTTTGCAGCTGCTGCTGCTCCACATGAGGAAACAAATACTCCGTCTTTTGTGCCCCAGATGAGGAAAATGTAGCCTGTGTGACAGAACAAGAGATTCCCTGTGGCCTTTGTAGAAACTGGGGATAACACTGGTTAATACGTGGGCAGAGAGAGAGTGCAGCAGAGCACTGAAAAAAGAGCACACGCATCTAATATGTTTCTGGAAAATGATCACTTTCCCACAAGACATATGGAGACAACCGTCTTCACTGACTGTATAATGCCCCTTCACTGAGACAAGGCCAATCTGTGTGACGGATGGCACTAACGTCAGAAATGCACGAGTGTTCTCCTTGGGCGACGAAGCAATAATGTCTCTGCGCCAGAGTTACTGCCGCTATTAAGACTAGGTGCAAGGCATTAATTACATTCACGGCAGAAGCAGAAGCAAAGGCTGAGGCACAGCAACATAATAGTAT
Organism: Perdix hodgsoniae; assembly: GCA_035772895.1. Classification (NCBI taxonomy): domain Eukaryota; kingdom Metazoa; phylum Chordata; class Aves; order Galliformes; family Phasianidae; genus Perdix; species Perdix hodgsoniae. The sequence continues at coordinate 19,368 of JAPSGF010000098.1, read as the reverse complement.
TGAGACTGTCATTTCCCAGTCCAAACTCCTCTAATTAAGTCCCAGCTGATGTCTGCTGTTCAGGTATAGAGTCTTAATTTCAACAGGGGGGGGGAGGGGTGGAAATAAAAATGAAAGCAAACAAACGCAGTTTAAGTTTTATCCAAGTAAGGAAGACCAGACATTTGGAGGAATTTGAATATTTTCATTTTGAACCGAGGGCATTGTTTGGTTGATTTTTTATTTTTATTCTGTGTATCTGTTTCTCTCTCTGGCTCTCCTTCATCTTCTTCTGCCTTGTTTTTTTAACAAAACTTTATTCACTATAAAGAAGAAAAAAGGAGGTTCCAGCATCAAATCTGGGAATTTTTTATATCTACCATTTAAGTCTTCATTCTTAATGAAATTTCAGGTTAGTTTTTAAAAATAAAAGCTTCAATCTGTTTCTTATTATTTTACTTCAAGAGAAAGAAGTAGGCAATCCCACTCCTCTTTATTCTTCCCTTGGCCAACAGAATACTCAAAAACAAAACTTGGAGATGAAATTGCAAAGGTGGTCACATTCGAAAAAAGAATTCACAGTATTTGGAGAGAGACTCCTTTTTTTGGTACTATTTTCACTCCATTTCTGATTTCTTGTTCCTATAGTCCATTTAGCTATCTACCTTGCTGTTTGCTTCCTTTAAAAATTAAACTAGATTTCTTATAAATGTCTACATTTATGTAGGTTGCTCTGAAAGTAACATTTCCTATTTGTTTCCATGGAAACTACAACAGATATGAAGACCGCAATAATACTATTTGATAGAGCACATTCACAGCTACAAAATGCTGTTTTTCAATATAGTCCCTACTGTTAGCTGATACATACGGATGAGCTGATTAAGACACTCTTCCGTTTTGTCATGTGATGGCTGTTTTGAACATGGCTTCTCTTTATCATCACTGTTACCACATCTGAAATACACTGCCTCACTGTGCTCACATCCACTGTTTGGTCTCCATAAACGTTCAGCGAACATCGATGAATGTCAGTGGGTGCAATTTTTTCTGCATGGAGGAATTCAGTTCCACAACTTTGCGTCATATACACTTCCATGTTAGATGCCATTTTGTCAGACTGCCCTCTACTGCAACCAAATGTAATGGAATATTGGCAGGAAGGTTTGACCTCTACTTTCCTATCACTAACATCTGCTTCTGACATTGTGGGCTGACATCATAAAATGGGAGGCATTATTTTTAGAGCAGCCCTCATAATTCCCTTAATGGAGGGGGAGGAGGAGAAAGGTGGATTGCTGAAGAAATCATTAGTCGATGGTTTATATAGCTGTGATTTCATTTTCAGGTTATTAAAAACTAATGACTTGTCATTTAATTAGACTAGGTGATGAGAATCCACTTAAAAATTAGAAATAGACTTAAAAGCTGCTTATTCCCCACTAATAAGAAAACTTACTAACAAATCATTATTACTTATCATTGAGTTTAGTAATTACAGAGGACCTTGTTCTTCATTATATTCACCATAGTTACACCTAGTTTCATAAGTTATCTTATTTATTTGTATCAAGAGAGCTATTAAATATAGTATTAATTTACCTGAGCAGATTACGGAAAGAAGCCTTTAGAGGATATTATTGCAAATGATCTACAATAAAGCTTATTGCTTATCCAAAAAACGAGCCTCTTTCCTCCAGTCTTAACTCTAGTGCTCTAGAGCCCTGAGAGAGGTAAAAAGAGCCGTTCAGTGACCATGTCCATTCAAAGAGTAGTTCCTAAGCTGAGCCTTGAACTTAGGTGACAAGTACCGTCAGATAGAGCACAGACCTCTCTCCCTAAGGTAATGAGCCAAGACCTCCAATTTATTTCACACGGACTATTTAAGAGCCACCAGATAATAATGGCTATCAGTCACTGCCAACCCATGGTGAATTTAAAATAGTGACTTAGAGGGGAAAGGTTCTATGTCATAACCCTCTAGGCATATAGTCCCTGTATCATGCCATTTATTAGGCAGCTTGGCCCTGAAACTACATTTATTTGTACCATAATATTTCATGCTATATTGTCCAAGGTTAATAAAGCCTCATTAACAGCTGCTGGTAGACCCCATAAAGCTCTTCAAGATTTCATTTTACAATAATGGCAAAGAACCTCACAATTTATTTTTCCCCATCCAATCTCAAATGCCCTACAGCAAAGGCTTAAATTTGGAAGAGAATGGAAAAAAAAAAGAAGAAAAAAAAAAAAGCTATCTGTTCAGGAAAAGTCAAAAAGTAGCACTTGTCTCCAAGTCATCATTAGTTATGGAACCATTTTTAATGCATAAAATGCTGGCTAAAAGTATCCTTTTTGTCTTACTCATTTTGAGATAACAGGAGAGATATAATCCTCCCAAAAAACATAGCAGGCAGAAAGATACTTGTGTAGGTCTGCTCTTCATTTCAGAAATTCACATTTTTCTATAAAAGTGTTGAGAAAACATTGTCTTGTGGAAATAGAGGTGTGGATTTTATGATGAGAAGAGGGCAGAGAAAAACACACTGTAATAGGCAAGTAAGTTTTCTTATGCACCAGACGGTACATTCTGTTAGTATGTCTAATATTGCTCCGAGGAAAAAATCTGGCTCATAATGGCAATGATTTTGAATTATCACATCTTTGCTGCAAAATTCACATTGGCTCAACTTGAATTTCATCTTTGACCTCACTTAGCTTTCTACAGTTCTCTAAACATCTGAAAACTAAGCAGTCTTTATCTTAAGATCTCCTTCTGTGTAATCAAAGGCCTCTGAGCCTTGGTACTTTTACATTTGAATTCTGACTAACACTAAAAAATGCTGAAATAAGTATGTTTTTCCAAAAGAATAAGATCTTGAAAGAACTGAGGGTTGGCTTGTTTTCTTCAGCAAAAAAATATGGGCTTCTTATAGAGTTCTTCAGTACTGGGAATTCAGTAGAAGTTCATAACTCCTTTTTTTAACTTCTTTAAATGGCAGAACAGCTCTGGAGCATTCAGCAAAGAAAATAAGGTAATATATCAGAAGAAGAGAGATCTTAAAATCTGCTATTTAGAAACACATAGAATTTACAGAAAGGAGTAAAACAGACCCAGCTGAAGGAGCGTGCCAGCAGATCGTGGAGGGAGTAAGATGCAATATTTACTTCCTACATAAGTGAAACAGGAGAAAAGCACACCCAGCAAACACCTTCGATACAGGACAAACTTTGCCTCTGTGTGCCTACAGAGTTTGGAAATAAAATATGAAACATTTCCTCACCAGAGAATTCATGATCCAAACGAATGAAACACACAAATGGGTTCAAGACAGGAGAAGAGTAGAGCAGCAAAATGGTTTCTCCAACATCACAGACCTGGAAGACACAGAGGGAACTTGAAAGCTCTTGGCTCTTGGAATTTGAGCATTTTACACAGGTAAACATTACAGTATTCAGAATAACAGCGTAAATCAGCATATATCATATTTCTGCTACACTGAAATAGGATTAAAGAATTACAAAATACCTATCCCCTCAGTTTTATACTTGTGAAATTTCAGCTTTATGTCCATAAACATGAAAAGTGTTTGCTAAGATATGTGTAGTGGGAAAACTGCAGGTTTGCATATTACTCTCCATTTGAATCTATGCAGCACAATTAATATTACATGTATTCTACACACTTTTTTCTTGTTTATTCATAATTCACTTGTATGTGAATTTTCAAGGGCAGCAAAATAGGAGATCAAAGAATCAAAAAGAAGAATTTAAGCAATTTTGATCAGATTATTATTAGCCTTCCATACACATAGTTTTCTCTCTTCTAAATTTATTCTAGTCATCTCTACACATGAACCATCAGTTAAAAATATTTCATTTTGAGCTGTGAAATAAAAAGGAAGATGAAACAGTATACATCCATTAGACAAAACAATGACTTTAAAGAAGTGGGATGTACTTCACCCTGAATCCAAGGAAGAGATGAAGCATCACTGGCAGAAAGGCATACTCACATATGTGTAGGTCTATGGTCATGCTAAAACCTAAAGGATCTTCTAATATTTGTCATGATGATGTATCAGTAGGAAATCATACATAAAAGGGATACGCTTACAATAATGTCTAGGTTATTGCCACTCCTCTATCATATGAAATATGCACCTAAAAACCAAGTGAGAGGAGGGAGAATTCACAAGTGTATATGTAAACCAACAAGACCTTGAGATACATGAGCATGTGAGAGCTGCTGGACTCTGTCACCTGTAGGTGCATTGCCTTTGGGTTTGGCACAGCCACTGGGGAACATATCAATGGAATGTGATGGAAGTATTTCAGGACTAAACAAACAGACAAACAAACAAACAAAAACTGTCTGGATTAGGGCCACAAAAATAATCCAAGGGATGGAACACCTTCCCTACAAGGGGAGGCTGAGAGAGCTACAGCCTGGAGAAGAGAAGGCTCTGGGGAATCAGCCTTTTATTACCTACGGGGGGGGGGGGGGGGGGGGGTACGAGAAGGAGGGGGAGGCTCTTTAGCCTGATGTGATAGGACAAGGGGAAATGGTTTCAAACTAAAAGAGGGGAGATTTAGATTGGATATAAAGAAGTTTTTTACAGTAAGGGTGATGAGGCACTGGAATAGGTTGCCCAGAGAGCTGGTGGATGCTCTGTCTTTGAAGACATTCAGGGTCAGGCTGGACAGGGCTCTGAGCAACCTGATCTAGATGTAGGCATTCCTGTTCATTGCAGGGGTGTAGACTAGATGGCCATTAACAGTCCTTTCCAACTCAAAACTTTCTATTTTTCTATGTCCTACATAGGAAATTTACTTTCAGGCAGGGACCCGAGGAAGATCTGGGCACTCTCAGAGCTGATATGCACTCAGTTTTTAATTTATTTTTCATGTGGTTTTGTGGAGAACTAACATTTCCTTTAGGGAATTAAAAAGAAAAAACAAACAAACAAACAAACAAAAACTCAAACAGCGAATGAAATTTTAATATTTGACATCCCTACTGGCAACTTCAGGAAAAATACTGTTTTGAATTGACTTTTCTCTCAGACTCAAAATGGGAGAGAAGGCATATGTTCTTCATACAAGTATATCATATGCTTGTCTCCTCCTTCCTTCTCTCTGTCCTCTCAGCACACAACAACTTTTTGAAACTCACACAGAATAAAAAGAAAGTGGGTTTCCCATCTTCATGACTCAACAGTAAGGAAAAGCAGGAAAAAAAAGGAGGAAGAATGAAAAACTATGTGTGCAGAGTTAATCAAAGGCAGTCATGAGCTGCTCTGCCCACACTCTGAAGTGCTTAACAGCAAGGCAGCTCACGTCTGGAAACTGCAGAGGCTCAGGTTCTGAGCTCTGTTCATATGTGCTGCCTTTCAGCGCATTCACATTTTTCTTGCACCACTTATTCTTTCTCCGACCCTTTGGAAAGAGATTATCTGAGGTAGTTACTTGCAATATCAGGGATTTCGACTCAGTGACCCAGAAGGTCTCTTAGTCTGAAGTTCCTCTAATTCTTTCTCCATACTCCATAAGCTGTGGCTTTCCAAGTAATAGCACTCTTCTTTACATACAACATCTTTTATTCAAAGTACAAATACTTGTCTGTATCCTAGCACTAAGTTGTACCACAGTGACTCTGCAAATTAGTGTACTGGTTGCCCACAGTAACGTTAGAGAAAAGAGCTATCACTGGTATCTGAAAAAAGACTTTTATCCAAAGAATTCTTTATTTTAGACTGATAGACTAGTTTTAAGTTACATTTTAACCATAAACATTGGAGAAGCTGTCCCAGATGGCGAGTATAAAACGTGCTGTAAATTTTAATGAAGCAAATAAGTCACTAATAAGCATAATGCCAACACTGCTGTGTTTTTGGTAGATGTTAATAAAGCAAAATTATAAAGGAACATGCAGAATTTAAATAAGAGCCTAAGAAGCCTAATATAATTTGCTTATTCAGCTATTCACACTTTGATTGCACAGCCCCTAGTCATCTGCCCAAGTACAGCTGCTTCATGTAAAAACAAATAAAAAAAGTTTTATTGTCCACCAGATGTCTCAGCTTGTAATACTTGCTGCTATATTTCAGGTCACCCAAAGTTCAGGCCCATTTAGGCATCGATTGTTCTTGGATGACCAATCTTGTGACAGTGGTCGAAGCTCTTGGGCCTCGTGCTCTGAATGTCACAGGCACCCAAAGGAGGCAATTATTAGCGCTCTGGGGAAGAGCTGGAAAAAGCTGCAATGGGAAGAATTAATACAGCAGACACCCATCTCTATAGAGTCACGGCAAGACCACTGACAGGGCCCTACTGGGTTTCCTTTGTTTCCTTAAAATGGGTTCTTTATTATTATTTAATGAAATCACCAGTAGAAGAGGCACTGTTTTTCTGCATCACCACTTTCGCTGCTCTGGAGAGGGAGCTAGCCCACACAGGGGCTCTGTTTCTTCCCAAATCACATGTAAAAAATCTATGAAGCAGTTATCAGCTGGAGTTAAAACATCCTGTAGAAAGGGTGCCTGCTGGTCTGCTGCACATTGCAGGTCTGAAATCAGCAGGCAACATTTTGTTTATGGGTTTTACAATGCTTCTCACTAGGATGGACAGGAGGGTGTTTCTACAAACAACTTCTCTAGAGAACGGAAAGAGCAAAAAGTGATTGGAAGGAATCCAAGCAGAGCCAGGAACCCCTGCAGGAGCCGAGCCAAAGGAGCAGCTGCAGCACACTGACTGCAGCACCAGGTTTCTACTAGGATGAACTGAGACAGCTGAAGATTTTAAACAAGAGTGCCCGATGCCCAAAATACTATATCTTTACTGCACAAGGTATGATGCAACTTGGAACTTCCCGAAACTGACAAGATATTTCAGAACTTTTTCTCCAGGTGGGATTTGCACAGCAACACAGACATCTGTTTCTCACCTTACTGGATGATTTACAAGGAGCGATATCTTGACACAAATATTTTACCAGGAATAATGTTGGGCTGCTACGCACAATTTACACAGTGCTGTGCAGAAGACAGAAAAAAAAATTACGTTTGTCATGCATCTACCTCTCTGTGTAACTTTTTCTCAGCACTCTAAATTTTTGCAACTGCATGCAGCCAGCAACACCTCGTGGGCCTTAAACCTGCATTGCAATTAATAGACAAGTCACTTGGTCAAAATCTTCTTCTCTCAAGCTTTACTACTGTTAGCCCTAAAACAGAAAAACAAGAAACAGAGGATTGGTCAGCTACTTACTATGCTCAGACAAAAATGTAAATCCTATAGAGCACTTAGGTTTGGAAGGGTTATTGATGTCTTTGAAGGGACTTTCGTTTTGATCTTGTAGATCTTCCTACTATCAACCTAACTGGTTCTCCAAAGCCTGCACATCCCACTTTGCTTTGCCCAGTTTGCCAGCTCCACCATTTTTTCCCTTTCAGCATCTACTAGCTCCTCCCCATGAAGCTGGCTGTCCCCGAGGCCCACACAGCGTGGTTTATGAAAGTCCTCTCTACTTAGCTTCTCGTTTCATTGCCAATTGTTGACTGACAACCACCTTAAAAAAAAAAAAAAACAAAAAAAAAAACCAAAACCAATCAAACAAAAAAAAACCTCAGAAAAACAATGTGGTTCCAAATAGGCAGAGGGATAAATTTTGAAGAAGTTTGATCAAATACAAATTACAACGTGAGAAATCAAGTTACATGTCCAGAGAGAGCTTAACATGTGGCCGAGGACTTGTGAACAGGTTATTTTATGACTGAAAAATGTACATCTTAGCATGGCTGTGTGCAGCCTCTACGAAGACAAAGACGAGCCCAGGATGGTAGCCAGAGGCTGCTGTGGAAACCAGTCTGGCCTGCAGTAATCACCTGCTCCATTGAAGTGCCACTGGTTTGAATGATGGCTCCATTTGAAGAACTATAAAATCTGATTCTATCTTTTTACGACTCTGTGTCACTTTTAGGCTATTGCCAGCTCTTGTTGTTTCATTGTGAGGCAGACTGTAACAGGTATTTTTCAAGCTGCAAGGACTAGAGTACTGGGATTATACAATCGAAAACACTACGTGACCCAAATCTAATGGCTCAGAAGGCAAATGTGAGGAAATTGAGCTTGTCAAGTCCCATTTTTGAGCCAAATTCAGGACGTTTCAAACATAGAGGGTTGAATATATTGTATCACTGCCAATTCCTTAAAACCAAATTTGTCCCCTCTGGTGTTTCAATTATGCAAGCAGCACTGTGTACACAGACAGACAGTGTTTATGCTTTCAGTAACAGATCTTGCTATCTAATCTGACACACAAGCAACTGTTAGCTTACTGTAGTTTCTTTGAGCATTTATCATAAAAAGTTATTATTTTATTGTGACCATAAAATTAAAATTTACCCTTCATTTGCCTGTGTCACACTTAGAATTATCCATTATCTAGGTTATTATTAATCACCTACTGTTATTTCTCATTCTATTTGCAGTTTTGGAAGAGGGTTAATTCACCTAATTCATTGGAGTTTGCTCTCGTCTGCACCAGCATGAAGTAAGAAGGAGGACCTCCACTGTCCGGATTACCTCAGCGGGTCTTGATCTGATCATCTCCAGAGTTCATGGAAGTCAACAGTGCCTCTCAGAGGCACCTTCAGGAAAAGGCAGACAGAACCAGAATCTCAGCTGTTATGCACCTAGATCAGCATATCTGGTAGTTTCAAGGAGGCAGCATCTGAACAGCAGCAGAGCAGGAGGGGTATGAAAGCCTTAAGAAGCTAACAGAGCAGATAGGATGCTAAGGTCTTATGCTTTTCCTCACCACTCGTTTTCTCCTTACTGCTACTTCTACTAAGCTTTTCCCTCTAGTCTTAAAAACTACCAGCAGCCTGCAGAGGAGTAGCTAATATCCTTTTTTTCTTCAACTAACTATAATCCCCTATCTCCATTACTAGTTTAAGACTCTCAATCCAAAGTCAGAAATAGGTCTTGCTATTCAAATTAGTACAAATATATTAGCATAAATTTTAAAATCTTGAGTTTTGTTCCGACGGAGTTTTTGTCATCTGAAGTCAAATCTGGATTTGAATTTTGGGAACACCTTTGCTGTAATCTGACCTGAACAGTGCCTGCTTTGATTTATTTTGGAGATATAGAGGTATTCTATATTCTATATTCTATATTCTATATTCTATATTCTATATTC
>JAPSGF010000098.1:0-10174 GCA_035772895.1 Perdix hodgsoniae | reverse complement strand
TATATTCTATATTCTATATTCTATATTCTATATTCTATATTCTATATCCTATATTCTATATTCCAAAGGCATAAGTGAGAAAAAGATAAATCTAATACCCAAATCTGAAAGAAAAAAAAACAAAAAAAAACAGAAATAGAAAACCCAATCATAAGGAAAACAACCAAGTTAATATACAGAAGGGCTAGTGATGGATAAGTTTGATGTACAGTTTCAGACTTCCCTTAAAACTTATCAAGGGGAAAATTCTTCTGACAGCAGTTTAAGTACATTTGTTTTTATACAGTTCAGTGCCCTTTGTAATTTGATATAAAGGAATGATTCTCTTCCTTCTTCTGGTTCTTATTCTTTCCACAACATGTTCAGTGCGGGTTAAATACTTCCAAAAATTGAATGCACGGAGTCTATGAAATAGACCATAAATAATAATAATAATAATAATGATATGAAGTTAGTGCAAAACAGGTAAAATTTGCTCTTGCAGCAAGTGCAGATACACTTATAGTAGAGATGGATTTTTATATATATATATATATTTGAATACATATATATACATATGGACGTTGCCGGAGATCTACACATCCACTGCCATGTATCATGATATCATGTGTATTCAATTATGTTCTATCTGTGCAGCTTCTAAATCATACATTTCAGTTCATTCATCTTCTGAACACCCTCAGAGGATGCAAATGTACCATCATTTACTCCTAAAGACTGAAAATGAAGCAAACAAAATTTAAGGCTTCCATAAGGATGTATTTCATTAATAATTAAATCCTCATAAATATTAAAAAAACAAAAAAAAACAAACCAGAAACACTGGAAGTGTAAAGTGGGATCACTGAGAGACAGACTATTTGAATTCGTTTGACTGAAGGTGCACTTTTATTCATCTTGATATCACTTTTAAGAGATTTCATGATCACTAGACTTTTAATATTGTTTTTCTAGTGCTTACAAGGCATACTACCCTTTATATTAAAAGACTATCTGTTACCTCAATCAATTTTTTCAAAAATACTTATTCATCTAAACTTAGGTTCTAAATTATCTGCAAAATGTTTGTGCAATTGTGCAGCAGAAAGAGCAGAGTGACCCATTAGAAAAACAAGCTCATGAATGCTACATAAAATTAAGTCTGACTGTAACTAGTGTGTTTAAATGTGTGTTTTTGGCTAATGAAACCCATTTCATTTAAGTAAGTTTGTCTCTTTTTTCATTATTTTTCTGCTTACTATTCATGGCCTGCCTGGGCAATACTGTGTTAAAATCCCATGCTTGTGAGATGACATTTTTATGTAGTCAGTGCTTACCTCCAGAGTTTTTTATCTATGAAAGAACTGTGTCTGTTCTGCAGAGATAAAGCAAGAACACACACAGATTCAAAAGCTCTCATGAGGGGAAAGAGGTTCAATGCTAATATTTCTGTTCTTTGTGCATCTTCATTAAGTAGTTTGTTAATTAAAAGCCCTTTTTGGATTTTGTTTGGCAGAAGTAAAGCATTTGATCAGCTAAATCCTTTATACCTGGTCAGATGCTCATCCCGCTCATCCTCCATCACCAAGAGAGCACCTGAAATCCTTAGGGACTGTCTTAGCAACAAAGGAACAGAACAGAGCTAGTAGCACTTTTAGGATGCCTTTCTGAGAGTACAGAAGCTTTCCATCCTTTAGAATACAAAATTGGGCAGGTGAAGCAGGAAACTAGCATGACTAAGATAGGACCTGCTGGTCAGACTGTGGGAAAAAAGTGGAAAAGTAGTGGAAGCTGGGATGGGTGACCTGGGAAGGATATAGGGAAACTGTCCAGATATGCGGGGATAGAATTAGGAAAGCTAAGGTATAGATGGAATTGAACTTGGTGACGGATGTAAAAAATTACCAGAAGGGTTTCTTTAGAACATTGAGACTGGAGAAGGAGAGTATACCTCCTCCAACAAATGAAAAGGGAAATCTTGCCTCCTCAAACTTGGAGAAGGCTGAGGTACTTAATGAGTTCTTTGCCTCAGTCTTAACAGTTATTCAGGCTTCTCATGCCACTCATGTCCTTGAACTTCTAAGTGAGGGTCAGGGGAACAAAATTCTTCCTCATGTAAGAGCAGAGCAAGTTCAAGACCACTTAATCAAGCTGAATCCATACAAGGCTTTGGGGCCAGATGATGTGCATCCCAGGGTTTTGAAGGAGTTTGCTGATGTGGTTGATAAGATGCTCTACGTGGTATTTGAAAAATCATGTCTGTCAGGCGAAGTCCCAGTTAAATGGAAGAAGGAAAACATTGTTCCCGTATTCAAGAAGGGGAGAAAGGAAAACTCAGGGAACTACAGGCTGGTGAACCTTACATCTGTGCCTGGGAAGATCATAGAGTGGATCCTCCTGGAAGAGATATTAAGGCACATGGGAGATGTGGAGGTGATCTTAGCCATCATGGCTTCACCAAGGGTAAATCATGCCTGAATAATCTGGTGGCCTTCTATGATGGAATGATGGCATCCATGGACAAAGAAAGGGCAACTGATGTCATCTACCCAAACTTCTGTACAGCCTGACACAGTCCCACAGCACATCTCTATATCTAAATTGAAGAGAAAGAGATTTGAAGGCTGAACTATTCAGTGAATAAAGAACTGACTGGATGGCCATAGCCAGAGGATTGTTGCCAATGGCTCTGTTGAGGCCATTCGTGAGATCTATCCCTTATGGATCCACAGCGCTCTTTAGCAGCTTTATCAGTGACACAGTGGGATTGAGTGTACCCTCAGCAAATTGGCTGATGACACCAAGCTGAGCGATGCAGCTGATACAATAGAAGGAAGGACACCATTCTGAGAGATCTGGACATGCTTGAAAAGAGAAATAAGAATATAATGATGTTTAGCAAGGCTGAAAGCAAGGTGTTGCACTTGGCTTGAGGCAGTATGAGTACAAACTGGGAAAATAACTCACTGGGAGCAGCCCTGTGAAGAAGAACTTAGGTGTCCTGATGGATGAAAAGTTGGACATTAGCCAGCAGTGTACTCTTGCAGCATTGAAGGCCAACTGCAGCCTGGGCAGCATCAGAAAAGGGTTGGCCAGCAGGGAGAGGGAGGTGGTTGTCTCCTCCTACACTGCCCTCGTGGGGCCCCATTTGGAGTACTGTGTGCATGTCTAGAGCCTCCAGCACAGGAGGAATGCAGAGCTGTTGAAGCAGATCCAGAGGAGGGCTGCTAAGATGAATAGAGGGCTGGAGCCCTTTCCTATTTCCTCTTTCACATGAGGAAATGTTGAGGGAGTTGGGCTTGTACAGTTTGGGGAAGAGAAGGCTAGATGTTTGGAAGAAATTTTTTACTCAAAGAGTATTGAGGAGACACCTCAGACACTGGTTCTGCTTTGGAGCCTGCAGGGATTTTTGCATAGCCTGAATTCATATGAGCTAACACAGTGCATTTACTCTACCTCCCACATCACCTGCAGTAGGATGTTAACTTTCTCCTAGACTTGTTTGTGCAAAGTGGCCCAAACCACAATCTAAGCACAACTGGGAAACTGTTGCCCAAACATTAATGTCCATGATGGATGGGTTTATTTAAAGGCTGTATCAGATATTAATGACTGGCTCAAAACACCTGCTTTCCACAGCCACCGCCACTAGAAGGCTCCTCAGCTGGTGAAACATCAACCATCACTCATCACAAATTGTTCATAATTGGCTAATTGTTAACTTTCAGATCCTGCTCTTTCTGTTTATATATCAAGCCATGAAAGATGAGGGGGCACACATTTACATCACTTGATGGCAAGCATATGCTAATGTTTACTTGCACTTTTTTCATGCTACTTCTCCCCTCAGATACAAACAGTTGCATGTAGAATAAAAGAAAACCAGATCTAAACGGCAAGCAGACTTTGCTATGTATTTCTGCAGACACAGCCTTCTTCATAAGCATGTATAAAAACTGAATGAAGGTAAAGACTGTCCCACTCAGCTTAATTCAACTGAAGTTAACAACTAGCATCACATCTTAAGGTTGACTGTATATCAAGCTGACATGCCAAAAGGTGATTCACTCATCTTAGCATGGGACCAGAAGTGTATCTGTCTCTGCACTTAATATAGAAGCACTTGAGTCAGCTAACCTGTGGAAGGCTAAAGATAGCAAGGCTGAATCCCTCCCTCAGCTCCACAGTATAGACTGACTGGTATCCAAACCAGCTTTGTCAAAAACTGGGAAATACAGTTCACCTTAGTTCTCATTTTAAACCATCTTGCTCACCCATTTTACCAAGTGAAAGTCAAGATGACAATTAAAGGAGCAATGGTACCAGATACTGTAGCAAGTACAAAAGTAACCACATGTATATTCTAGTGCCTTATTAAGGGGCTCAACAACCAATAAAACTCCTCCAGAATGATCTGTGTGGCAAATGCTCCTCTTTCATCCCCCAATTCACTAGAGAGATAAGGGATACTTCTCACCTACAGCAGTACAAATCAAGTCTGTCCCTCTAAAATTATGTCCCAGAAGCATAAAATGACTTAGATGTAGGTCATGTCGCACAAAACATCAGACATTTTTAGCAATGTTTTATTTTTCTTAACATTCTGCTACTACCTACTTACCTAAGTTTTCTAGAAACCTCAAGCAATCTCTAAAATTAGTGCCTTCCATTCTCAGAGAAAATGATTTCCAGTAACTTCGAAAACAAACAAAAAAATCTGATGAGTATTTTCCCTCCAAAAGAGGAAAATCAAAGTAGTAGTAGTAGTCGATTATTAAAATGAAATCAAGAAAAGAAGCAAACAAGCAACATAAGGTGTACAGATTTATTTGAATGTGCTATATATTGTACGTATGTTTAGCACACAAACAAGTAATTTCTTTTTAACAGTAAAATATGCAAGAAATTATAATGCCATGTTATAACACTCAAGATCTAAGTATTGATTTTGTCTATAGACATAAAATGGGTACAAAAATGAAAATGCTGGAAACAGACAACAATTGCATTGTTAATTTAACAGCTTTAAGGAACTTTTGTCGCTAGAGTCCTTGCTCATGACTTATCCATAAAGACAATATTATATGAACAGACTCCAAACACTGATAGAGAAGAAACCTAGGGTTTCAGAATCAAAGTCTGGGGGGAGAAAAGAGGATCATGCCTGTATTTACCTCTTTATAATACATACTTTTACAAAGAATGATGAATTTTCTCCTGCCATATAGGAATTGTGGATACGTTTACAGTTATAAAGAAAGAAATTTTAAATAAGGAATAATTAGTGAAATCATTTAAATAGTAGTTTAAGATAGATATTCTGGTGAGCAGAATGTTATGAGAATTTGTTTTGTTTGTTTTTGGTTGATATCTCTAGGATCTCTATTTAAAAAATAATAAAATTAAAATATGTTTAAAATACATATTATATGTTTAAAATATATATTATTCAATGAGAAAGTGAAAAGGTCTTGTTAAAATAAAAGAAAAAAAATGACATTACCTGAATCACATAGTTTGTAGTTCCCCCCCCCACACACCAAATTTATCAATTTTTTGATTGATATCAGCTGGCATTTATTTCTCTGTTATTAGTTTTGAGATTGTAAAATGATTTATCTTTATTGGCCTGAAAAACAATTCTTTTAATTACATATTATAAATTGTTCTTTCCTTCCCTTCTTTTATTTTTTCTACTCTAATTCACTCCCAAAACTTCTAATAATTATTTCCATTCTAAATATCAACTATGATTCAATATAGGAATTTCAGTAGCTGTGTATATTTTTAAACTCGAACCTATTTTCTTTTAGGCTAATTACAAAGTTGGAAGAAGACGAATCTCTCCTTTAGGATTTTTCACTTCTGTTCAGGTCCCATTACCCTTATGAAATTTCTGAACTGAAAATAAGATTTCTAAACAGTGTTAGCTACAATTATAAGGTTTGTTAGATCAATTGTTAAAGGACTCAACTTGTCTGTTTATGCCGAAGCAGCATTAAAAAGGAACAGGATAGATTTAAAATATAGGAAACAAATACCCACTACATTTTCTAGGTGATCCTTTGACCCAAAGGAATGGCATGGAGAAGCACCAGGGGATGGTCAGGCTAAGCATTTGGAAAATGTTCTTCCTGAGCCCTGGAAAGACTCCCCAGAGCAGTGGTCACAGATTCAAGCCTGCTAAAATTCAAAAGGCATTTGGATAGTTCTCAGACACAGATCTTGAATTTTGGGTAATGATATATGGAGCCAGGATTTGGACTCGATGATCCTTGTCTTTCTATTCCAATTGGGGATACACTGCGATATACAATACTGTGATCTTCAAGATCCATTCCAACCCAAACCTTTCTAGGATACTATGATTCAGTTGTGATCTTTTGATTCAAGAAGCTTCTTACGTACTGTCAAATACAATAGTTTCAGTAAGAAAACTCCAGGGTTGGGCAAATCTGTTAACTTGCCGTTTGCTTACAATGTGCAACACTACCAGTATATTTCCAGTGTAGCTTCAAGCTCCCCAAAAATTGCTCACATCAGCAAAACTGGCAGAATAGGGAGCAGCACTGGCAAGCTTTGCAAGAAGAAAGCTACCAACCTCATGTAAAGCATTTGGCTCTGTCTTGCGTGACATTTTTGTCTCTAAATTGAAGAGATGAGTATTGACCTCTCAGTGGAAAAGGAATTGGCTGGATGGTCACACTCAAAGAGTTGCAGTCAGTGTCCAGGTGGAGAAGAGTTGCAAATGGTGTTTCTCACAATATTAGTTAGGATTGGCACCATTTAACAGCCTTGTCAGTGACATGGACAATAGGATTGGGTAAACCCACAGTAGACTTGTAAACGATAAGAGGCTTTGTGATGTGACTGATAGGCAGGAGGGAAAGGGTACTATCAAGAGGGTCCTGGATGCTCTTAAGAGGTGGGCCAAGACCGGGTTGGATGGGGCTTTGCTCATAAAGATCTAATAGATCAGTAGAAGTTGTCCCTGCTCATAGCAGAGGATTAAAAATAGATGGTCTTAAAGGGCTTTTCCAATCCAAACCAGAATAGAATTCTAAGATTCTATGATATTTCTCTTCTTACATGCATTCAGAGAATGCAATGTCAAGTTGTCAAAAGTAAAATCTTTTATACACAGTTCAGTTTTGGACTTGTTTATTTGGAATAGTTTATGAAATACCCAATTGTTTGTAACAGGGCTCCTTTTCCACAGAAAAGAAATCTTATGTTGTGCATAACTAACATCTATGCTTAATAATTTAGCCAAGGAAAACCTGAGACTTGTTTGCAATGAGCTGAGAAGAAAAAGATAACAGATTTCAACAGGACAAGATTCAATTCATAAAACTCTAAATCTGATAAGAATTAGATATAAGCTTAATTTCTGTCCTAAAATGGAGTGTCAGTTCTTGAGAAGTATTGGTTTTACCCTTTACTAGCATATAATTAATGAAATACAGTTTTATTTAAATGATAGTTGTACAGTGGAATATATCATTTCAATAGTTATACCATTTCAGAGTTAGCACCTTGGAAATGTATTCAATTTATCCCAATCTGTCTATTACTTATTGTCTTTATGCTAAACAGCAGTAAATATTGCTTAAATTAAATTCAGAAGAACAAATTTAAAAAAGTCTATGAAACTAAAAAGTTATGATCTAACAGTCGTAAGCCACCATCCTGTATATTAAAACCGTATGTTTAAACAATATAATTTTGGCTAATGAAGAAATCCATGTAAACCACTTCTATTAGTCAACGTGGTCATAGAATTCAGAATATAGGATGTTTTACCATATGCTCCCACCGAGCTGATCAATTTTTTTTCACAGAATCTTTCAGTTGAAATTACTTCATGAATGAGGTAGACAAATATATCCCATGTAAACTGCCCTTTACTGATCGCTATCTGTTCTGCTTCCTCTCTTCTCTTTGTTCAGTATTACTAATTTTAAAGACAAAATTATTTTGTTCAGACTGTTTTACTCAATATTGCTTGTATATCTTAAATATTTAAAGAAATAAATCTTCTAATATCTGGATTCTCTGTACAACTCCAGTGCAATAGAAAACAATTAATAGTAGATACAAGACCTCTAAGTTAGTCACGGAAAGACTGGAAAATATCTTAATACATTACAAAAATCTCAAGAAAGTTAGAAGATCTGTATTACAATTTTTAAAATCAAAAGAATCCTATGAAGAGCAGTAGACCTTTAAAATAATTCTTGCTTAAATAACAATGGTGCATTTTTGTAGTATGGTTTACTGAGACAATACTAATACTGCATTACGATAAAAATAAAATAACTGACCAAAACGCAAATGACTGAGAATGACTTCACTTTTATTTTGGAGATGGAAAGAAGTAAAGAGTAAAAAAGTAAAAGATCTTCCTTGTAGCAGCAAGAACAGATGAATGTGATTCATAACACAAGACCAAGTCCTGCATTTTCTTCACAACAACCCCATGCATTGCTACAGGCTTGGGTCAGATTATCTGGCAAGCAGCACAGAGGAAAAGGATCTGAGGGTGTTAGTCAACAGCCAGCTGAACATGAGCCAGCAGTGTGCCCATGTGGCCAAGTAGGTCAATGGCATCCTGACTTGTATCAGAAATAATACAGTCAGCAGGACGTGAGAAGGGGTCCTCCCTCTGTACTTGGCACTGGTGAGGCCACACCTCAAATAGCGTGTTAGTTTTTGGCCTCCCACTACAAGAAAGATATTGAGGTATGTCCAGAGAAGGTCAATGAAGCTGGTGAGGGGTCTTGAGCACAAGTCTTATGAGGAGCTGAAGGAGGGTCAGGAGAGGCCTTACAGCCCTCTACAACCTTATAGCTCAACTACAACCTGAAAGGAGGTTGTGGCTTGGTGTGGTGGTTGTCCTCTTCTCTCAGGTAACTTGTGATAGGAAGAGAAATAATGGCCTCAAGTTGCACCCAGGCAGATTTAGGTTAGGGAAAATTTCCTCTCAGAAGAGTGGTGAGGTATTGGAATAGGTTGCACAGAGATGGTGGAGACACCACCCCTGGTGGTGGTCAGGAAAAAGGTAGATATGGCACTGGGTATCATCATTTAGTGGGGATGGTGGTGATAACAGTTGGATTTCACTGTAGAGGTCATTTCCAACCTTAGTGATTCCATGATTCTATGCATGATTCTCTATTAATAGTACTCTTCTATTAAGTACAAGAAAAATAATAAAATCCAGAGACATCACTAGAGAAAGTTTATATCAGAATTAAAAATGAGAAGTGTCTCCAAGCCTCGAATATGTTCAAAACCAAGACATTACCATTATTGCTTGCCATATTTTCCTCTTCACTATTTGTAGATCTGAAAATCCCTATCTGATTTGAGATTTTAATTTGTTCATCTCTACTAGTAATTTAAAAATCCTGGCAGCTGTCAAAAATCATATCCAAATAAGAGATTAAGAGACAACATGCTGGATGTGTTACTTTTAGATTAAAGGACATCCACAACTGTCCAGAAAAAAAAAATGAAGTATCTCAAACGATCATAGATAAAATATTCTGCGGAACAGTCACATGTAACCATGTAACTGGTAACAGCACCAGCTCAAACATTAGTCTGTTCCCATGGATACACCAGGCAACTCAAATACCCCCCAAGACATAGGCTAAGAGATTATCTACTTACGGAGGGATATGGAAGGGACTTAGATGAAAGGATCAGAAAGGGTCTGAGAGATGGGCAACAACAGTTAAGTCAGAATCTGTTTACACTGTTTACATGCGATAACAAAGGAGTGTGGGTGAAGTTCATGGAATGGACTGGAAGAGATATTAAAGACCATCTAGTTGCAACCCCTTACCTTTGGCAAGGCTGCCAAAAACTAGATGAGGCACCTCAGGGCTCCTTCCAGCCTAGCCTCGAATGCTTCCATGGATGGGAAATCCATAACTTCTTTGGCAACCTCTGCCAGGGCCTAACCATCTTCTGAGTAAAAAATTTTTCCTATTTAAAGAATTTCTTTCTAGCTATCCTAGGTTATTCAGTGCACAAAAGTCAACCTATTCTAATGTTCATTTTTTGTTTTGTGTACATCTCCTAGACAGGGGTTCGAGTTAAAAAAACCATGTTCTCACTCTAGGCCACGTTCCAAATTTCCATGTGCATTCACTTTTCTCCCCAAAAATCCACATTATTCCCCTCAAAT
>JAPSGF010000097.1:2193028-2204277 GCA_035772895.1 Perdix hodgsoniae | reverse complement strand
AACCCAACCCAAGACAAACCAACCCAATCCAACTCAACCCAACCCAAGACAACCCAACCCAATCAAGACAACCCAACCCAACCCAACCCAACCCAACCCAAGCGAGGTCTCTTGGCAGCCACTTGGAGCCCCACAAGAGCATCCACATTGGCAGCCAACCCAAACCATGTGGAAATAAGCTCCAGGTGGCTGCCAGTAATGGAGGAAGTATTTAAGGCCACAAAGCACCCGCAGGATTTCTCAGCACAGCTGTGCCCTTGGTCCAGTTTGCTCTCTCAAGGGAGAGCTGTTGATTTGAGGTTAAAATGAAGAGCCATAACGATGCCTACAGAGGCAGTGCAACCCCAGGGAGGACACCCTCACTCCCTGCTGCTTTTCCATCTTCTGTTTATGCCTTGCTGATGAGTGCTCATTAGCAGCATTGTTAGCAGCTGTTGGCAAAAGGCATTTTTTGTCAGTTTGCAGCAGGGACTTAAGAGGAGAATGGAAAACAAAGCCTGGCTTTAATTTGAAGCAAGGCCACGAGGCATCTGTGGCTCTGGGTACAGTAGGCAGCTGGTGGTGTGGAGGACTTCAGTTTCAAGACAGCTTCATGGTGCTGCAAGTTTTGGAAGCCTGCTTGCAATTCCATCCCTATCCCTCCTCCCCCAAGAAGAGAGAAAAGAACTACGGCCAACTTAATTTAGATTTTGTATTGAAAGGCCAGATTCAACCCAGACAATCCGGTATCTTTAATCACAGAATCACAGAATTATCAAGGTTGGAAAAGACCTAAAAGATCATCCAGTCCAACCATCACCAATACTCCCCAGCTAAATCATATCCCTCAACACAACATCCAAACGTCTCTTGAACACATCCATGTTCGGTAATTGTATACGGTGATGCAGTTTGGAACCTTTTTCCTTCTCTCCTTTTCCTTTTTCCACAAAGGGTCACGGCTTGTGAAGAATCACAGTTGGATGCCATGGGAATCTGACCCATCCTGGAGTCTGGGTGCCATTCCCTGCTGCTCCCATGACTCTGGCCTTGGGAAGTGCCACGGACCCTGAGCCCAGCGCTCTCACAGTTAACTTAAGCAATGATTTACCTAATTAAGCAAAGGCCTTTGATACTAGCACTCTCTCAGAGCTACAAATCCACATGGTGTGCTGAATAAGGGGGCTGTTTTTAGCCCTGCAGTAGCGCAGCCATCGCTGAGCATCATCTGTTCATGCTGCATTCCTACTTAGAAAACCAGAGCCTCCTTCTATCTGTGCTTCTATCTGGAATCTGATTTTTGGCCAAGAAAGCAAGCTTCCTGACAGTGCTTTAGCGCTCACTTGACCCAAATCCAGCTTCACTTCATCTTGGCTTCCTCAGTAAGAGTTTTCCCCTCTCTGCTCTGTTTTATGTGCTTTCCATGCCCTGACACGACCCCCATTAATTTCAACGTAAAAAACGTTTGTCTTAAGACAAAAGTTCCTCTGGCTTTTTTCACCTTTTTTCCCCCCCAAACCTCTGTTTCTGGGCTAATAATTTTTTACGAGTTAAGTGATTTCTAGTGACTAATTTGCGAGCCCCATTCATTATTTCCATGCTGGGATTTTACTGGGGAGGTAAACAAGTACCATTTGTAGTCATGCAGCCCACGGCCCCATTAGGTCCATTTACCCATTACCTCCCAGCCTGGCTTCTGTTCACCCCATTCTCTGTGGCCATGAAGAAGAAACATCAGTGCCTTCCTGATTCCTGCTTTGGTGCTGTGTGCCTTCGCCTGGATGGAAGGAAAAGGGAGGGGAGGTTTGGGTTGGATATTAGAAGGAAGTTTTTCACCCATAGGGTGGTGAGGCACTGGCACAGGTTGCCCAAGGAGGCTGTGGATGCCCCATCCCTGCAGGCATTCAAGGCCAGGCTGGATGTGGCTCTGGGCAGCCTGGGCTGCTGGTTGGTGACCCTGCAGATAGCAGGGGGTTGGAACTGGGTGATCCATTGTGGGCCTTTTCAACCCAGGCCATTCTATCATTCCATGGAAATGGTTACTTTGGGTACACATGCCTGGATTTGAAGCTTTGGCTGCTTGCTGTGCCCACGGAGCTGGGATGAGCCATGCCACCAGGTCTACCTCTTCTCCAGCCCACTGCAGCTGTAAGCCAAGCTGGGCTCCTTTTGCCTCCTTTTTTTCTCTTTTCCCGTGGAATATCTTTATTTTTTTTCTGGGCACTCAGGTTGTTCTTTTGCACAGGAGCTCACACTGAAAGGTGTTTTCCATCGTCTGAAATCAGAGGGGCTCTGGGTTGGCCTTGTGGGGAGCTGGATCCAGCTCCTGGCTGAGTCGTCCCAGCTCTGTTCCTGACCCATTTTGCTCCCTTGTCCCGAAACATGGTACCCACATGAGCCATAGTTTGATGACACTTAATCCAGTGGAAA
This sequence comes from Perdix hodgsoniae, assembly GCA_035772895.1. Taxonomy (NCBI): domain Eukaryota; kingdom Metazoa; phylum Chordata; class Aves; order Galliformes; family Phasianidae; genus Perdix; species Perdix hodgsoniae. The sequence goes on along the minus strand of JAPSGF010000097.1, from coordinate 2,201,868 downwards.
TGTACCCGTTCTTTTAATCACAGTAAGGGGTTTGTTCAGCTCCCATCACGCTGCCATCAGAAAGCTTTCAGGCCTGAGCTGAGGAAAAAAAGAGGAGGGGAAAAGTAAAAAAAGAAGGAAAAATCCATCCTTTGCCACTGCTACAGCATCTTGAATGCGTTTTTCAGTGTGACTGATACATCCAAGAATCCTCCACCTAACCACAGCCCTTTCCACATTTCATCTGCCTTCCGTTGCTGCCCTTTCTGCATGGCTTGGCATTTACACCTCTGCTCTGCACTGGGATGAATGCAAACACCCAGCAGTGATGGCTTTAAATGGGCTGCACCCGGTGTGGGAAATGGGTCACCAGGAGTAGAAAGGTGCCCCCCATGGCTGAGCTGTGCAGAGCGCTCCCGAGGGTGCTGAGCTGGGTTCAGGTGCTCCCCACTGCTTTGGGAGGGAGGAGCTGGGAAGCTGGCTTTACTTTCCAGGGGATCCCAACTGGGTGGGTTCAGTGGTCCTCCAAACAACCCTGTCCAGAGCTCCACGTGACCAATGGATCCCAGATTTCAGATTTTCAGAGCAGCTTGGGGTTGCCTGCAGTGCCCTGAAAGGAGGTTGGGGAGAGGAGGGGGTCACCCGCTGCTCCCAGGTAACGGCAATAGGACGAGAGGTGATGGCCTCGGGTTGTGCCAGGGGAGGGTCAGGTGGGATATTAGGAAAAAATTCTGCTCGAAAGAGTGGTGATGCACCGGAATGGGGTTTCCGGAGGGTGGTGGGGTAACCCTGGAGGTGTTCCAGAGCCGTGGAGATGTGGCACTGAGGGCTGTGGTCAGTGGGCACGGTGGGATGGGTTGGGGTTGGACTTGGGGATCTCAGAGGTCTTCTCCAACCTGAATGATTCCGTGATTCGATGGGCAGCAGTGGGTTGACAGTTGGACTTAGTGATAGTGGAGGTCTTCTCCAACCTTAACGAGTCCATGTCTCTCTGGTTCCACGAACGCCCTGATTTGCAGATCCCTGGAGTCAGGGTGGCTCCTCTGCAGATGCCTTGCTATGTGCACACCTCGATATTACCCCGGTGTTCATTGGTTGGTCTGATCTAACATGGCACTTCTGTCCTTGTTCTCCTGGCCATAGGAAACGGTCTGACCAATCAGCCTTCCCCACATGTCTTTTTCCCTACGTGTCATCCCTGCTGTAGCTCTCCCATGGCCAGGAATGGTGATTTATGAGAGAACCCAGAAACAAGCACTGATTCAAAGTCTGAGCAATGCACCTTGCATGGCCAGAAACCCAAGGAGCCCAACTTTTTAATGTAGTCAAGACGACTGGGAACTTTTCACCTACTTTTAGTCATCCAAAAACATCCCAATTAGCTCTCTGCTCTTCATCTACAGTCCAGCTGGAGAGATCAGCAGCCTCAGACACCCAAAGGCTGAAACCAAACCCACTCCTCTTGTTCCTACAGCTCCCAGCAGAGAGGAGCCAAGATGGCACTGGGGTGGCATGGGGATAGACGCAGAGGTCAGTGCATTTTAAACCAGTTCAGGGTGAGCAGCTCAAAGCTGTGCTTTGTCGCGATTAATGAAGTAAAGGGTTCCGGGGAGCCGTCCAGAATCAGGAAGGAAAAGGGAACTTTTCGGTTCGTGTCAAAACCAAGCATTCTGCTGAATTCCCTGCACAAGTAAACACGTTTTTCTTTTCTTTACTATTGTTGTTTTGAAAAAGCAGAGGCCACAACAAGCACAGGACGCACAGTGTGCCAGGGGGGTCTCACTGAATGCCCACTGACCACATCCCTCACAGCCACATCCCTACAGCTCTTGAAATGAATTTCAGCGTCGGGTTTACCTCCAAGAACCAACTTGCCTGTTGCTCTGTGCTGATGGAGATGACAAGCCAGGCCAACACCCAAGCAGCAAATCCAGCTTCACAGACCTCTCGTGTGCTGAGGGATGGGCGCTCAGAGGCTGTAACCAGGAGACCAACGCAACGTGTTCCATAGTCTTAGATTCTCTCTGCTTCCACACCTGAATGGTCTCTGCAGGAAAATGAATGCTGGGTAGACGGAACAGGTTGCCCAAGGGGGTTGTGGGTGCCCCATCCCTGCAGGCATCCAGGGCCAGGCTGGATGTGGCTCTGGGCAGCCTGGGCTGCTGGTTGGCGACCTGCACACAGCAGGGGGTTGGAACTGGGTGAGCACTGTGGGCCTTTGCAACCCAGGCCATTCTGTGATTCTTTGGTTCTATCATAGATCAACGTTGGGTCCAAGCAAGCAGAGACAGTGGGGAAAGGCCCCGTCTGAAAGCCCCCTCCACTCGCTGAGCACCACCATGAGACATCACCTCACCAGCCTGCAACTCACCCAGCTGGGCAGCCCCACACACCTCTGCCTGAGGCAGACAGCAGCCTGGAAACGGCCCCTGGGAGGCTGCTATTAAATTTGGAATTTATCAGTAAGCGCTATTCTTAGAGCCCAGTAGCTGAGCTTGATTTTAATATTTTTTAATACCGCTGGCGGGTAGCCATGGTTAAATCAGTCTTGATTTTCAGCTAAATAAAATCACTGCACATACACAGCTGGCTGCCACAAAGCTGTGTTCAGGTGTTGTTTTTTTTTCTTTTTTTCTTTTTCTTTTTTTTTTTTACCTTTTCATTATAAAAAATAAAAGCAAAGCCACAAAATTGCCCTTATTAGCACTTTATGGTTTATATAATATAAAAGTCTTTGCTCGTATTTACCCTGGATGGTAAAGGCAGTAATTGTGAGCCATGATGGAGAGCTGGCTGCACCTGTAGCCTAAACCATCCCAGGGGTTCATAACTCAGTGCTTTGCCTCCTCCTCTCTTGTCATGGCTGGGGGAAACTGAGGCAAAGGCAACACCTGGGGCACGAGATAACACATGGAGGCATTTATTTGTGTTATTTATTGCTACGGCTCTTGGGGCTGATGCCAGTCAAGCCTAAAAAAGCCAACGGAGCTGCTCTACTGCCGGGTGGTGCAGGTTTAGGAGGTGCTTGCTTGTCTCTGGAGCAAAGCAAACCGGAGGTGGACCTGCTGATGTGCCCCGTGGCTGAGGGCTGCCGTTGGTCTTCCAGCACCCCTTGGCATCAAGCTCCTCCTGTCTAACCTTCGCTAAGCCGTCCTCCCCGTCGCCTCCACTTGCAATGGTGGCAGTTGTTTTGAGCAAATTTCCACCTGAAATGACACCTCCTTGGCTCTTGTCTTTGCAACGCAGTCGAGCTGAGTCCTCAGCTCCATTTCCATCCCATTCCTTATGGAGAGGGCATCACCATGACCACCCCTGGGAGGATTCATCAAGGAAAGCACTGACCAGCGCAGGTAATAAGAAGTTCCTTTCTGCTAAGAGCACAAGGGATGAAACCCAGCTGAATTCAGGCACCGTTCCCCAAATCCCAGCTCTTCCAGATGGTCGGGAAGGTCATCCAACCTCAGCCCAGCCTGGAGCTTCACATCTGACAGGTTGCAGGTAGGATTAACACACACTGCTGAGCAGGCACAGCCTCCCCTGGGACCCTCAACTCATTTCTTCCACTGCTCTCACCCTGTGCTACGAAAATAGAACCTTCCACAATGAACTCAACTTTATCCCATTTGTCTGCAAGCCAGGATTTAGGCTACGCTATAAATTACGAGCCCAAGTCAGCTTGTGCCAGCCCTTAATTTGCAGTAACTTTATCCCATAAATGCCCCCATTGTTCAGTGAGGTGACACTTCTGCTTTCATTTCTATATTTATAACTTGGTTAATATCCCCTTTTACATACATTTTCTTGGATAATAGCAAAAGTCAGCTTGCTGCCCTCATCCTCTCCTTCCCCATCCCACCTCAGCTCTCATCCTGCTGGATAGGAAAAACACTGAAGAGGGAAAGAAAATGAGCTGCCAAGGAGGAGGTGACTGCAGAGCATGGCTTTCCTACACAGCGATGCAAACAAATATCCACTGTAAATGTCACCATCGCTTGGCATGCAGCAATCCCACCGGTGATCCTTAAACCAGTCCAACCCTTAGGTTGGATATTAGGGACAAAACATGCTCCAAAGAGTGGTCAGGCTCTGGCACAGCTGCCCAGGGGGCGGTGGGGTCACCATGGAGGTGCTCCGGATCCGTGGAGATGTGGCACTGATGGACGTGGTTGGTGGGCACGGTGGGGTGGGTTGGAGTTGGGCTTGGGGATCTTAGAGGTCTCTTCCAACCTGAAGGGTTCTGTGATCCAAGGGACAATTAGGACCCACCTACGGTGTGCATGCTGATGCTGAGGGGTGAATCAGGGCTGTGGCATATAGTTTGGGCTTGGGAACTGGTTCTAATTGGGAACGGGGAGAGGCTGAGCCTTCACCCCCCAGCCTTGTGCTGCAGCTGGTTACGTGAGTTGTGTGCCTTCCTCGGAGCTTCACGTGGACCTCGTCTGGCTGGCTGGTGACTCAGGGCTGTGGGGGATTTCTGCTGCCCACTTTCCAGAATCTGAGGACTGCTGGGGCTGTGGCAGCAGCCAACGTCAATCTGACATTGATGATTTTAATCCCCTGAAGCAGGGAAGTCCAATAACCCCTCCCTGTGCTACGGAGGCCAGGAGAACGCCCCAGAGGACCCAGGACGGAGCCCGGGTGTTTCACTGCAGTGCCTCTCCCAGCGTGGGAGGTTTGGATCTCTGCTTGGAAGGCGGGATGCCTGTAACCCACACGGAGGGAAATGCCAACATCTTGTGACTGCTGCTTTGATTTTGCTTGCACCCACCTCTTATCGGCAGTCCTCAGTTTCTGCTGAAAGGGACTGGGAGGTTTCTGCATCCCATGTGTGGAGCCACACCAGCCAAGGGCTGGCTTGGTGCTTGCAGGTGGGTCCACTCCATCCCCCCCTCCATCACCATGGCGGTGTTCTGTCTTGGGGAAGTAGGGCACATGCAGTGCTGCTGAGCTGGATGCGAAAGGGGGGTGGAAGCTCACCTGCCCCACTCTCGTGCTTTTGCACTGGGGTACATGGTACATCCATGCTCACAGCCCTGTGCACAGACACGTGCACGGGGATGTGCTGATTGATTTATTTTTTTTCTGGCTTTAGCAAAAGAAGATAAAATTTCAGACCCTTCCCCAGGCAGGAGCTGTCAGCCATGGGTGATGCCTGTCTGCATCTCCAATTTGAATTCTGCCTGCAGAGCTCCTTGCCCTGTTGCATCTCAGTCCTCACTTGTTAGCTTGGACATTGCTTAAGTCTAAGCAATAAATAATGATCACAGAACCACAGAATGGCCACAGTTGGAAAAGACCTCAAGAATTCCCAACCTTCCTGCCACATGCAGGATCACCAACCTCCCCATTTAATACCAGACCAGGAGTAGAGCCCGAAGCAGAGTACTGAGTGCTAGCCCAAAGTAGAGACTTTCATGCTAGCCCAAAGTAGAGACCTTCGTGCTTGCATGATTAGTCTCTCTAAATCAACAAGGTTGCTCTGCTGATGTTTAATGGAGATTTTTCTCCTTGCCATGAGGGAAATACTCCTATGGATGCCACCCCTATGGGTGGCATGGGTCCCTTGTTCCTCGCTTACCCTTTCTCAAGAGAGGAGGATGACTCCTACCAACTGATCCATTGACAGAAAGCACTGTGGAAAAGCAAAGTACATTTCCCTTCTCTTCAGCTGCTTGCTCGCTGTTGGCAGAACGGCACACATCCTTCCTGCCCAATGACTCACCTCATTAAACCAGCTACCGGAGGTTCGAGCCTCACCATGGAAGATAATTTGTAATTAATTCTCTGCAATGACCCTTATTACTGAAGCCTTTCAATGGGCTTTGCACTCACTGCTTCTTCTGGATGCGTTTGCAAACAAGAAAACGAGGTGCTTGTTGGGGGAATGAAGAGGGGAAGCAGGGGAGGAAGCTCTGCAGCAGGGCACACAGGAGGGATGCCTCCATCGCCACTTCTTCGCTCAAGAGCTGCTTCTTGCTCTGGGTGGGTTCTTATTTTAGTTAAGCTGCAAAGGAGAAAATTGCGGAAAGCTTCATCAGGGCTCAAGCATCTGTGAGTTCCTGAGAGCCTTCAGACAATGTTGCCAGGGTTTATTTTTAACTACATGAGTCAGGGCAGCTCATCACATCTCTGGCTGCCCGCTGCCCAGGGAATGGGTTCCCCATGGGGTCCAGCAGTGCTGAGGGTGCATCACTGTGTCCTTCCCTTTGCTGATAACCACCAGACAGGGAGAATCCCGTCCTGGAATGGAAGAGGGTGGCCAGATCCTTCCATGGGATGGGTGGGTTTTGTGAACCTGGGGTCCTCACCCAGCTCTGCGCATGCTTTCTTTGGATTTTTGACTCTAAATCCCACCTGAAGATATTCTGGTTTAGCTGTGCTCATGGCGTCCATCCTCTGCAGGTTGGGGAGGTGAGAGCAGAGGCAGTAGAGCCTGGGGAGCAGTTCAGCTCACCAGTGGCGTCCATTGGCAACCCAGACCTTAATTTGTGAATTGGCCCCTTTTGCGTCTTGACTTTCCTTCCCCTAATTAATCCTTGCAGGTTATGGAGGTGCTCAAGCTCCCAAAGAGGGCTTCGTGTTTGCAAGCAGATTCCTTCATGCTGAGAGCAATTCCCTCACTGGGGGGGTCCAAGGGACCCCCTTGAAGCTATCAATAAATTCTCCTTATGAGATATTCTCATAATGGCTTAGGGGTTTGGCCAAACTGAAAGCCCCCGTAACCAGCTGTGGGATGTTGGGCACCTCTCCCGTATTTCCAGCTTCATCTCACAGACACAGTTTGCTGGAAGGAATTGATTGCTGTAATAGTGAAAAGTCATTGAGATCCCAAGTGGAATGGAAAAGGATTGGATGGAATAACGCCCTGGGAGTCCAAGAGGCAGCGACAAGGATGCCATCTGCCTTGATGACTTGTCCTGCTTTCTGCTCTGCTCTGGCCTCTCCTTCCCCCCACCCTCCAGCTCTGCAGCCTCCAAAATCCCACAGCCTCCAACACACAAAATCAGTACCGTAGAGTGGTTGTTACCCACCATTGGAAACCTGTGTACATGGAGCCGCGGTCACACTAACCCCATCCCGCCAGGGCTCCCTTAAGCACCCCAGACCTCCATCATAGCAGCAAACCCTGCATGGCATCTCCCATCTCTGGATCACGGTGGGGAGGTGGTGGGGAACCAAACAGAAACACAACCCAAACCCAACGGAGCCGCTCAAGAGGCAGCAACTCGCTGGCGGAGTTCAGCAGAATGTTCTCGGGTAACGGCAAGGTTAGTTGCTCCCCGGGGGCAGGTGGGTTTGCTTACTTACTATTAGTTTCATGCTAGAAAAAACATTTACTGGAATTTTTAGTGAATTATGCTCAGATGTGCCTGTGGTCAGTCCCACGTCTCACCGGGTCGGTGTTACCGCGGCACAAAGGAAAACAAGCTTTCCAGGGCTTCCTCTGGTCAATAAAAAAAGCGCCATAAATGAAATATATGGAGCAAGACTGATAAGCGTGGAGGAACCATGGCTTTGTTCAGTGACCCGTCGTTCTGCTCTCCTCCCCCCTCTTTCCCAATTGTGGGGTGGGGGATAGGGTTGGGTTAGGCTAGCACAGCGCTCCACGGTTGATGAAGGCAACGATGCCATAAGAGAGGAAGGTTTGGATGTCCTCGTTTTGGAGCTGCTCAAAATCCAAACGGATTGCTTGGGATGGAGGAATTTGGCAGGTGAGAGGCAGCAGGTCTTGGAGTCTACATGCAGGTCGGTGGGTGGTTGGCCATGGCTGTAGGGTGGATTTATGGGCAGCCTACCGCAGCGGGGCCCCAGCACAGATGGAGTTTCTTGAAGCCGGTGTGAAAGAGATAAATAAAAGAGAAAATCTTTGCACTATGTTGGTCAGGTCGCAGGAGACCACCACAGGTTCGGCGTGGAAACAAAGCACTTCTCATCCGAGCTAACTGTTGGAACACGGTGCTGGGAGGAGCTCAGTCATGTCGTGCTGGAAGCCCTCCTGGCACTGATGCTGAGCTGGAGCACACGATCCCCACGGCCATTGGCTGCCTTGGTGAGGTCACTGCAATGCCCATCAGATGTAAGTCGGTGGTGGGAGAGGGCTTCAAGGTCCTGCTCGACCATTGCGCCCAATTTAATGTCTAAGTTACCTCCAAATTCAAGATCCAAAGTTGGATCTTAGACTCTGACTCATACATAGTTTTAATAAACTGATGCTGGTACTGAACATTTGGAGCCAATAAATCCCAGGGGCTGAGGATCTGCCTCAGACAGAGCCTGTTTGCTGGCACTCTGCTGAATGGTGTGCATCATCCTGGTGATGCATTGCTGTCTGGATGTGGTGCCTGACATCCCCTGGGTGGGATGGCACCCAGCTTCCACCCCATTGTAAGACCTAAGATCTGCCAGGATAAGTCCAAAGTTCCCACCTCTGTGTGCTGGGACTGGGACTGTGGGATCAGATCCCACCTCCTGATCTTCCGGTCTGAAAAACCAATGCTCAACCCCTGCATGGAGGGGATGGAGCGACCTTTCCCTGCTCACTGCAGCAAGAAACAGATGCAGAACACAAAAGCCAGGCACTTCACTCTGCTACTGACTTCCTGAGTGGTTGTGGTTAAATCTCTTCACTTTTTCCATGCCCTCACAAAAAGTGAATCATAGAAGACTTGGAGAAGGAGAACTGAAGTGGGGATAAGGAAACTCAGATTCCCTTTGCTTTATTGCTTATTTATTTCAATTTTATTTCATCTTATATCTCTTATCTCATATCTCATACCTACCCTGGGAAGGTTTTTCCCTTCCCTTCCCTTCCCTTCCCTTCCCTTCCCTTCCCTTCCCTTCCCTTCCCTTCCCTTCCCTTC
>JAPSGF010000097.1:2125317-2188028 GCA_035772895.1 Perdix hodgsoniae | reverse complement strand
CTTCCTCTCTTCCTCTCTTCCTCTCTTCCTCTCTTCCTCTCTTCCTCTCTTTCTCTCTTTCAACAGCCTTTACTTTGTGCTGGAGTCAGGAGCTGAGATTTGCCAAGTGCTCATGCAGTAGATGCACACCTTGCTGGGTGCAGGCAGCCCATTGCAGAACTGTGCCCATCCCCACCAACCAGCCCAGTGTCCCAGTCTCTGCTTGGGGAGCAGCAGGGTTGTTCCATCCCTATTTGTTTGCTCTCATCAATGATTTCCATTGGCTGGAGCTCTTGGTTGGCTTGTTGCCCCTCACCACCTGCTCCTGTAGCTTTTCTCCATCATGGAGGTCTCAGGTGCCCAGGTGGCCTTGAAGGGGAGATCATTTCCACCTTGCACCCAAGGCTTTGCTCCCTCCAGCTTCTCAGAACAAGCTGTGGAGAGCAGACCTGAGCCCCCGAGGCTCATCACCATCACTGTGTGCCAGATGTTGGAACAGCCCAAGGAAACTCTTCACGCTGCCATGGGCTGTCCATGCTGCTCCCACTTGGGTGAAGACAATGATCTCATTCTTTGGATCAGGTCCCACCTGCTCTGTTTGGTCTACAAGCTGTAGAGAAGAAACTGTAAAACTCAGATGCCAGAACTGCCCAGGATGGAGATCAGCCCCATCCCACCAGACAGTGACTTCGGGTTTTCCCAGGGCCCACCTTGGCCACGAGGCACTGCTGTGAGTTCCAGACCAATCTGCTGATACATGAGCCTTCGAGACCACTTTGAAAAAGTACCTCTTTAAACAAAAGCCCTTTTAGTCTTCATTATGGAGTCAAAGGCTGCTTTCACGTAAGGCTAGGGCAGGTCATGTTTCACGTGCTTAGAGATAAATGGCTTTGTCAGCAAACATCTTTCGTGGATTTTTTTTTTTAAATAAATAATTTGAATTATTGGATTTCCTAGGAATTCTCAGCAAGTAAAGAGGTTAAAATGTGATGTTATACATAGGAAACCAAAATGTTCTATTTCTGGTTTTCAGTGAACGTTATTACCCCTATTAGAGAACGCCAACCTTAACAGGACTTAAAGATAATTCTTCTTGTTTGTGCACAATAATAGAAAGTTTGGTCTGATTGATGGCAAAAAGTTTTCACATTATTTTTTTCTGGGGCAGATCCTCTCTGAAATCATTCATATTAATACACGCCCAAGGGAATTTGCTTCAAGATTTTCAAAGAAGAAATTAGGAGGCACAAAGAGACCTCAGATCGGCCCCTGGGAGGAACTAGAAAAGGCAGACAGAAGTGTAGCTTCACACTACATCCATGAATCAGCTCAGAGTTTAGAGAACAGCCATGAAATATTCGTTGCAGGGCTCCCCATCCCCTGTCATTAGACAAGGCACCAGATTGTGCTTTTGCCATACAGCTTTCAAAGCTTTTGTCTCGACATCTGTGGGTGGCTAAGACAACGTTGGCTCCTTTTCAGGAGTCCTTTGCTGCAGTGAAGAAGCAAACTTTGTGCTCAGTGCATCGGTCCCTGTGCCCTCCTGGAGCCAACAGTCTCCAGAAGCCGTCCACGCATCCAAGGCCAGGCTGGATGCGGCTGTGGGCAGCCTGGGCTGCTGGTTGGTGACCCTGCACACAGCAGGGGAGTTGAAACTGGATGAGCACTGTGGTCCTTTTCAACCCAGGCCATTCTATGATTCCATGATTCTATGGCTGGGAGGCTGCAACTGCTTCTTGATAGCACCGTCCCCTTGCTCTTAGATGGGTGATAAAGAAGCAATAGGTGCGTGATGTGCTCACGAAAAACTTATCCACAGCGGTGGTGGAACCAAAGCAAAGCAAACTTGGTTCAAGCCTGTTGGAGCACAGCTCATGCTCCAGGAGGGACGGCTCCAGGCTTCTGCAGCTCCCACACTGCCTGCCCAGCTCAGCCATTCTGGGAAAAGTTCATGGCAGCCAATGAGGGAAACATCCATCCTCCCAGCCTGCACACAGCTCCTCAGTCTTTGCTCCCAGCCGTGACAGCTCCTGCATGGACCCTGTATGGGAAGCACGTTCCAGAAAGCCAAGGAGGAGATGCATGGGACCCCACCTGCTTTTCTGCTCCTCTCTTTGCCAGCTCCCATGCACGGCTTTCAGCTCCATTTTTTTTTTTTTTTAATTGTGCCAGAAGCTTCTGGAGTGCAAAGAACAGGGAGTTCCTTGGAGCTGGAAGAAGAAGAAGAAGAAAAAAAAAAAGCCAAAAAAAAAAAACAACACCAAAACCCCATTAGCTGAACGTTGTCAGCAAGTCGCTTTTTCTCCGCTAGCCTTGCCGCCTCCAGCTGTGTTCTCAGCAGCTCCAACTGAGATTTGGCCTCTTTGCCACTTCTTGGGCAGCCGACCTCCGCGGAGAGCCCGCAGTGCTGCAGGGGAAGAGGGGACGGCCTGGCAGGGGCCGTGCTCTTTTCCCAAGTCAGCATGAGGCAAAACGCTGCCGGGGGAAGGAATGAGGGGGGACGTGCCATATTTCCAGTGAGACGTGAAACCAAACCCCTGACCCCTTCCCTGCTCATACGGCTCCTGCTGAGCTCTGTGCCAGAGTCTGTGGGTGAGCCTGCTCTGCTTTCCAGAATGAAAACAGGCATTTCTCCTCCAAGTACCAAATTCCCTTTGCAGATACCACTGGAACTGAGATTTCTCTTCACTGTCTGAGCCGCTGCAGAGCAGAAGACATTTCCCCATGCAGGTTAATCCCAGGATTCCCGAGGAGCCGCGTCTTGCAGGAAGGATGGTGGCTGTTAAACAGCCCTGGAAACATTTTTCCCTGCTCTCTTCCAAGCTTACATCTCTCCTGTGGTTATGCACTGCCATGCACTGCTCAAGGACTCCTTTCACGTTTCCTTCCTGGGAGCTCACCGTTTTTGTGGGGACTGTTCCCTCATAGATGGGCTGGAGTTGGCAACAATACCCACACGGCTCATCATAGACTCATGGAGGTTGGAAAAAAGACCCCCAAGACCCGTGCTGGCTCACTTGTGCCTCACGTTGGTCAAGGTGGGAAAGCAGAGGAGAGAGGAGGGAGGGAGGGACTGTCTCCAGAAAACCGCATCTTCCCTTTCTGCCCCATCAGGTGGGATCATCCACCTCGACGATAAGGCAACGCGGCACTTGGTGTGAGGTTTTCATTTCTTTGCTTCTGATGAATTCGGGCCGGCTGCACAGCCAATACCCAGCCCAGAAGTGAGAGGCTCCTCCAAGAAAATGCTCAGTTCCACTCCATCTCTTCTGGAAGCTGAAGCAGCTGCCGAGAATAAAATAAAACGATACTACAGAGTGATACGAGGCTGGAATCAGGGGTGCTGGCCAAGCCTGAGAAAATACTGGCCTGAAGAAGTAGTAAAAACAGCACGGATTCCAGCAGGCTCTGTCCAAAAGTCGGGGCTGCCTGCGCATGGTATCGGCCCTGCAGACCCAAGGCTGCATGCTGACCATGGTGAGTCTGTAGGTGGGCCACGGTGGTGAACTGGCTGAATTATCCCCCACCAGGAGAGGAATGAGGGGTTGGCCTGCAGCAGCGCACCAAGCAGAGCCCACGGGAAGGTGCAGAGGTTGCCAAAGGTCTCATCCCAAACTCAGCCCCCCCATGGCCAGCACTGAGCCATCCAACCACCGAGAGGCATTCTGGATGGGTATTCCTATGCCCATCTGCCTTCCAGAGCTGGGAGGGAACACAGCTTTTCCCCTGGTGCTCTGGGGCCAAGGTTCGTGGGGACAGGTTGATGGTTGGACTTGATGATCTTAGCACCTCTCCAGCCCTGGAAATAGGAATGCCCACGCGATGCTCTCGCACTTTCCCCAACAAGACTCACATCAGTGAGGGATGAATGACAAAACTACTTCTTGCTTGCTTCTCCTCACACGCTCCAGCCCCAGGCTGTCATGAAGCTACGCTACTCTGCCACAGGCTGTGTTGCTCATGGTTATTATTCAGCATTACAGGAACTTACTCATCTGTTTGAATCCCCTTGTCTTGGGAAAGCAAGTCGGCTTAGAGCACTGCACTGTGCTCCAGTTAAGCAACTGCTGGCGGACCACTGTTCCTTGATATAAAAGATTTAATGAAAGATTGTCGTTTTTGCAGGAAATCTCATAACAAGCAGTAGCAGATATTTCAAGACCATCTTCGTTGGATTCATTTCTACCTTGTACCGATGCCATTTCTCTATTGGAACGGGACGGCATATGCGCTATTACGGAAGAAATTCATTTCATTTGTGGATCTGGGAGTTAGAGAAGAACCCAATCTTCCTGCTGAGGGGAATCATAAAATCTTGCCTGGACTGCATACGTTTCCGAACCACGCCTGACCCCTGGCGTGTTCCCTTCACATTGTGGAAAGGGAAAAGAATTAGAATGAGGAAACAAAGCTTGACTCCAACAGGGACAACGTTATTCATTTTCTTTTGTTTTTATACAGCAGAACCAAAAATAGAGTTTTCATCCATGTAAAACATTTATTGAAAGCTTGAGATTTCTCATCCTTCTTCAGGTCTGGCTCAGAGCAAGGAATCAAGGAGTTGGGTTTCTTTTTTCCTCTTTTTCTTACTTTATTATTATTACTATTTTTTTTAATTTTTTTAAAATTTTTTGCCAGATCTGTCAAGGGAATTAGATAAGTTGATAAAAAGCATATTTGTAGGTTTACCTTGGCCATGAGCTCATCGTTAACACCTAGAATGTCAGCGTCTGAAGTAATTTCTAGTTTCTCTTTCCTGCCATTTTTTTTATTTAAAAAGATGTTGTTGTTGTTGTTGTTGTTATTATTATTATTATTATTATTATTATATTAATGCTCAGTATTTTTGGGGAAAATTCAGGTTATTTATTGGGTTCACAGAAGAACTGAGAGGGTGAATGGGAACTCGGCTTAGGGGAGAGGAATTCCCAGGATGTGGGTGAGGAAGGAGGGAAGGCAGCAGATTTATCTCCTTGGGAGGAGCCATGCCAGGCAGCTGGAGCTGTGCAAAGTCCATGCAAAGGGAGGTCATAGGATGAAATCACGGAATGGCCCGGGTTGCAAAGGACCACAGTGATCATCTCGTTCCAACCCCCTGCTGTGTGCAAGGTTGCCAGCCACCAGACCAGGCTGCCCAGGGCCGCATCCAGCCCGGGCCATGGTCTACACTCTGCTCCCAGCCCTTACAAACAGCCAACGGCACCGGGATGCTGACAGCAATGGGGCAGGGAGGACCCAGCTGGCTTTGTTGGGATTGCAGTCCCGTGCTCATCCAGCACACAGTGCTTGGGGATGGGTCTGGGGATGTGGAGGCACCACCAAAGGAGAGCATCCTGCTCGTGGGCTTCCCTTTCTGCAGGGATGAAACAGAGTTGTGTCCTGCCATCAGTCGAAATACCGCTGCATCAGAGAAGTTAGATGAGACGGCTCAGGAAACTTCTGGATGCAATTCGACTTTTAAAATATTTTTTTGAAATTTTCAGTCCTGTTTTCTTGCTTTCTAGACGCACGTGGATTCACTGCTCGCATTGAAGAACTCCCCCAGCACCGCTGCCTTCCCATAAGCGTGATCCCTCCTAGAAGGCTAGCCAAAACCAGCCATCAAGGCTTGCTAAAATAGGAACCAATTTCCAGAGTGATTCCCAAATATTTAGCCTGGGATCTTCTGGGGTCAAGGGCATGAAGGTGAGCTCTCAGCTTTGCACAAAGCTCCTTCAGCACAAGGTGCTTACAAATATCCATCTTTTTGGATGCATCGCCTGCTCTCAGCCTGCATTTCCAGGAGTGCTGAGTGGGAGGACACAGTCACAGAACCATTAAGGTTGGAAAAGACCTCAAAGTCCATCAAACCCAACGCCAACCCACCCCCACCATGCCCAGTGACCATGCCCCTCAGTGCCCCACGGTTCTGGAACACCAGTGACAGTGACCCCAGCGCTCCTCCCTGGGCAGCTGTGCCACTGCATCATCACTCTTTGGAGAAGAAACTGTTCCTAATATACAACCTGAACTCCTCCTGATGCAACTTGAGAACCTTGGTTCTGCTCCCCCTTGCTTTTCACTGTGCCAGATCACCTCCTCTGATTCCACCCCAATCTTGCACTGAGTCCAACGAGTCCCCACGACCCAACCACCCCACTGCTCTTCGCCCTTTAATTATCTTCCCATTCTGCTGACCCCAGCAGTTGAGTGGCAGTGCTTCAGAAGCACCACTCCACACCTCCCAGAAGTTAGAATCATAGAACAGTTTGAGTTGGAAGGGTCTTTTAAGGGTCATCTGTCCTGTAGTAGTGAGCAGGGACACCCACAGCTCCATCGGGTGCTCAGAGCCTCAGGGCCTCTTTCTTGTTCCAGAATCCTCCTCTCCCTTAGCAAACAACCCTTGGGGCAGAGTACAGCTCCCCTTCAGCACTGTTATTTTAATTTTGGTTGAAAACACACTGAAAAAGCTGAGATCTTCTGTTGAAAGGAGGACCCGACGTGTAAAATGCATTAGAACGAGGAGGAGATCTTTAAGAGCAATATGGCATATATAAATATGTTTAAAAATGATGTAAATACTGGCACTTCCACCAAAAAAAAAAAAAAGGGGGGGGGGGGGGGGAGGAAGGGCAGAACCATCAACACACAATAGGTAAGAAGTGCCCACGGCTGAAGTCAATGAGCCGCTAATTGCCCGCAGGTGACAGGAGGGCCAGCGTAGCTCTGTAGGGTAAGGCTGTAATCATAGCCCATAAAGAGAGGTGGGAGAGGGAGGCAGGGGTGATGGAGGAGCTCTGGTGAAGGACGGGAAGGTAGGAGATGATTTTTCGATTTTTTTTCACGGTGGTTCTCTGGGTGATAAGGTGCTGATGGGGTTTTAAGCCTGGTTGCTGTGCGATGGTGCAAGGAGACGGGGTCTTTTCTAGAGAGCAGAGAGCCACAGTGCCTCCCTTGTTGCCCAGAATGGAGTCTTATCCTGAAGGGCTTTTCCAGTAGAGTGGTGTTATTACCTGGTGAGGACAGATGCTGGCTTGCAGGGGAGCCCAGCTGCCCTGTTATCTGTCACTGGCTCCTCTCCTCATGTAGGGAAGAATTGCTGCACCTCCTGTTTTCCTTCCTCTACTCACAACCCCCCCCTCATTTCTCAGCCTCTGCTCCCTGAAATCTGTTTTCTAAGCTGTGCTGCTTCACAGAATCAGCAAAGTGCAAAAGACCTTCAGTGTCATCCAGTCCCACTGTCCACCTACCACTGCTATTCCCCCACTGAGCCAGGTCCCATAGTAGAACATATAAACATTCCTTTATCATTTTTAAGGACAGTGACTCAACCACTTCCCTGGCAGCCCATTGTGGTGTCTGGCCGCGATTTGACCACTCTCTCTGGGAATAAATATTTCCAAATACCCAACCTGAACCTCTCTGGTGCAAATTGAGGCCATTTCCTTTCGTCCCACCTTCCTGGATGCTCTTCTATTCACATCTGTCCCCTTTCCTTTCGCTGCAGCTGTTGGGATTTGTGAGTGGTCGTTCTGTGTTCTGTGTCTGAATTGATAACGGGATGCTACAAACAGGGATGGATGGTGACCCCCCAGGATTTAGAGGGCAAGAGGTTCAGCCTAGAGAAGAGGATGCTCTCAGATAAAGGGTTTTGGGTGCCCTATTCTCAGCATCCAGCTCATTAAACACATCAGCAACCCTCCCTGCATGTTGTGGGGCTGATGTTTATGGTTGGCTGCGGGTGGAATCTTGTCCCTTGGAGGAGCAGTCAGCCCCTGGGATTTGTGCCGTGTCCCCTGGTGGTGGGCTTTGCTTTGAGGACCCCCCTTTGGCTGTTGGGTTAAGCTGTCTGATGTAGCTGAGGAGCCTGGAGGAAGGCTGAGTTTAGCTTGCTGCCTGAGGTCAAGGCTAGCAGATGGATTGAATGGCTGAATCCTGGGAGGAGTGTGCCGGAGTCATCGATCAGTGGCTTCATAAAACGAAATAATTTCCCTATTAAATTCAGCTCAAACACGTTAAAGTTGTTATCCTAAACGAAGAGGATGAATATTGGAAACACGCTTTTGAGGTCTGTAGTTGCTCTCAGCCCATTCTTAACAGAGCTGTTCAAAAGGTAAGTCGCTGCCAGGGCATTCCTTTGTCAGAAACAATGACCTGCCAGGAGAGCAGTGCAAATGGCTGGGTTGAGTTTTTGGCCTGGCGAGGAGCAGGAAGAAATATGAAGTACCTCTTAAGGCTGACCTATGGTGCAAGCCTCTCTGCTGAGGAATGGGTTTACCCCCTCAGCCCTCCCCATCATCAGATGTTAAGGGTTTTCCGAAAGACTTGAACCCATTTGGTTAAAGGGAAGAAAAAGAGCTGCCTGAACGTTTTGTGTGGATGTGACAAAATGAAACACTTTTCTTTCCCATATATATACATATAACGTGCTCAAACAATTCGGGACTGGTTTTTCTTATGGTGGTTCTGCAATACTTGGCCAAGAACGCACTTGAAACCTATTTTTCAAGCTGCCCTGACTAAGACAACATGGCTGGGCTGCTATAATCCCACCTCATGGATGAGGTAAGCTCAGTCAGGAGTGTGCCTCTTGGCAGGGGCAAATCAGTGGGGAAATGACTTTGTTTTCTAACTCTGAATGTTAGTGCTGCTGTAGCCCATGTCCAACTGAAATGGGGAGTCAGAATGGCTGAGCTGGTGCTGTTCAGGTGTGTAGTGAAGACATGCCCTAAAAATGGCTGTTATGACCTTCCTGCCCTGTATTGGGGGCTGGAGGAGTTGGGTTTAGGATCTGAGTTGAGAAAGGACCGTACCTGAACCACCCATGGCTTCAAAAGGAGCACTGGTCTGTTCTGGCTCCCCCCCCTCCTTTGGTCACCAAGGAGCAGTGAGTCTTTTCTCCATAGAACCATTAATGTTGGAGAAGGTCTTCAGGATCATCAAACCCAGTCTGTCCCCAGCTGCCACATCCTTATGGTTCTTGAATACCTGCAGGGATGGTGATCCCACCGCCTCCCCAGGCAGTCTATTATGGTGCCTGCCCACTCTTTTGGGGGAGAAACGTTTTCTATTACCCAGCCTGCATCTCCCCTGGTGCAGCCATTACTTCTCTTTCTGATTTGCACTGCAACGCAGGCTGGAGATGATCTGTGGATGTGGACCCAACTGCGTGCATTGACCTGCACCCTGAGCTGGGAGCTGGATTAAGGGCCAGCTGCTGAGTTTCTTGACCATCTGCTGGCACCTTCCTCCTGTCAGTGTGTTCTGTCTACCTACTTCCACCTACACCCACCTACCATATACCTACGTGCTGCCTTCCCAGGCCTAGCTCCTTCCTAGGAGCTCATGCTTTCCTCGTGGCAGGGCTGTCTCCATGTGAGATTACTTCCCAAGACTGAACTTTAGGAGGCAGAGATGCTGCTCAGCTGATTGGCCATGGAAAAAACACTCAGTGGCCAACTGGGGTGGGTAGCTGGGTCAAAAAGTGTTTGACTTTTAAGAAGTCAACCTTTGTGTTTAAAAAAAAATATAACCCCAGTCTTTTTAGTGAAAAACCTGTGTTTCTCACACCTCTGAAAGATCAGCCACTATGCTGCAGTTAAACGCCCCCAAGGCAGAACACAACACAGCAAAGCAGTGCAGGAAAGGCAGAGCTGTCCCTGTGCACCTGTTGGGTGTTAATACATAGAGTGAGTGCACACCCCATCTATTGCAGAGCCAGTGGGAACCATCAGGGAGTAGGGGAGGGAGGAGAAAGAGGGAGAGAATGGCTGTTCTGTCTTCAAATGGTCCAAGTTTGCTGAGTATTATAGGGAGAATTTAGGGACCGAACCCGTTCCCTGGTTCTGGAGGTGATGCCTTAATGGCCATCTGTAGCCAGGCCTGGGATGACTGCAGGGGCTGCAGACGTTCCTTCACCACCGTGGCCCATTTTTCCACTGCTGAGGAGGAACTCAAGGCTTGGTTTATTGCTGCAGTGCACACGCACACCAACCCAACCAATTTTAATTAAGAGCACTGCAAAAAGTGCTGAAGTTCAGGAAATTTAAAGATTAAGGCCAAGGGTTTGCTTTCACACGTTCTTAAAGGGAAAGCATTGGACCTCTCTTCGAAGCAATTTCCCTTTCAAAAACAAGAAAGGATATTTATTGGAAAGCAATTAAGCCTTTCCCCGATGCGCTGATTTCATTCCAGCTCTGTTAGGAACGGGCTGGATGCTCTTTATGTACAAAATTGAGGATTAGGAGAGATGCACAGCAAAAGCTTCTAACCTGCTGGTTGCCCATGGGCCATGAGGGAGGTTTGAGTTTTCTTCCTTGGGAAATCAACCTGTGCTTCCAAGTCCAGCTGCAAAATGACCTGCTGCTCCATTCTTGGCGGTGAGCAATCCTGCTGCTAGCTGTTCTGTGATCAAAATTTGGCCTGCAATTGGAATAAGTTCATTTTTTCTAATTACAAAAAAATAGAAAATTAACATACAGCCCCCATTTTTTTTTTAACAGAGTGGTTTAGCAAAGACCAGTGCCAAAAGAAGCAGTTGTGCCTGCCCTGGTTGGATAAGACCCAGATAAGACCCAGAGCTGTGGGTAACTTGCTCCTCACATCTCATTATCTCCCTCTGGTTTCATCGTGCTGATAAGCATCCTGGGACAACTACTTCTCCTTGCCCCCAGCCAGGACTAAGCACTCATTGAAAGCATGTCATTAACTTCTAACGGGAAGGGATGTGATGCTGCTTCAGTCTCAGCTGAACCCAAACCAAGACTTAACCAGAGATGCATTCAAGGCCAGGCTGGATGTGGCTCTGGGAAGCCTGGTCTGGTTGTTGGCAACCCTGCACATAGCAGAGGGGTTGAAACCAGATGAGCATGGTGGTCCTTTTCAACCCAGGCCATTCTGTGTTCTGGTTCAAATTCAGTGGGGTTTGGCCTCTGCTCCCAAGTAACATCAGTATTATGAGAGGTGATGGCTCCAAGTTGAACCATGGTAGGTCGGGTTGGATATTAGAAATTCCGTCCCCCGAAGAGCTGTCAGGTGCTGGCACGGCTGCCCAGGGAATGGTGGGGTCACCCACCTGGGGAGTGTTCCGGAGATGTGGCACCGAGGGATGTGGTCAGTGGACGTGGCGGGTTGGGTTGGGTTCGGTAGACTTAGAGATCTTCACCAACCTGAGTGCCTCTGTGGTTCAATGCGCTCTCCTAGGTGACTTTTTTTTTTTTTAATACTAGAAGTATGTTCAGTGATAAGCCTGCATTTGGGCCACTAACAGACTGCAAGGTGCATGAGATGGACTCAGCCGGGGCTGCTCATCCATCCTTTGCTTTTCAACAATGTAGAGTCACTCTTCCACACCAGCTTCTGTTCCTTCTAATGACTCTTAGCACTTCAGGCAGATGCGGTCCATCTTTTTCACCCTGATTTCTTGACCACGCTGACAGGAAGCTGCCTGGTGTCTTCTGTTGGGCTAACCAAGAATTCCAGACCCCAATGGACCAGCTTTGTGCTCAGTCATGTGCTTGAAAACCTCTGTCTACCAGCCATGCGGTGTCTCTCAGGTCTTGCATTTTGTCACTTCTTTACCCCCAATGGCTTGTTGTCTGACATAATTTAATGCCCCCAAACAGGCTGCAAAAGAATTGCTTCTAGATGCAAATTTACCCCAGGCCTGTTGAACCTTATGCCACGGCTTCAAGTTTAATGAGAAACCATCTTCATTAGGACTGAAAATGACTTCCATTTTCTCCCAGTCCAACAGCTGCTTAGCTTCACTCTGGCTGCCAGTTGCACACACCTGCATGTTGCAGCTGTGCGAGCTGCTAAAACACACCACGGACAGCCTAGGGTAGCCAACACCTGGAAAACATAAAGTATTTACAATTCGGAACAAGAACAAAACTCCCTCAATAAAAATACTTGTAGGTGATCTGTAGTCTTTCAAGTGGTTGATGCAGAAAACATTTTTTCTCCTGATCGCTGGGCTGGGGGGAAGATGGAAAGCTAATTTGTTAGCACGTCTGATGCGTGTTTGGGAGCAATGGAGGTAAGTGCCCACCAGCTCTGTGCTTGGAAGAACAGCAGACAGAGCTGTTCTGGCAGACAGGAATTCATCAGGCTGGGAGCTCGGAAAGGAGTCGTGAAAAGAGCTGCGAAAGGAAACGTTGCTTGGGGAATGTCTTAATGGTGAGGTCTGATGGCTCCGGGGAAGCTGTGGAAGGGAGTTTGCTTTAACAGGAGCATCACTTTTCTGGGCTGTGCGCGATGGCCCTCGTGCCAAAGTGTTTGCAATGTGAGAGTGAGGCTTTGCGGAGCCTGTGTGTGGGGTGCCTGGCTCCCGTTGGCTGTCCTTGGGAATCAGCCTTGTCCTGAAAAACAGGGCTTAAATAGACAAGAGGATGATTTCATGGCTTGGATTCATGGGTGAGGAAAATGAATGCCTGCACTTTGCTGAGGCAGAGCAGGGAGCTGAGCAGGCTCCTGGTCTAAGAGCCCAACAACAGGCTGCAGTTCACCCTGGGATGATCCTGTATGGATTGCAAGGCTGTGGGCTACAGGTTGTGTCCTGCGTAACCGTTCTTGGTTGGCCTGGACCCTCGTTATAGCGCCAAGAAGGGGGTCCATCTGTGAGTAAAGCTGGTTCCTCACCCTGGTGGGGCAAAGCACCTGGGCTGGCCGGAGAGCTGTCAGTGCTCCTCTTCCCAGGGCTTTTGGATGCAATGATTTGGTGTGCGTCATGTGTTACCCTGCCCCAGCAGTCAGGTGTCACTCTGGAAACAGATACTGGGGAGTTGTTTTCTGGAAGAGTGGTAATGCATTGGCACAGCTGAGCGGGGAGGCGATGGAGTTGCCATCCCTGGAGGCGATCGGGAACTGTGGAAGTGTGGCACTGAGGGATGTGGGCATGGTGGGGTGGGCTGGGGTTGGACTGGGGATCCTAGGGGTCTTCAACTTGAATGATTCTGTGATTCTTCGTGTCAAAGAGCAGGTGAAACTGACCCTTGTGCTCTGTAGCATCCCAAAGGAATAAGAAAGAGCAAAAGCTTCAGCAAAGCCAGCAAATTCTTCTGGAATTATGGGACTTAATCTGATAGGGGAGATGTTTCTCACTCCTATCACCCACTTGAGTTTAGATTTTTGCAAGCAGAGAAGGAAGGAGATCATGTCCCATCTGTGCAGCAATGATGATGACTTCAGGAACAGTAACTCATTGTAGGAAGCGTGCAGTGGTGACTGAATGTGGTTTGGATGGGGCTCTCCTGCCATCACCTCCTCGGTGCCTGCAGCCGTGAGCTTGGCTGCTGCTTCCACTTTCTAGCATTAAATGTCTTTAAATAAAAGGGCAAAGGGGGGCGTGGGGAGAAACTGAGCCCTGATGTAATTTTTCCACCCATTTCCCTTCCTGGAGAGGCAGCAAGATTTCAGTGTGAGCAAAAGAGCATGGGTGGGATTTCTATGTGTTGAAATTGGCCTGGGCAGTGGAAGAGAAACTCCACCCTTCTGTTTTCTGGAGTGGATTTTCTTAGCCTCCTTTCCTCAGGCAATGAAGCTAATGAAATTACAGTGTCTTTCTGTCACCCTCCCTAATAACTTTTGGGCCAGTCAGACCTTTTTGCTAGGATTTCATGAGGAAAAAGATGTTCCAAAGGATTTAGGGTGGGATTCTTCATGAGATGAGTCTCACTCCGGAGGCATTTCTTTCCATTGGCCATTAAGAAATTGGCCCTCCAATCTGAAATGGAGACAGATACACAGTAGATGGCAATGGAATGAGAATCCTGTGTCCTACAGGTTTTTCAGGAAGAAAAGTGTCATTGTTCTCGCTCTGGTGCTGGGTTTTGTGTTTGAATCTGAACTGAATTGTCGTGGTCAACCAGTCACCATCCATCTCACTGATGGGAAAAACTATAGAGGTCCTCATGTAAGTGGGTCCACAGAATGAAAAAAGGTAAAGGTGCATATCAGGGCCCCTTTCCATCACAACAGGCTGGATTCATCTAGCAGGAGCTGTCTGCTGAATTACTCCACCAACCAGACGCAGAGTGGGAAAGAATGAGCGTGGTGAAGAGGTGGGGTGAGGTAGTCCCCTTCTGTCTCATAAGGGGTTGTCTTGGGTGATCTCTGTCCTCGTCCAGTGATTTGTTGTTGTGGTCTTATTTTGGGGATGGCAGATGGGGGAAACTGAGTGTTAGTGTTGGACTGACATGGTTTAGGTCTCTTCCAACCCAATGATTCCGTGACATCCCAGACTCGTGGTGGATGGGAGAGGACGGCTTGGAAGGAGCACCTCATCATTGTGCCCTGTATATCAGAACAAGGGGTAATAGCCTGAAGTTGTACCAGGAGAAGGGGTTCAGCTTGGATATTAGGAAAAAAATCTTCTCCAAAAGAATGAGAGGTGCTGAAATTGGCTGCTCACAGACTGGTGGGGTCACCATTGCTGGAGGTGTTCAGGACCGTGGAAATGTGGCACTGAGGGATGCAGTCGGTGGGCATGGTGGCAGTGGGGGATCTCAGAGGTCCTTTCCAACCTGAGCAAGTCAATGATTTAATCCCTCTGAGCAGCGCTTCCTGGAGGCTGTTCCTGCAGGAGCCGGCAGCCAGACCTGCATGCAGCATTTAACGCCAGAGGTACTGCGAGGAAATGGGGCGAGCGCGGATGTAAAACCTCAATGATGGGATAAAGGATGGCCTGCTTTCCTGGAAAATGCAGCCTTCTGTTCAGCGCTCACATTTTCTCCTCATCACAACTGTTCAGCTTATTCCTCCTCCCCACTCACCCCCCCAAAAAATGGCAGTGGAAAACGTTCTGCCTGCTGTAATCCCAATTCTGCATGGACGCCGTCGCGAAGCTCCATTGAGGTGACTGCCCTGTGCCTCCTGTTTGCTTCTGAACATCCCTTTTCAAATGCCTCTCATGCATTTCTATTATAGGTAAGTCTGTTAGATGGATAAACTATTTCTGATCTTCCAGAGCAGTAAACCTCACAGCTCCCCTGACTCAGTCTGAGAAATTTCCACTGCTTGACATATTAAAAATATATGGAAGTCTGCAATGAGAGCAGATTAAGCTTTATGCCTGTGGAAATTCATTTAGATAACTCCAGATCAGCTGGTGCATGGAAAAGTCATTTGAAGAAAGAAAGAAAAAAATCGCCCATGAAAAGCACAGCTGATGCTGTATGTTGAGGAGGAGGAGGACTTTATTATAAAGCATCTTTCATTCCCAGAGCACTTACCAACCTATATATAGAAATCATTTCCCTCTTCCCTTAAGAGCAGCCAACTCTGGGGCGGAACGCCACAGTTGATTAACTGGACTCAGCGTTACAATCTGAGAGCTCAGCAGAAGGCAGAACGGAGTCCAGCTGGCTCCAGCTGACCGTAGACTTCTCCTTTATGCAGTGCTGAGGCCCAAATTGGCACAGCCTCCACAGCTTGGTGGTTGTGGGGTGACCATGATGGCTTTCTGGGGGGCTTTTTGGTTGTGGAGTGCTGAGCACGGCCCTTAAACGTGGAGTTGGGCATTGACTGCTCCAAGGAGGCACTCATGAGGGGTGTCCTTTGAGGCTGTTGGGTGATGCCTCCTTCACGTGTTTGCTAGGGACCACAAATCCTCCCAGGGTGTCTTGATCTACTCTGTTGTGCAGAAATAACTCTGTCCTGTATATGTGTATAGAATCACAGAACGGCCTGGGTTGCAAAGGACCACGATGCCCACCCAGCTCCAACCCCCTGCTATGTGCAGGGTCACCAACCAGCAGCCCAGGCTGCCCAGAGCCACATCCAGCCTGGCCTTGGATGCCTGCAGGGATGGGGCACCCACAGCCTCCTTGGGCAACCTGTGCCAGTGCCTCACCGCCCTCTGAGTGCATTGAGGGATAGAGCCAATGCCAGGAAGTCACTTGGAACTTTGAGCAACCAGCAAAGGTTTGTCTAGTCTTGGTCTAGTATTAAATGTGGAGGTTGGTGGCCCTATGTGTGTCCGGGGGGTTGGAGATTGATGATCCTTGAGGTCCCTTCCAACCCTGGCTATTCTGTGATTCTGTTTGGTTTTGGTGTTTATTATTTTATTTCTTGCAGTTCCCATCTTTGCAGGCTGCCCTCCAGCTTGCTTTAGCGGTTGGTGAATGGGGTGGAGTGAAGGGTGTGGGGACGGAAGATGACTTGGTGGCCCCTTGAGCCCATTCTGTTCTGGAAAAAACACAAAGAAAAGCCTGTTGCAGAGCCGAGTAGTGATGGATTCACAGTGCCACCAAGATTTGGGAGGTTCAGTTAATGCTTAAACGTCCTCTTCTGTTTCTCCCCTCCTGGGTGGAGTCCTTCTCCAGTGACACATCACAGGACTTGCTCACTCCTGTGTTCCTGCTTCTCTCCCTGTCGTTTCCACTCCTGGCTCAGTCTGTGTGAGAGCTTTTCTTTCCTGGCTCATCCTGCATGCTCACCAGCCGTGGGAGCCATCAGTCTGGCCATTAAGTCCTGTGCTAAGGGCCCTCCCTTGCTATCTGAATAAAATGCTTGGGATGCGTTTTCCCACTGCAGAGTTTTGCTGGCTGAAGGATGTCTCTAACTCTGCTCCTGGCCATTCACCACCTTCCAGAACTGCAGTGAGAAATATGGAAGCCTTGACATGGACATAGGTCCAAGCCTGACACCAGAGAGAAGTACTTGTGAGCTGCTCTGGGTTGCACCTCTGCTCTGAAGGGCTTCCAGTTGTTATTTAGACTGTTACCTGTGTTCCAAATACTGGAGCTGTTCTCTCAGAATAGGGTCATTAAGGTTAGAAAAGGCCACGAAGGTCACTAAGTCCAACCATCAACCCCTCACCAGCATGCCTGCTGAGCCACCTCGCTCCTCCTCGATCAGAACTCGTCACGTGTGCTTCCCTGCCTGGTGCCAAGTGGTGATGCTCACCTTGCTTTAGGGAGAAGGACAGTGCTGAGGTTGCGCTCGTGTAGATTGCCCCATGATGGCTGGTGGGTGCTGGAGTTAGGTTGGAAGGTCATTGGTTTGATGTCGCTTTTCTGGGACCCAAAATTTCATGGCAGTGCAGCCAAATATCCATTGGATCCAGGTGTGTAGCAAGGCTCTTTGTAACGAGCCACAGTCCCTTATCCTTGGCTGTCTTTCAAACCTTCAATCTTTCTAAGTTTGCATTCCTCTCCAGCACGTAACAGATCACGTCCAAAGGCTTTCCATAGAATCACAACATCATTCAGCTTGGAAGAGACCTTTAAGTTGGCCAACCCCAACCCATCTCATCGTGCCCACTGACCGTGGCCCTCAGTGCCACATCTCCATGCTTCTGGAACATCTCCAGGGATGGTGATTTTTTTTCTCCCTCCCTTCCTGGGCACCCTCCCCAAGTGCCTGACTGCTCCTTTGGAGAAGAATTTCTCCCTAATATCCAACCTGACTGTCCCCTACCACAACTTACCCCTATTTCTTTTGCTCCTATCTACTTCTGTGTGACCATCTGTGCTTCTACAAATGAAAAAAAGGATGATGATAATTAAAAAAAACCCCACCTCTTGGGTTCCTGCACTTCTCAGTCTCGACCCCTTCCAATTATCTTCACTAATTCATGAGTTATAATGACAAGCCTTGCTGCTCCTCAGTCCTCAGCCTGTCACAACTGAAACCTCCCAGCTGCTTTTGGGAAACCTTTATTTCTCCCTAGCTCTGCTGGTTGCTGATGCAGTGCTGTGGGCCCTGCCTTGTCCCAGGTGCTCGCCTACAAGCTCATTCCTTCTAACAAGGACCTCCTGGCCCCCAGGAATGGCAATGACTGCCGCAGGCTTTTGTTGTAGGGTGTAAAACATCAAGGTTTCTTTGAAAAGAACCCAAGGGGCGTTGTGTCTGTTCTCCATTTCGCTTAATCCCTGGGAACAGGGAGCAAAGGAAAGGTCTTGCTCTTCTGCTTAGCTACAGGAGGGATGTTTGTGGGGAGAGCCCAAGCCCTGCACATGCGCGGTCCTTTGGGGGCTCAGCAGCAGGAGGCTGGGGGCTGCGTAAGGTGGGTGAAAGCAGCTCATGATCTGGGAGCGGAGCTGCCTGCAGGTATCTGGTAGGGCTGGTTTGCACCTTGCTGGCAGCAGCCTCTACAGAAACGCTGCAGGATGTTTTCCAGAGGAAAGCTCCCCGAATGGCAGCGTGATGGGACACCTCTGCACGCAGAAGCCGATGAATTTTGCTGGTGTTTCAATCGAAGGTCTTTATTTCTGGCTCCTTTGACAGGGCTGCAGTTACCTGCACTCCTCCTTATGCTGTTCTTGCACAATGGGCTCAGCATCCCAAAAGCAGGGGTGGCATTCATTGCTTTGCCGCCTTCTGCTCGCTGTCCCTTCCATTTTCTGCTGTGGAACCGGGGGGGAGGGCAGGAAAGCAGAGGAAGTTTACTACATGGCTACCTACCATGAGACCTGATAAATCTGCCAGACAATTTATTTGATCTTTGAACCCTGGGGTCCCTCGGAGGCAGGCTCGGAGGCCTGCAAAAGCAATCAGAAAGAGTATAAAAACCTAATGAGGCCTGGACTTGATTCCCCCCCCACCCCCCCTTCTACTTCTCCAGGTGAAATTTACAGCAGTTGGCAGAGAATCAGAGCAGTTTAAAAATTATAAAATGTGTGTGCATAGATAGCATAGGGGAATGCATGGGGTCGTGTGGGCTCTCTGCTGGGAGCACCATCCTTTGTGCTCGTGGCATTTCATTTTAGCAGTTGCCCCTTGTCTGGATTTCACAATATCCTGCTGCAAAGGATTTGTTTAAAACAGGGAGGGGGGGAGGGGGGGGGGGGGAAAGGAGTAGCAACCCAACAACTTGGAGTGTTTCTGTGTTTCTCAGCATCTTGTTCCAGACCTGGCTTTGAATGAGATTCAGGCTGTCCCCGAAGCAGAAAGAGAGATGTTAAAATGTCCCTATCTGACTTTGGAGTGTGAGTCCCATCAACTCTGCTGCCCTGCTCGGGAGGCAGATGGGACTGAGAATATCTGTGCCCATGCCTTGGCTTAGCGTGGCTGGGGACGGGATTGGCAGAACTTTTCCTGTTGTGGTAATGCATGTGCAGTGCTGTTTGAGCGACGCCAAGCCCCTGCTGCAGCCCTGCAGCCTGAGATGGGGCTGGCTGTTGGGTGTATGGGCCAGTGGCCTGATGCGCTGTGTCCCCTCTGGTGCCTTCGGGTCGGTGCTGATGGCATCAGCCATCCTCTTCTGGGACTTGTGCATCTGCACCTTGCTTCTTGGCCACAGCTTGGGGCTCCTGGTGTCCTCCTCCTGGCGAGGCCAACTGCTGCACAGAGCCATGAGGAGGTGAGAGCAGGAGTCTGATAAAGTGACAGCATCACCTTGTCCTAAGCTGTATGGAAATAGCTGCATGATGAGACAGCTGAAGTTAGAGATTTATTCCCAGTGGCAATCATTATTCAGCGGGTGGCCATTTCCCTTCCTTGCTTTTCCACTAAGAATGGTCCTTGTCTCATCTTAACCTTTTGTACTAATTGAAGTTTTGGAAGCCTGAAGGTAAGGGCTGAAATCTCTCTGAAGTGGTCGGCACCTGGGATTGTTTTCCTTGGAGCTTCTTTGGCCTTTGTCAGAAAACTTTCAGCTGGTAAAAAGCAAACTTCCTTTTGTTGTTGTGGAAGCCCAGATCTGAAATGGAAAGGGTTCCCCTGGATCGTGGCAATAACATTAAGTGGACAGCATCTGAATGTGGTGGAACAGCTGGCAGCCCTGTGGGCTTTGAAAGGTGGAGGGGTCCTGAGCAGGTGAGGAAAGGCCTCAGCGTCCCATCTTCATCTTCAGCGAAGGGACACCCAGAGGTGTGGATGGCTCCTGGAATTTAATGCTGGAAGTTCTCCTGTTGGAGAGCATGGTGACATGTGGCATACATCAGTGAATGGGGTGGAGGCGAGCAGATGGTGGAGCCGATGGAAGGATGGATTGACCCCATTGGAAATGGTGGCATGGCCATTGGTAGGGTAGGACAAGCATCCATTTCTGCTCCTGTCTCCATCTGTGCCAACCCCAGGTGCTCACCAGTCCCTTTTCCTCAGGTTTATGGCATCCTCTCTGCCTTGGCTGCGTCATGACTCGTGGGGACACTTCCTAGATCACTCCAGATGTCAGCCAAGTGATGCGCAAGCTCAGGCTTCCCCTCGTTGATGAGTTAATCCTGCCTGCCTGCTTGATGAAGGTTGGGAGCTCTCGTGTGGGACGTTGTTCTGTTGTATCAGTGGCAGAAATGGAACAACCTTCCTTGGGAGCTGCCTCCTGGCTGGATGCGAGCAGCGCTGCTCAGCTGCAGCTTTGTTTTCCACTGAAAAATGCACAGTGGGTTCAGAGGAAGCATTTCTGGAATCCGTGTTGATTTTGGACAAATTGTTCTGATGGAAACATCCAATGCTTTAAATAACACTTTTTTGGGGGGCAGGGGAGGAGAGAACTCGGAATGGCTCATTTCAATCTTTTCAGCCCAAAAGATTTTACTTTGGACTGGAAGTGAAGTGCTGTTCTCAAAATTTACGTTCATTTTTATTTTTAATAAAAGCTTTTAATAAGCTCAAGGAGGAAACGAGATGTTTCATTTTGACTCCGGCGATGGGCTGTATTCAGCCTTACACTGACACTTTTATGGCTCTTCGGTTTGCTGAAAAATTTTCAGATATTTCAGTTTTGGTCCGACCCGAAGCAGATCTCTTTCCCAGTTTTTTTTTTTCTTTTTTTTTTTTCAGATCTGCTCCGAGAAACTGGAGATCTGCAGAAAATAACAGCCCTGGCTCTGCTCAGCGCCAGCGGTGTCATGACGAACCCAAGGCTCTTGCTGGTGTTGGCACCCACTGCTCTGCAGTGAGGCAGCAATTCCTCCTGCATGACACAACAGGGACTGCTCCAGCACCCGAAAAGGTCAACTGAGTCACTGCACTTTGCCCTGATGGAGCAGCTCCAAACACGAGTTCTTTGCTGGACTATTCATGTTGTAACTGGGTTGGGGTCCAACCCCTTAACTTGGAGGAAAAAACTTGCAGAAAAAGGTTGGATTTTCCTGCATTCAGGAGGGTTTGGTTTTCATGCATGCTTAAGGCATGGCTTAATCCTACCTCCTTAGCCTACGGGATGAGCATACAGCAGGAAAATGGAGCTCTGAGTATGAAGGTTGTGAGGAATCAGAGGAGACTGAGTCTCTTGGCCAACCAGTGGTGGTGTTGGAGGCCTTTGCTTCATTGAGGACCCTGTGGGCTCCAGTTGGGCTGGCTGGCTCCCCCAAAGTCGTAGGGAGCTGCTTTTTACATGCGCTGCCTTCACCTTGAATGGTTCCCTTTTGCATTCTTCTGCCCTTCCAGGGTTCTGTGGGTAGCATGGTGGGTTTGTACAGTGGGAATCTTCTGGCTAACTTGGAGGTGGCTGAAAGATGTGGTATTTCCATCCACCCCTCCTTGCTCCCGTAGATGCTGGGTACAAACTAGTGAGTGGGGAGAGCTGTGAGTGCTCAGCATGCCCCTCTGGGGAGGGCTGGGATGAGGACAGGGCACGCATCCTGCTCTGGAGCTGAGGAGTGGTGCCAGAGGGGGCAATTCCATCTGATTTTGGAGAACGAGATGGATTTGAGTCAGCAGGGAGCTTCAGTCCTCTGAAAGGATCGCTCGCTTAAGGGAGGAGAGATGTGGAGGCAGGGCTGAACAGACACGAGGCTGGAAATCAGCTACAAATAAAGAGTTTCTCTTTTTTTTTTTAAAAAAAAAAGCCCAACAAAAAACTCACAGCCTGAGTTTTCTGTGGAAACTGTAAAACTCCAAGGAGTCCCCGAGCAACAATTGTGCTGTCTGCTGTTGTGTTTCAGAAACATGCCCTGGAAAGTCTACTGTCTCCTAATAGCTTACTGGCTACTAAACGTAAATGGCCAAGATTTATTTGGGGCGAGGGAGATGAAAGGGAGTCGAGTTTATTGGTCTCACTTTGCGTTTTGGTTTGTAACAACCTCAGGCGAATGGAGCTGCCTGCAGAGGCCGTCTTGCTCAGGATAAGCCTGCAAAACCAGAATCTCAGTGAGAAAGGGCAGCTCTTTGTTCTCTTGATACCGTTTACTGACATTCCCAGGCGTTCATCTGTCTGCTGTTACGGCCCTCGCTGCTGCAGCGTTTGAGTGCCTCTCAAGCACTAACTAAGGAGTGAATCCTCTCGGCATCCCAGCCACTGTGCAGAGCCCTTGGCTGCGGCGGATGGATGCTGGTTCGACTCGGGGGATGCTCGTGCTGTTCATTAAGCTGCTGACCGCATCCAGGCTTCAGTCCTTGCTTGGAAATGATCTGCGCTACCGAGGCTCCTGCCCTCCCTTGACACCTTCTTGGAGAGCGCTCTGAGCCCTTGAGGAGCTGGATGAAACCATTGCTTCAGCTTTCCCGTAAATGCAGCTTGGCCTGCGAATTGCGTGGATATTCCCAGAACCAGCAGCAGCGGTTCACGCATCTCAGGTTGCCTTTGTGCTGGAAGCTGTGCTCCTGCGCTCACATACGTGTTAGGGAGCAAGGGAATGGGCCTTCCCTGATTATTGTTGTATGTTCTTAGTGCTGGTAGGGAGTCATTATCGAGGGGCAGCAGTAGCAGACTGGGAATTTCCATGGGAATGGTTAATGTGGGAAATTCTACGGCCTGTGAGCCATAACGACCTTGCATAAAAACCCTTGTATCCAGGTGGGAGCAGCCCGTCACCAACTCAAAGGAAGACAGGTACACCGGGACCTGGCCCAAGCGCATCCAACCTGTGGTCTGCATAGAATCCAGCACAGCTCGCATCAAAAATCTCTGACGAACACCTTGAGGCCTCACTAAGAGCTGCAACCACTGCCATCGAATCAGCCTGATGCCCGGGTTTCACAAAAACAAGTTTGCATTTAAGCATCCTGCCTTCTGTCTTGTTCTGAGCACCCAAAAAATGGGGTGCAGTGGAGGACCACTAAGATGGCGAAGGGCCTGGAGCATCTCCTGTGTGAGGAAAGGCTGAGTAACCTGGGTCTGTTCAGCCTAGGGAAAAGAAGACCAATATATCTAAATATTTACAGGGAGATGGGAGGCAAACGGATGAAGCCAGGCTTTTCTTGGTGGTGTGTAGCAAGAGGACAAGGAGCAATGGCCTGAAAATTGAACATAGGGAGTTCTGTCCTGACATGCAGAAGAGCTTCTGTACGATCAGGGTTGCGGAGCACTGGGACGGGTTGTCCTGAGAGGTGGTGGAGTCTCCTTTTGTGGGATATTTAGGACCCTTCTGGATGCCCACCTCTATGACCCATTGTAGGGGACTACTTTGCAGGGGGGTTGGACTCGTTTGCCTCTTGAGGCGCCTTCCAACCCCTGCCATTCTGTGATCCCACTGGTTTTACGTATTTGTTGCTCTCTGTAATGTTTATATTGCATATATGCATTAACTTATACACATTAACTATATTATGTATTACGTATTTTATGAAGGCTTCTCTGAATGCCTCCTATTTTACGACGTTGGCCCACAATGTCAGAGGTGGAGTGGATGGGGTGGCAGTAGAGGTGGAACCTTCCCACCAACATTCCACTTTGTTGCTGTGTGATGGCAGATGGCACAAGAGGGACACCCTGGTAACTTGGTATCTGAAGCAAAGGGGTGTTGTTGGAAAAAATGGCACCCACTGAAACTCGTCAACACTTGGTGAAGGTGTACAGGGACCGAAGAGTGGATGAGAGCACTGTGAGGCACTGGGTTGCAGCAGTGGTGACAATGGGTCAGCTCTGCTGGTGTAGATCGCTACCAGCAGAGCATGCAGGCTGTTCGTAACTGGTGAAAACGTGCAGCTACTGGTGGTGATGGTTGAAGGATAGTGTTTTGTAGCTGAGAATTTTTCTCTGTTAAATACCATTTGTGTTGGTCGCAGTTTCCACAGGAATAATTAGGAGACATTACTTTCAGAGCGACCTTTGTAGTTGCAGCCCTAGGCAGTTCCTCTTGATTCAGTGTGGCCCAGGCAAGTCAGAAGGTTGGATGCCCATGGCCTGGCTATTGCCAACTGAGGAGTGGGAAAGACCTACTGATATCCCTCTGCCATTAAACAGTGCAATCTACAGGAGGGGAAACCCTGATAGACTCCCATGACATGGGGCATGCTGACTTCTGGAGATGCCCCTCTCTAGAGGCTGTGAGTTCACATTTGGACTCCGTGCCAGCTGCAGAGAGAAAAAGAAGTGATGTGAATCCCACCCAGAGTCCTGAAAGGCAAGATCTCTGATTTAAAGCTGTGAGAAACCAAGAGCCCGGGGTGCCTTGAGGTGCACAGTTTCAGCAGTTAATTCCTTGCGCTGTCAGAAAGCCTCCATTTCATTTCAGGGCTGACTGTGCCTCCTTTTGGCTTCTGACTCTTGGATTTCATTATTCAGTCATCAGCTGGCTGATTAAGGAGCTGTCTCCTATCAGAAATCTCTTTTCTATGCAGGTACTTGTGGGCTGTGATCAAGTCACCTCTTAACCTTCTCCTGGATAAGCTATTAGCTCGAGATGCTCATGGCAGCTTTCCCAGACCTCAATCTGTACTTATAGCTCTTTCCTGAACCACTTCCAGTTTTCCCTTTTTTTTTTTTTCCCCTACCCCAGTGTCTCTTCTGAAATGGGGACAACAGAATGCGACAGCGTCTGGTTTCAGATGCCATAAGTGAAGGATATGCCATCTTCCTGTACCACCTTGTTTCATGCACCCAAGGGCTGGTGTTGGGAATCCTACCACTGGCTGTGACTCCAAGCACACCTTGGGATTTGAGGCTCTCTGGGATGTACTCACTGTGACCCACTTTCCTTGTTTTTGGAATTTAAATCCAGTAAGAGGAACACCAGCTCCTGGTCAGGGCAGATTTGATCCATCTTGGAGCAATACTGGCTGAGCCCTTTGGGGGCCACACTTTGAGATGCTCACGTGATATAAGTGAGCCTGGGTGTGATCAACCTACTGAGATCCTTCCAGCCCAATTAGCGTTGATCTCACCTACTCCCTTGTTTTCTGGCTATGGAAAAGGTTTCTTGGGATGGCACAAGTGCAATGGAGATGCAGTTGAAAGCAATGGGGCCAGCAGTGTTATCCACAGGTCACAGAGGTGAAGTGGACAGGTAGATGATGCTGCAGTAGCCTTTCATTTGCATGCTTTAGGTGGAGTTTCCAGCAGAATAATGCAATATATCTCTTCACTCCATTTTCTCATCCCTAGATTTCAACAGCAGTAAGTTCTGATTATTTTACATTGCGTTGGATTAGATGGTGAGCAGACTCCTTTTGGAGATGACAGCGAAAGCACGTGTGCACGGCATCATCTCTCCCTGACTGCCGTTATTGAGGGAGGGGGATGACTTCCCTGCTAGCGTTGTTTGTTTGCAATCAGAAGGGGGTGTGCATGCAGGACTTCTCTTCTGGCAAACCTACCGTCAGCACTTTTGGCTCACAGGCTTGTTTGTGGTTCTATAAAAAAATGGTCGGTGTGTAAATATATACATAAAGCGTTACCTAATAGGCAGCAGTTGATGCCGTATGTAATTAATGTGATATCCTTCTACATGTTGGACAAGACTTGTGGTCCAGAAGTCTGTTAAGTATTTTGATTTATGCTACACTGCATAGTGCTCTCCACTCTTAGATAGGGCCTATGGAATAGGAGAAGGGAAAAGGCTATTGTTTAGCAATTGCTGTCTAGGGGGTACTTGAGGGAAATGTAAATTATGATAATTACATATGTGAATGTTTTCAAGGTTGCCTAAAAACCACAGCTTCAGAAGAATAGAGCTGGGTAATAATTCTGAAGAGAGCTAAATCCATCCTGAAAAATGCTGTTTTGGAACAGACTAGGATTATTTCAGGTGGAAATCAGGAATTGGGAGGAAAAAAAAATGGAAGTCAAACCCCTTTCTGTTCTCCATGGGCAAGTGGCTCCCTTAAAACAAGCAACCCTTCCCTCCCAACCCTGCAACAAAACAAAAAGCAATACCAAAAAGCCACCAACATAACAACACAAATGAAAAGATTACATAAAACACCCTACAGGACAACAGGGAACAAAAACAACAACAACAAAAAAAACAAAACAAAAAAACCAACAACATAACCTCAACCCTACAAGAAAAAATACCCCAAAAATTCAAAGAACAACATCAAAGTCCTACAGCAAAACCCTACAACTAAAGAAACAAACAGGGAAAAAAACAACAAAAAGCCACTGAATATTTTGGGCCCACCTAAAGTCACCAGCCAACAAAGTGAAATTGTGGTGTTTGCAGCTGTCTGGTGGAACCAAGGGAAGTGAATGAGCATTTTTCCTTGGCAGAGGCCTCACCACCTTGATCAGAAATCCCCATGAGGTTGCAGCTAATGGTTGCAGGCTCTCCCCCTCTCCTAGCTTTGTACCAAAGTGCATCTGCAGGGATCCACTGAGTATGCCTGCACTCCTGTCAGTAGGTTGTTGTATGATGGAAACAGCATCACGGAGTCCTAGGATCAGCAAGGTTGGAAGAGATCATCCAATCCCACATCCACCTATGATCAGTAGCTCTCCACATCCCTCAGCGCAACGTCTAAAGTCCATCTCTTTTCTCCACTGTTACTAAATAGGTACTGCATGTATCTCATCCAACAACCCATCCCTTCAGCCTGGACGTGGTGAGGGTTGGCTTCTGCTCCCAGGTGACAGAGCTAGGACGAGAGGTGTTGGCCTCAATCTGTGCCAAGGGAGGGTCAGGTCGGATGCTCTTCTCTGAAAGGATGGCACTCGGGGACACGGGCAGCGGGGATGGGTTGGGGGTGGACTCGACGACCTCAGAGGTCTTCCAATGATTCTCTGATTTGCCATTCCTTGCCTGATGCGTGACAGTGGGGCACACGTGTTCCCTCTTTGCTTTGCTCCAGCCAAATGAAATGAAGGCTGCTGGATTTCGGAGACCCCAGACTTCTACTCCTTGGGGAGGGTATGGCACCCTCGGGAAAGGTTTGCATCCTTGAAGCTAGCTTGGCAGAAAATGCCGCGAATCCCTCAATAAATAGGACTTTCTGTGTTTGCTGTTAACATGTGCCTGGAATCAAACCAGAGTTCAGAGAAGCAGTGATAAGAGCTCATTTTTAAGAAGAAAGATTTAAAGTACAACACCCTGCTCTCGGACCATCTGCTCCAGGGCCTTTGATTAATGGCAGGGAGAGGAGCAGGGACCTGATAATGGTTTAACAATAGTGAAGATGTCAGCACTGAGGAGGGTAATGCATTTCTCAACGTGGTCTAATGAGGTTATAATGATGAGGTAATAGGATGAGATGAAGAAGATCATTTAGACCATCAGCAAAATCTACTTGGCTTGGAAGTGTCCTTGGGGTGTGCGCAGAAGCCACGCTGGCTACAGCTTTTAATAGTAAAACAGACAGGGTAATTAAAGCTTTAATTAAAGCTAATGTATTGTCTGAAAGACTGAAGAGGTGGTCCAGCAGGTCTCTGGGCTCTGATTATTACTATTATTTTTTAAAGCAGGGGATTACTGCAGGCAATTGGTGGAAATTTATTCTGTGACTTTCACAGTGAGCTCATTCCGTATTCTTTTTGTTTCCGCTCTCAGCTCTTGCCCAGGTGCACATGTCCAAGACAATTCTAGCACAAAAGTGTGCACTCTTTTTGGGTGGCAAATGCAATCAAAAAACTAAACTTTGATTTCAGCACCATCCATAGGAGGGGGGTGGGGGGGAAAGACCCAAAGAGCCATCATCTCAACTCCTGCCAAGATCCAGATGGCAGCATCCCTTTACTCTTGGTGGGGAAGTTGTCGTAAGGGGAATGACTCTAATTCTTTCCTGAAAGACCAACGATGCCAAGGTCAGAGAGAGAACCCTGTGGGGTCTGAGGAGTGGATGCAGTGAGTGGTTGGGCGCCCATACATTTTACATCCCCTTCCTTT
The DNA here is from genome assembly GCA_035772895.1 of Perdix hodgsoniae. NCBI lineage: Eukaryota > Metazoa > Chordata > Aves > Galliformes > Phasianidae > Perdix > Perdix hodgsoniae. The sequence continues at coordinate 2,160,141 of JAPSGF010000097.1, read as the reverse complement.
TGGCAGTGCCTTTGTGCAGTCGGGCAGGTGCATTGTATTTCAAACATATTTTTTCCATTATCTGCTGGGGTAGCTTCAACTTATCACTGAGATTCATAGGAACGGGATGGCTTTTGCAAGGGAGTTTCTGGATGGAACGCATTAGCTGCAGACTGGGGTTACTGCCAGTGGCCTCCCCGTGAACTTGTAATCCTGGCCTTTGAGTAACAACTGTGAAAAATCAATGACGAGCGCTTCCATTTTTCATGCTGCCGCTGCTGGCTTGCAGGGCCCGTTTTTCTCTTCCCTCTTTCTCTATTTTCTTTTTGTTTTTTGTTTTCTCAGTGGCAAGGAAAGAAACAAGGCTCAGGAATTAGACAGCAAGCAGTCACTGAGATAACACACAGCTGGGGTTCCCCTTCGAAGGCTCTTTTAAAGTCATGCTATGCTGGAAGAGTCTCTCTGAGCTTCTTCAGTACCCGGTGACCATGCAGTACCAAAGCAGTGATAATCCCATATGATCTGCGTTGGAAGTCAATGCAATTGGTCTAGATTTACAGCTCCTCAAGGGTGAATGGGATTTGGGTTGGTTGGCTGAATTTTTGCCAGGTCAGCTCTCGGTGTCCCATGCAATTCCAAAAGCAGTTTCTTGTGCTTGTATTGGTGGTAGGTGGATGGTTGGACTGGGTGACCTTGGAGGTCTTTTCCAACCCTGGGGATTCTATGATTCTGTGCTCTTCAGGGCCTCAACACTGGCTAGGTCTTGATCTGAGGTTAGATCCAGGCTTAGAAAAAAAGATGTTCCCAGCATGGATTAGAAGGTAGTTCATAGGGGGAGGAGCTGGGAGAATTTAAACCCACTTGCTGCTGGTAAAAGTGGACTTCAGACAGCGCTGTGTTCCCATGAGAAGGAAGTATCCCTTCTTGGAGACTGCTGGCAATCTCAGAGGGAGCTCTGTGTCTCCATCTGCTGATGGAGAGCACCCTTGGATGGTGCCTGGAGGCTGTGCCTCCGACAACAAAAGACTCTTGGATGGTGCCTTGAGGCTTTGGCTGTTGTTAATGTAAGAAAGTTACCTTGCTCCCCCCGCTTCATGATCTGGCCCCTTCTTTGTTGAGTAACAAGCAGAACAGTCGATGTATTTCAGCCTTAAAGATGATTGAGGGACTGGCACATAGATTATATAGCTATAAAATGAGATCATCCCATCAAGATTTTCTGTGGTTCAGAAAAGTTCAACGAACTTTTCTTGCTCAGTCTTCCCCTTTCCCCCCACCTCCTGTTTTGTGGCTTCTTTGGTGTTTCCTGGCTCCAGCTGAGATCAAAAGCAGAAGAGCAGGGTATTGTAAGAATGGCTATTTTAGCAGAACCCACTGTGCCTGCAGAAAGGTTTGGTTTAGTAAATGTCAGTCAATCCTTTTCCCAGCTCAAAATCAAAAGCAGGAATGTTTTGGAGCAAGTGATCCTTATACTGGACTGTTGTTTGGGGAAGGCACAGAAATGCAACAAAGTCGTATTGCTCCCTAATGAACTTGTATTAGATGGGGGGAACATTGAGTTAATCTGTTCCAGATGGACTGAAATAACATGCTTGCAGGGTAGGGTATCTCTCCTCTCAGTTCTAGAGGCATTGAGGGACCTGTGGGTACCTGACCCATTTGAGTGCAGGAATGACCATTTCTCTTTGCCATTATGTGAAGGGGGTCTGAAAACTGAACTTGAATGTGCAGGTCTCCACACTGCTAGTAGGAATCTGGGAATCTGGGAAGATAGGGTGTGAAGTACGGACCATGGGGGGAACGTAAGCTAAATGTCTGTAACAACGGAAAGCAGTGCCATTATCAAGCAGGGACGTGACACAGATCCCACCCCCACTTTAACGGCAAAGTCCGTGTTGCTCTCCGTGTGCAACTGGAAGCCCATCTCTGGAAGGATTTCTGTGGGATGGGGAAGAACTGAAACACGTGCATTTCAAACTCACTTTGGCCATTGAGTTTTCTCTCTGTTGGACATTCAATCCTTCTTCAGCTGAAGCCAAGGGTTGGGCAGGCTGAAGAAGGCAGGAAGCCCCTTCTGCAGGGCAGTGTTGCTGGGGCTGATGTCTTCTTGGGCTTTATTTATGCTAGAGTTGCTCAGAAATACTCTAATGCACAGACTGTCTTGTCAGATAATTTAATTCTGTCTTAGATGCTATGTGGAGTTGTTGATTTCTGTGGCTTCTGATCTCCAAAACATCAGAGTCAGCTTTTTGAATGGAATGTTGTGTCTTTTTCCCTATGCACTGATTGCTTTTAATTTTGTTACGTGTTATGCTAAACACTAATTTAAATATCTTTAGCTTTAGTGACCTAGAGACACCGTGGAGAAGCACGTCTGCTCCTATGTTTCCTTACCTGTTGCCAAAGTACCTCCTTAGCAATAAGAACTACTGCTATTCACACAGAGATGAGATTTAGCCCTTCTGCTGGATTCCCCCTTGCCTCCTTCAACCTAAATTAAATGTTTGTAAGTGACATCCCCTGTCTAAACCAGTGTTAATTTGGGATTTCCATGCTGGTCTGAAGGATATGTGGGTATGAGAGAGCATGCAGGGAAATGCATCAGTTTGGTTTATCAGGATGAATCAGTTGTGTGGGCTGTTCCCATGGGTGAAGACAAAGCCACACTTATGAGGAATGGCAGATAACCTGATCGTCCATCTCAGGATGGAAGGAACAGTCCTGGGGGTATGTGTCTTCTGCTCTCCTGAGGGCCACGAAGGTGACAGGCATAGGGGCTGGAATCTGGGGGAGGTGGGTGTCCCAGAAATACCAAGCACTCCACCAGGTGCGGCATACAGAGGAACCACTCGTTCTCATTGGCTGCCCATTTTGCCACAGGCTTGGAGGGTTTCTGCTTTGTGTCAGGAGATGGTTTCCTCAGCGCCGTTCCCCATCTCAGGACTGACCGCTGCTCGAGGGCTGTTGTGCCTGTGGTTCATAGAACCGTAAAATCAGCAAGATTGGCAAGGACCTCCAAGTCCATCCAGTCCAACCGCCCACCCACCACCGCTATTTCCCCACTAAACCGTGTTCCTTAGTTTCATCTGCATGTTTCTTGAACACAAAGAGCTGCAGACCATCCTGTTGCACATCCTGGAATAGGGAGGATGCTACAAGGACGGGAGCACGAAGTGTCATCCCAGCAGCACATCACACCCCAAATGTATTTGTTCATGTTGAGTAATTCTTTCCCTCCCACTTTTTTAATACGCTTCCCCTCCCTTCTATGGGTTATTCAGCACCTTGGGCTGGGCAGGGAAGCGCTGAGAGCATGTCCAGCCTTGGCTGCTCTCAGAGCTTTTGAGTCAGCAATGTCTGCTCTCGTGGAGGAGATGCCTTCGGCTCCACGACTTCCTCCCTCCTGGATTTTCACTTACTCTGTCACTTGCTGGGCCAAGTGGCAGCAAAAGCCATGGCTGGGGTGGGGCTGTCCCTGGAGGAAGAGGTGGGTAGGAGGACTTGGAGAGCCATGAATGCAAAGTCAATGAGCCAAAGCCAATAATGTTCACAGGGATGCAAGCACTGGGGCCTGGGAGCCTGACTCCTTCAGTGTGTGCTCCTTGGAGATGGTGATGGCTGAGTTTTCCCATCAGAGGGGAATGGTGGTTGTAGACCAGCCCCAGGCTCTACCACATGTCCTGGTTGTACTGGTGATCCAAAGAAAACGCTTCAACAGCAACACAAATAACCTCAAACAAGGCCAGTGGAGTTTAATTTGTAGGTCAGTAGGTTCATGATGCAGTTATGGAGCAGCTTCTGGGATTTTAGGTCCTTTTCCAGATCTTTTCTGAACAATCAATTAAGCCCTGAAACTTCTGGCATCTCCATCCAGTCTAGGTGTTCCTTTCATTCATATCCAGCATCAAGCTCATATCTTTGGGTCTCTTACATTCCTGTCCTTTGTAACACAGGATGGTTATTTCCACTGTCCGACAATGCTTCAGGTAGGCATGGGTATGGAGGGGATCTTCCCCTCCAGTTCTGGGAACCTCTTAGGCAGCAAACTTTTGATCGATAGAGCCGTTGGATTAAGAACGGCTTCGCTGCCCACACGGTATTTTACTCTGTTCTTATGGAGGTACAAGTGAAGTGCTACCTTTTCTGCCCAGAATCTTTCAACTGCCCAAACTTTGGTATCTTTGAGGATACCACTCACAGCTACCGTGAAGCTAGATGTAAATACCGTACAGGAAACCGTTAAAAAATCAATGGCTTAATGAAACAACGGAGAAGAATTATGGAGACCTTTGCAGCTGCTTTGCTTCAGCTACGGAGTTTGCCATCAAGCTGCTCTAGACTGTGAAGGTGGAGATGTGGGAGTTGTTACTGGTCACCTACTTTCGAGTTCTTTTACAGACTGAAGCTTCTCCGAACTGTTGTGAAGAATGGGGCCAAAGGGAGAATCTGAATTCACAGCTTCTGGGCTGTTTTTATATCCAGACTGCTTATGAAAAGCTTTCTATGCACAATTAGCTAATAGGAATCAATGTATTTCAAGAACATTACTGTTCTGGGCAGGCCACCACCCCAAAGTTCAGCTACCTGCCAGGGGATGTACTTGTACTTGGAAATAAGGTGGCTGAGCAGTTATTTGGCAGCACCAGCTTCCATGTGGGACAAGTATGCCAGGACAGCTGCGTTTAATAACTTTGTTTGGCCCTTTACGCTTTAATTCCAGACAAAGCTTGGGTTAAAGCAAAGAACAGTCCAAAAAATTGATCAGTCTCACTTGCATCTGTGGCCTCATCCTTGCCAGTCAGAGCTGAGCGTCCTCTGGGGTCACTGGGCTGAGGTGGCTGAGAGACGCTGGGTTTCATGGGGAAGAAATGGTCCAGCTCTCTTACAGCTCTGAGAGCGTTTTGGCCTTTCTCTGCTACTTAAAATGCTGCTTCAGAGACTTTTTGTCTCAGTGGCTGGAAATTTCCTGGTAATTCTCTTCCTAAAATGACTAAAAAGCCATACATCCCTATTCTTTTCTAAACAAGCATCACTCTTCTATCACTTCCATTACTTGCCCCTTCAACTCAGATGGGGTGTCCTCAGGACCCCATTTTTTCTACAAAAGACGTCACAAACTTCCAGTCTGTATGCCTCACGACATCAAAGCACCCCACAAACTCTCGGCAGGGTGAAGCAGCACTCTGCGACAGAATGGTTGGTGACATTTTGCAGTGGGACAGAAGGGACGTGGGGGTCTATTAGCTACAGGTATCTTCAGTGGTGATCTATGCGCTTTCTCACAGTAAGGTAGATTTTCTTTCTCTTTTTGCTTGGGTTTTACACATGTGATGTTACCATCCAGTGTTTCCTCAGCCTGCTGTTCTGCAGAACTGATGTTATCTCATCCATGGTACGAAGGTGCAACCTGGGCTGGGGCGGCACTGCTGAAAGTGCAGCAGTCCTTTTGTGGACCTACCCTGTGTGATCTGCCCAAGGGCGTGAAGGAAGCATTTGGTGGAGCAGAGACTGATCCAGGGTGTGACGGATCAGAAGATGTATTGCCATTCAGCAAGACACGGGCAGGCTGAGAGTTGGGAGGAGAGGAACTTGATGGGGTTCATCATGGGCAAATATTGGGCCCTGCGCCTGGGGAGGAACAACCACAGTTGACAATACAAGGTGGGCTGCTGGAGAGGAGCCCTGTGGAGGACGTGGGGGTCCTGGTGGCCAACAGTTTGTTGATGGTTGGCCAGAGATTGACCACAAGCCATCAGGGCACCGAGAACTGCTTCTGGGGAGGTTGGACTGGATGATGTCCAGAGGTTTCTTCCAACCCCTATAATGTTGGGATTCTGTCTTGCAGAGTCCCCTCTCCTCCTAATTTTGCCTCCCATAAGAAAGCATGCTCTCCCAAGGTCATAGAATCACAGAATCACAGGATGGTTGGGTTGGAAAGGACCTCAAGGATGACGAATCTCCAACCCCCCTGCCACATGCAGGGCCACCAATCTCCCCATTTAATACCAGCCCAGGCTGCCCAGGTCCCCAAACAACCTGGCCTTGAACACCTCCAGGGATGGGGAACCTCTAGGGATGGGGGGATGCCTTTTAAACTCTCTGCCTGGAGACCGCAGTGGGACAAGTGTATGTGCAAACACTCTCCAAAGTTGTGCGTGGCCAAGCTTGCAGTGATCAGCGACTTTCTGCATGTATAGACACCGAGGAATGGTAGAGTGGAAAAAATTAACTGTAGGTTCCACAAGTTTGCAGTTGTCAAAAGTGAGACCGAATCATGTGCCTTGGCTGAGAGACGTTACTCCTTTAAATTCTCCTTCGACATTAATTAGGAGTCCCTTACATGACCTTGGAGATGATGGTTTTCCCCTTTCCAAACTGTATTTAATGAAAAAGCCTGGCTTGCCAGGTGGGTGACTTTTCCCAGGATCTCGCAGCACTCGGATTCGTACTGATGAAAACCTCTTAAGCTTCACGAGAGTTTAGATCCAAGCCGTGCTCTTTTTTTTTCTTCTTTAATTTCCCATGATTTTCCATTCCGAGAACTATCCTTCTGAACATATTTATTCCAGCTTGCGCAGTTCAAGGGCCCAGAATTTGACACAACCCCTTCTACCTTCCAGATGCTTGTCAGAAAGGGGCTGCTATTCTACCTCCTGAGGGTTGTATTTTACAGCACAGGGTGTGCCTCCCCACACAATTTAAATCAGCAATAATTAGGGGAGAGCTCTGGATACACCAAAGTGGGGCAAAAAAGGCTGTCCTTGCCTTTTACTCTCTGAAATGAGACGTTTTCCCTGTCAGCTGTTGCCTGAGTTCTCGGTGCTTCTCTCTGCAGCGTTCAGATTCAGGGGGAGAAAGAGGAAATTGAAGTATATGTCGAGTCTCCATGAACGCCAGCCAACGTCTGCATCCTACCTAAAATGAGCAGTCTCGAAAGCGTGACGCCAAATCTGCTCTTTTTCCTGCCTCTGCCACTCTTGCTCTCTAAGATGGCTTGGCCGAGAGACAAATTTTCCTTGCAGTCAGGAAAGAAAGAAAAAAGTCAGCAACAGGAGCGATTCAGAAGGAGCAGCATAGGGCCCTTCTGGGCTTGGGGCAGTGCATCACCGCATGGGTGAGCTCCCATCCTTGCACCCTCCAGCAGTGGGGGGGCAGCCCTAGGCTGTGTGGGGCTTTGGTCAATACCGGGAGGGGGAGAGATCTTTGGGAGTACCTCTGTTTGCTGCAGAGATCTGATAGCGCCGTTGGCTGTTTGCGTGAGCTGGAGAGGTGCCCAGAGATGGGGGGAGGGAAGCTGGTGGAGAAACAGAGCTGTAAAACTGTAAAATACCCCATGTTTCAGATTGCAGCGGTAAAATTATTAATATTTAAGATTTGAGAGGTCTGGCTAGGAGGTTTGTCCTAACAGAAAGAACATGCCTTGCTACTAAAAGATACCGGCCTGCGGTTGCTTCCAGCCCCCACTTCTGAGCTGTGACAGCACTGAGTGTCACTGCGGGCTCCACCAAAAGACATCAGTTGATGGAACCATGGCACTAAACATTGGAATGACTGTTTTCTTCATCTTTTTTTCTTCTCTTTTTTACTTTTTTTTTTCTTTCTTCTACCTGAAGGTCCAGTCTGTGCGGCCACTAGGCATAGACTCACAGAATCATTAAGGTTGAAAAGGTCACAAAGACCATCAAGTCCAACTTCACCCAGCATCACCACTAAAGCATGTCCACACCTCCATCTGAATGTTCTCTACTTGTGATTGTAGTTAGTAAGTCCTCTGTCTGACCTGTCCTAAACTGTACTTGCTTCCCTATTGGAGTCCCTTGTGCTCTCTGCCAAGATCCAACTGGGTCTCCTTTGCTGAGCTGCGATGCTGCCCGTGCTCTGTGAACAAACACATCCTCTTCTAAACTATGAATCATAAAATATAATTTATAAATACATTATAATTATAAATTATAACATTTATAGTTAATCATAACATTCTAGTTGGCCAACACTCAACGTTCTGTTGCTTTCTTCCCAGGGGATTATGTGCAGGGTCAGGTGTTAGGTCTGATTTCCTTAAGATGTAAAGCCTAGGTGGGCCAAGCCTCCTGCGTAGGTCATTCTGTCTGATTATGCTTTAATGCTGAAATTCTATTTGCCTGGCTCGTCTTCATCACAGTGGATTTGGGGCAGAAGTATCAGTTATGTAGTTTTGGACCATTAGGAGGAAAAAAAACAACCCCCCCCAAAAAAAAAGTAGCATTACAGGTTACCTTTAGAAACATCTGAACTAAGGAAAGTTGCTCTGGTGTAAAAGTAAACGCTATTTATCAGTGGAGAGATAAAAAAGAAAAGAAAAAAAGGGGAGGCTTCATAAAAGAGTGGGCTGGAGATGAGGGCAGCCTGCATGGGGACATGTATTGTGTGATCATAGAATAATGGAGCAGCTTGGATTGGAAGGGATCTCAAAGATCACGTCGTGCCAATCCCAAGTCAACCACTCAGTCAAGCGCCAGGTCAGGTTGCCCAGAGCCCCACATCCAGCCTGGCCTCGAGCCGTCTGCATTGGGTCTCCAACATGAAGCACCCTTCTGATGCCAGACCCCAAAGGGATTCTTCTTGCCTGCACCTTCACTGCTAAGCAAGGAGACCTGGAAGGTACTTTTCTGGTCACTGTTAAGCTGGCGGAAAAGTTGAATTTGCTTTGGAACGGCACAAAGCTGTGATGGGGGAGCTTGAGGTTGGGTATCAGGAGAAGGTTTTACACTGAGAGAGTGGTCAGGCACTGGAAGAGCCTTCCCAGGGCAGTGGTCACAGCACCATGTGGCTGGAATTCAAGAAGTGTCTGGACAATGCCCTCAGACATAGGGTCTGATTTTTGTGTGGTCCCGTGTGAGTTTGGACTCCACGATCCTTTCGGTCCCTTCCAACTTGGGATGTTCTAAGGTTCTGTGGTTTCCCTTGTTTCTAGTTTAGTTCCCTAGCCCATTTCGCCCATCTGATTATCCTCTTTTTTTTTTTTTTAAAGAAAGGAGACACCTAAAAGTAGCAACAGTGGATGAGCTTACGTCTGCCATGAAAAGCAAGGACAGCCTGAGGGCCTTCATACTCATTTGCCACTGATCAGAGTGAAGCCCCTAGGAGCCCACATCCATCCAAATGAGATCTTTGTTAGGCCACTGAACCTCACTGTTGGCCTGAGGTCACAGGGCTTGGCTGTCAGCAGGACTGGGGCAGAGTGTGTAGGAGCAGAGCCTAAACAAGCATTAAATAGGAGCAAATGTTAACAGCCTTCCTGTTCTTTTACTTTAGAGAGAATCCTGAAGCAGACCTTTGAGTTGCAAACATTAGCAATTGAGATTTTCCTTCTCCACGTTCTGGCCAGTATTGGGTCTAGCCAAAAAGATACCTCCAAGAGAATTAATCCCTGGATTTGCTTAAGACCTTGTGCATCGTGGAAAGGGCCCAGTGGAGAGATTTACGGTGAGCAAGTCGCTTTTGTCCTCTCAATGCCAATTTCAGAGCTTTAGTACTGGAGAGTTGTGTTATTCACAGCTTCCTTGGAGCTCGTTGCTGAATTGCCACTGTAATGGCTTTGCTCCTTTTAATGGCCTATGGCTGGGAGTGTTGTGAGAGTGAGAAGCAGAGATTTCAGGCCCAGAATTATTGCTCTGGCAACAAAGTGACCACCAGCAACAACTGAAATTGCAAAATTGAGCATTTCTAGGAAAAAAAAAAAATCCATCACGGTGTCAGCTCACGTTGGGTGGTTACAATTGAAACTAAAATCCTGTTCATCTGAACCCCCTAGGAAAAAAAAATCATAGCAACCCATGAACCACCCCCCAAAAACCTTTTGAAAGATGGACATTTCTAGGCAGGAATGTCTCTTCTGTGTCGTGTAAGAGTTGTCTTTTGGAGGCTTGTTCCCTTGTCTTTCTCTCTGCTGTTTTGCACCTCCCATCTCTTTGAGCTGCTGGAGAACACCAGAGGAGCAGTATGAAGGAGGGGAGACTCTGGGACAGTCGTAGGAGGAACCAGACTTGTGGGGAGACTGCAGCACCCTGCTGCTTCCTCTTTGAGTCCAGCATTGCAAACACGAGTTAAGAAAGATTTTGTTTCCAGACCAGAATCACTTCATGCACCCATAATAAAAGAGGCTCTTGAAACGTGGAGCTGGGACATTCAGGACGGGGAGAAGAGCTCTGAGTTACTGAAAGGGGGGTGCACAGCCAGGTGTGATCCACTGTGAGTGTCTCCACGGATGGGGTGATGATGGCCATGTGGCATCGGGTTCTGCATCAGGGAGTACAAGGTGCTCTACGGAGCAGAGATGTGCTGCAAGAGGGGCTGGGAGCACAGCGTGCTGAGCTATTTACCCCAGTGGGAAAGCTTTCTGGAGGAGGAAAGAAGAACAAAAGCAAGATGCTGGCACGCCAAAGCCTCTCAAGTGCCCAGGCTAGGATGGTACCTCGATCTGCCCCCTGTTGTGCCTGCACATTGCCCTGTTCATGGCTGGGTCCAACCATGGGAGGTGGAAACTTGCCACCCCTCGAATCCCTTTCTTATGTGCCTGTCTCCTAATCAGCCAATAAATTCACAAATGCCTTTCTGTCATCCAAGGGCTGTGTGACAGCCACACGTTGGCAACGTGTCTGCATGCACTCCAGCACTGCCAGCTGCTGGGCTCAGGGCAGGCCACGGCACCCAGCCAAAACCACAGAAAGGCTTCAGTGAAAAAGAATATGCTCCGAGTGCAAACAAATCGGTGTATTCCATTGGAGGTGATGTTAGCTGCTTTCCACACGGTGGCTGCTGGAAAAAATCAACAGCAACAACAACAAAAAAACAACAAAGGAGTATTTTCTGTGCAAATACTGCTCTTTGTGTCTGTGGGTGTGCAGATTTTGGGGGCTGCTCTGGGGTTTGTGCATCACCCAAGGATGGAAAACCCAATTCCCAGCTCTTCCTACTCAATGGTTACGGCTCAGGCAAGAGTCCTCCTCTACTCTGCCACAAAGATGCTGAGTGCCTTGAGCTTGTTGTGCCTCATCTGCAAGGAGTGAGGGTCATAGAACACTTTGGAGCGTAGCCACAGGGACTGGGTTAAGTATCCCAGCAGCAATTAAGGCATCCAAGTGACTTGTGAGCATTACAGCAGAAAGACAGGTATGACTGCAAGGCAGGGAGAGAGTTGCATCCTTACTTACGAAGTCTTTACAGAATCATTAAGATTGGAAGAGCCCCCTAAAACCGTGAAGTCCACACCATGCTCATTCATAGAATCGTGAAGATTGGAGATCTGTAGGATCATTGAGTCCAACCCCAACTCACCCCCACCATGCCCACTGACCGCATCCCTCAGTGCCACATCTCCATGGTTCTTGAATGCCTCCAGGGGATGGTGACTCCATCACTGTAGAATGGTGTTTCCTGGGCAAAGAAGGTGCTGTGGTTGTAGATTTTGTGTGTAAGGACCCCTCTCCACCAACACAAAAGGAGAGCCCAGGTGCCACCAGCCCCAGGGCCAACCCATCACTTTGTGCCAAGGGGACGTGGGCTCCAGAGCACCTCACAGACCAAGGGACTTTCTGCCTAGGGCATGGGGCACCTGGGGAGACATTCGGAATAGCATTTCAGGATTGTCAAGACTTATTAGAGGATTTATCATGGGGTTTATGATATACAGAAAGGAAACAAAGGCAGGGAATGGGAGTGATCAAGGCAGCCTTAAGAGAAACAAGTGTGGAAAATAGAGCAATAAGGGGACAAAAGGGGCTGGGTTTATGCAGATGAACAGCAGGCTGGTCCATATGCCTGACCATGCCCTATGCCTGAGCAGTGCAGTCCTATGATTAATCTCTGTTTCTCATTATTTTCTGAGTGAGAGGCTCTCTATTCTGGGTGTTTGTGTGTGTGTGGAGGTCCAAGTGCCAGCGGTCCAAGTGGGACCAGAGGTCACAGCTCAGCTGCTGGAGAGATGTGGGGCCTGGGATTGGCTGCAAGTTAAGGACATCAGCTGTAAGGGAGAATTATTTGCACGTTTCTCTATGGCTGCAAGGACTAGGAGATCCTGTACCAGCTAGTGGGTAAACTGTTAGACAAGCAGGGGTCCAAATGTTGTTTGCTTATATATGTATGTATTTTTCACCTGTGGGCTTTCATCCTGGTTGCTGAGCAATGCTGAACAGCCTGAGGATCTGACATCTCCAGGAGATGCATCCTGGAGTCAGGTGTGGGCTGTTCTTAGCCAGTATCACCATAGAGCAAGCTGCAAAGGTCAGGAGGTGCTGGATAGAGGTGGGGTGAGGATCTGAAAGCCCAGAGCCAAAATGATTTCTGCAGCGAGACGCCAGATACCAGACACCCCCCAAAAAGGGCAGCATGGCCTCCCCACCCCCTCTCCTCTTGTGCTTTTATTTCATCTGAAGGAATTTATAGCAGGAACGTTTCTTTTTATAAACACTTCCATCAGCTGGATGCGCTTCTGCGGGGCACGTTGACACATCAAATTAGGCTGTGGTTTGGGTGGCGGCCGCCGTGGGGCCAAGGATATGAAGATGTGAGGGGGAATGGTGCAGAGGGGAAGGAGGAAGGCTCCTCGCAGCTCAAACCTGCGGTTGAGAGCTGGCACTCAGCAAAAAACGCCTTCATCAAAGCTAGCTGTTGATCAAGGCTTTGGGATGCTCACGGTCTGCACGTCTCTGCGTTCCTTGGGTGCATGCAGGAGGGCAGTGGGGGCACTGAGAGGTGGCCCTGTGCTCCAGCCCACGTCCCATCCTGCCTTTGCGGGTGCTTTGAGACGTTCGCTCGCTTCTCTCCTCTTCCTCCACTATTTTTCATGTCTCTGTGTTTCCCCGTTTTGGCTGGAAATGCTGAGGTCTGTGCCAGGAAAGGCTGTTTTCATGGCGTCGTGCGACTGGCTGGCCCGGCCCTGTGAGATTCCCACTTCCATCCAAGAGCTTGTCCTACTTTCAGACCGGGCTGTGGAGATCATGGTGTGAACTGCCTTCCCCCTCCTCTCCTGCTCTTGGGACCTGCTGCAGCTCCCACCTCTCCACCTGCAGCGTTCCCAATGACACCACTTTACTGCTGCTCCCCACTTCTCCATCACCTCCTCAGCACGTCCTCAGCTGGGGCTTGCTGAGATGGTGATGGTTGCAAGATGCATGACCAGAAAGGGGGATAGGGTGAAAGAGAGGGATCTTCGGACAGTGGGGCACAGAGGAGACAAAGGATTGTAATGAGATCTTAAAAGCCTTCGCCAGTTTCTGGTTACCTCAAAATCCAGCCTTTCAGCACCTCTCTTTTGAGAATTGAAGCTTGCTGAAACTCAGCCAGATCTTGTGCTTGATGTGAGAGATTTATCCAGCTCAGTCCTGTCTCCTCCTCCTCCTCCTCATCTCGGTTTTGCATTTTCTCACCCATCCTTGAAGCCAGGGAGCAGCTCATCAGCTTTCAGAACAGTGGTGTTGGTGTTGCACAGTCTGGAAATGTGTGCTCTTGAGTCTGGCTGCAGCCTCTTGGGCCATCATCTGGCCTGAGGCATGCTTGGAAATGGAGAATGCATGTCTCTGCCCCGTGGACAGAGCGTGAGCTCTTAAATATTGTGAATATTGGCAGCTGGACCTGCTGGCTACCTCTCAGCAGCAGCAGCTCGGACATAAGCAGCTGGGGCAAGGAGCACCCCAAGCTTTATCATGGCTTGTCTTCAATCCCATCGTGGTGATGTGTGATCCAGCCTCTGAAAGAATATGGATTCAAGGCCAGTAATGGAGATAACATGGAAATGTCTTACAAATAGATCAGCTGTTCCCACCTCTCCCTTCATTGAGACCTAATTAAGTTGGAGGAAGAAGTGAAATGTTGAATTTTAGATTTGAAATTCCCTTGGATTAAAGAAAGGAAGGCCCCAAACCAATGCTAATGAAAAAAAAAAAAAAAATTGCAATTGTTGACCAGCAATTCCTAGCTTCTCAGGGAAAATAAATAAAGGAAAGCACCGAGATCCTATGGCTAAGAATTGGAATGTGGAAGTTGGTGGATCTGCAAAAAGAAATCGACAGGTTAGATGTGGGAGATACTTCACTGTGTGTAGCCTTGTGAGAGGAACCAAGGCACTTCTGTGTTGGTGGCTGCTTTGGAGGATCCGACAGAAAAAGAAACCAGAGAATAATCAGTTCCTCAAAGAGGGAAATCTTACACAGTTGCTTCAAAACAAAGCAGGATGCAGGAGAAAGGCAGCGTGATGAGCAGGACATGGGGCTAGTGCTGAAGTCAGTGGTGGTGTCCTCTGCCTATCAGGAAAGGGTTCAGAAAAGGCAAAAGAAAGTTTGAAATGGATTGGTAGACCGATGGAATCCTGCTGGACATTAATCACTTGAAACACAGCCCTTCAGAGAGGAAAAGGATCCAACTCCTGTAGCAAATGGGACATTCATCGAATGTAAGACAAGAAAAGATCTCTGACCTCCCACGTAAATCCTGCCGCCTGCCCCAGAGTTCCTGCACCATAACTCATGGGGGGAGAGCAGTCGTGCTTCAGAAATACATCCCGTCTTCATTTCAAAGGGAAAAACCACACCAGCCTTAGGTAAGTTGTTCCTGTAGTTAATTATCATACTGAAAGAGAAAGAAGCGTGCTTTATTCCAGATTGAATTTGTCTGGCTTCAGTTTCCAGCCATTGGATCTCGTTAAGCTGTTGTCTGCTAGATTAAAGAGCCCTCTGCTGAATACAGACAAATTGGCAATCTAGAAGCGAGGAGGTCCGAGGCCAAGTCCTGCTCTTCATTAGGAGGAGGAGCACTGCACTCAGGGTCACCCAGGACGTCCACCTTTGTCATCTCACAGCTGTGCCAGCTGTGAAATCCCCCTCATTTTTGGCTGCCAGCCCAAGGCAATGCCCTCGGATTTAAAGGGAGGAGGAAAAGCGAACAAGCCTTCATCCCACTCGCCTTTTGTTTGCCTTTGGCAAAGCGGGCGCGAGGGGAGATGAGAAATGCTTGGCACCACGGCACATTTGTTGTGCAGAGCTGAGCCATGCTTCAGTTCCATTGTGTTGGGTTGGACGCCCGTTGGCTCCACTGCGTTGGGTTGGATGCCCGTTGGCTCCATTGTGTTGTGTTGGATGCCTGAGTCCTACGGTGAAATACATGGGCCATAGAGGATCAACTTGCACGGACATCACGCCTCTCCTCTGGTGAAGATGCTGGCAGGCCAGGACGTCTCCCAGTGGCTTTGGCAGCACAGTAAAAAAGAAATCGTCATCTTAAAATAATAATAATAATAAAAAGAAATCCAGTTAATCAATGAAGACAAAATCCCGTTTAATGTGAAACAGACTGTGCCAGCGCTACTACGGCTGCTCCTGGACTGGGTAGAGCAGGAGACCTTGAGGTCAGCCTCACGTCGTGGTTTCCTATAGAGGTGGGGAACTCAGACACGGTCTCTAGCAGCCTGACAACTGACTCTGGAGGGAAAGCAGAGAGGAGACATCCAGGAAGAACCTGGAGTGACAGAGGCCAAGGATGGAGCAAAGGGCCCCAAATTGGACGGCGAAAAGAACAGTCGTCCCTCTCTGCACCTCCCCCCTCCCTCCTCCTCCTCCCAGGCTGACGCTAAGCATGAGCTTCCCCTCCCACAAAATAAAGGCCTTGATGACAGGCTGCCTTCCCCCGAATGGAGTGTCAAGTTGAAATCTGGCCCTGAGGATTTGTGGTGGCTCAGGGCAAAAGTCAAAACAAACACAAACACATTCCCCAGTGCCGACGTCGACCCAGCCCTGAAGAGGAGACGGCAAAACAGAGTTAATGAGCAGGAGAGATTTTGTTTGGATGTGCCGAGGGGACACGGAGGACAGCCAGGAAAGCAATAGGGCAAAGCAATAGGACTTTTCTTCTAGTTTATGGGGTGGGGGGCTCACGCTTCTGGAGAACACTGGTTGATTGCCTTCCTTCTATCCAACGCCAATGGCTTTGCTTTTCCCCTTCCCTTGAAGCAGCATTTGCCACGCCGGGCTGGTGGCAGCAAGATCTTGCTGGCTTTGCCAAGAGGTGGCAGTGCTGGAGCTCCACAGCCTGGATAGGCAAGGGCCCACGCCAAGTGCCTACGTGTGGCTGTGCACAGTGCATGTGGTGCTCCGGGGCTGGGAGTGAAGATTTTGCGTTGCAGCACAACCAGAGCAGTACTTATTTAAGACAGGATGGAGTCAAGTACAAAAGGCTTTTCCTTTAATAAACGGAGTGGCTGGTCAACTGTTGGCTCCAAGAGTGCTTGCCAGCATCAGCTGAGGTCTCTGGATTTTTAGACTCTTCTAATATGTAATTCTCCCACTCTGCTTTTCAATCAAAGGGTTTTGCAACGGTAAATGAATGACAGCGTGTTCCCTGTTGCACAGAAGGTGGAAACAAAAATATCCTTTTGTCCTACTTGGAGAAGCACCTATGAGCTTTGGGTGGCTGGTCCATGAGGGAGAGTAGAATTCAAGAGAACCTGAAGGAGAACTCAGGGAAGCTGATGTCACCTGGGGCTGTGGGCAACGTTTGCTTCTTAGCATCATTGCTGTACAAGGATTTGGGGTGAGGACAGGGACACAGACAGCCTTGGGCATCGCCTGGATAGCTCATATCCCTTCAGCCACGCGTGGGCTCAATCTGCGATGGTCACAATCTGCCTTATGATCTGCAGGAGAGGCAGGCTGAGCGAGGCTGGATGCCACGTTGCATGGGAGCTCAGCTGCGGATGTCAGCGCTTTAAACCAAATGCATGAATGGGGCAAGAGGGGGATATTAAACTCAGTGCTCGCAGCAGAACAAGCAGTGAACCCATGAGCAGACACGGTGTGTGTACAGCACTTCACCTGTCTGCAGCGCCACTTAGATCTCACGCGATGACAGTAAGTCCCACTGTTAATGCTCAGAATATCAAACATTTAATCCAAGATTCACATGGAATCTTTGGGTTAGCACTGGAACTCTGTAGGAAGGGGCAGAGAAGCTGTCTCCTACCAGCTAACTTCTCAAACATAGACTTTGCAAAGCTCTCTGTTAAAGCACAGCTTGGAAGCAGGCAAAGAGGCTTGTAATATTTTCTGTGTAATCAAGTGATTAATATAAACCATGTGGTCTAATGATCTGTCATCTCTGATGTTACCCTGTGCCACTTAAGATGCTGTGGTTTGACAGAGCACCAAGCAGAGCTCCACTCTCCCCTTCCTGACGTTTATAGGGCTTTGCTGGGTAATGCTTTTCAGTGGGTTTGTGCTGTGCTAGCTGTGATGGATGAGAAGCTGTGAGATCTTGTAATAACAAGCAGTGTTTGCATGCTCATCCAGCTCCTGTGGCAGCTCCCCAGCAAAAGCAAAAAAGGCTTTCCTCATGGTTTCTGTCCATTAGTTGTCAGGATGGCTTCGGCTCCTCTGGCAGTTGGGTTGAGCGAAAGGAACAAAAGGACCTTTTATTTTTTTTTATTTCTCTATTCCTGCATTATTTTTTTCTTTACTGTCACAGCAGCTGAGATCCTGCCAGGTTGTGGATGCCCCATCCCTGCAGGCATTCAAGGCCAGGCTGGATGTGGCTCTGGGCAGCCTGGTCTGCTGGTTGGTGACCCTGCAGATAGCAGGGGGTTGGAATTGGATGAGCATTGTGGTCCTTTTCAACCCAGGCCATTCTATGATTCTATGATCCTCAATGAATGAATGAAGTGTTTCCCCTTGGAGCAACCCAGGAGGAAAGAAACTACGACCATGGAGAGGCAGTGTGCCCCAACAGCAAAAACACAGAGTCATAGAATGGCTTGAATTGTAGGGGACCTACCGACCTACCAACAGGGTGACCTCCCCTACCAGCCCAGCCCTGCTTTGAGCAAATCCCTTCTCTTGCTTTTCTTGATGGCTATTGAAAGTTAATTCTCTTCCTCCCCTCGTGAGTGCTTTGGACCCCGTATTAGGACTATTGGATCCACGGCAGCAAGCAGAGATCTCTGAGAAGAGGGATATTTTGGAGCTCTGAGAGATCTTACGAAGACTTTAGGAATGTTTTTCAGATTTTGAGAAGGAAGAATGGCTGCTTCCAGACTCCTGATTTTGATTTTGATATGATTTTGATAGGAAATCATAGAATCATAGAATGGCTTGGGTTGGAAGGGACCTCAAGGATCATCAAGCTCCAACCTCCTGGAAATGATTGCTTTTGAAACCATGCAGTAATTGTAAACTGGTCCTCAGATTTTATTTGCTTGAAGGATCAAGATAGCTGTAGAACAATACAGAGTATCTGATCTCTGTTCCTCCCTTTGGAACAAACGTTAAGCTTTAGAACTTGACTCTCTGTCTTGCCTTCCCTTTGGGTGAAGCTGTCGCTGCACACTAGGCAACCCGGGGTTGTGTGCTGATTTAATCTGACCCCAAACTAACGAGGCTGGTAGCACATTGACAAACCAAGTGGATCAAGGGAGGGATTTGTTTCGTCTCACTTTAAGCCATCTAGCAGTTATTCATCTAGCCCAAATCATCTGGGCTTCCTCCAAGAGAAGGAATCCACTCAAAAGTGGGGGTCTGGGATAAGGGAGATGAGGAACCCTATGGCAGGATGAGCTCTGCCTGCAGTGGTAATGAGATTTCCATAGGTCAGGTCAACACTTAACTTTTAGACAGCAATGGTTATTGAATGAATCTCACATTGTCCTGAAAAACCCAAAGTCAGCCACCTTTAACCAGAACCCGTGGGTCCTGCCTTTATTTCTGACCTTAGCTACCAGACCTTGTTCCTGATTTCTGGGTTATAGTACCTTGGAGAAAAAGAGCTCACCTTGGTCATCTCTGCCACATGGCAAGGTCAACTCCACGCGATTCCTGACAGATGTTCAGGGCAGGGTAGGGTGAAGTAACACACATGCAAGGACTCCCGTTGTCTTCTGCAAGGGGAAAGCGTACAGTTTATCTCCTGGGAGAAACTGGAGCTCATGAGCAAGTCTGTCCTCCTCCCACCCTTTGTCACCTTCAGTGTGCAGCTGGAGACTGCTCTCAGCCCGAGCTGCTGTGTGTTGGTGAAAGGCTGTGGTTCCTCTCAATGGGAACACGGAGATGTGAGCACTGCCAGCAGCATAAGGTACTCCTATTTGCATAGAAGCTGAAACTGCTCAGAAGTGAGTTATAATGAGATTGTCAATCTCATCACCGCAAGGTGCTGGTGAGGACAAGAGTTTTGCAGAAAGTATTTTAGCTGATGGCTTTTAAAAGTTTTTAATAGTTTTGCAAGGCATAATAAGGGACCTGCTTTATAAGGGGAGTTGGACTGAGGGATCTCCAGAGGTTCCTTCCAACCCCTGTGATTCTGTGATTCCGTAGCATTCAAGAACTGCGTTTTCAGCATTTATACCAGATTATAAGTAGAAGATTTAACACAGAGGGATGATACTCCCACGTATCTTTTCTGCATGTTTCCTACACCATTCCTCCCAAACTGCTGGAGCTTTGCAGCTGTCAGAGACAGGACATTGGTCTGACTGGACCTTGCGACCCATTTGGCTTGATGTCCCCCTCCATCCTTTCCAGCCGGATGATGCATTTGATTCCTCCACCAGCTGTCCCTGGAGCATCTGGCCAAGCAGAGGTCAAGAAGGTTCAGTAGTTTGTGTGTGGGGAAAACCAGGTTCTCCTCCTCTTAGCAGGATGGAAAGTATCTTGTCTGTCTCCGCTCCTCCCCTGCCCCAAAGTCAAGAGGACTTATTGCAGCATTCCTGAGCCCAGCCCCTGCAGCTTACAGTCATATATTTAGCATTTTAAACACAGTGTTTTGCCCTGAACTTTAAATTGTGCTTCTCCTCTCTGCTTCTGTCCTTTCCCATCAGTGACAGTCATAGTCTATTTGATACAGGCCAGGTTACTGAGCCATGACCGTGTAATTATGGTTGGAGCCACAGAGCTATTTTTATGCCCTGCCAGAGATTATTCACTTATCAGGAATGTATATTTAAGTGGCAGGCTCTGAACTGGCCGCTATAAATAGGCAAACCCAACACCCTCTGTGTTTTCTTTCAACTCTGTCATCTATCACGCCTTCAATTTCCGCAACCACATCAACGTCTGTGCAGGGCAGGACGAGTCGGAGAGGAGAGAAGCAGCTGGTGAACTCACTTGGAAAGTAAAAAGGAGGGCAAAGGGAATGTGTCATGCGTAATGCCACCTCTGCTCAAGTGTGACAGGAGCCTGGGACTGGAAGAAGGGCTGCATGGGTTGGTTTTCCTTCCAGGGTGGTTATTGCTCGACTCCAGAGTCTCTGCTGCTCCAGGTGACAGCTTCTGCCCACTCCTGTCAGCTGCCTGGGGGTGGCATGGGGACACCGGTGCTGGGATAAATGGGACAGGGCAACTCTCACAGGGCATCAGTATTATAAAAGGTAAAAGGGGGAAGGCAATATGAATGCTTTCTGGCAGGATTCATAGAACCACAGAATGACTTACATTGGACCTTAGAATGACCATTGAGTTTCAACCCCTGCCGTGGGCTGGTTGCCTCCCACCAGCTCAGGTTGCCCAAACCCCCAACCATGGCCATGGGCACCTGCACAGATGGGGCACCCACAGCTCTCTGGGCAACATGAGAAGATGTGAAGTTGGGGAAAGGCTGCCAGGAGAGGGGAAATGGGAGCACGGGCGGTGGGCTTTCCCCTCTTGGCCCAGCTCAGCTTTCATTAATTAGAACTGTAGGATCATTGCCCATAGAAGTGGTGGGTGCCCCATGGAGACATTCAAGGTCAGGTTGGACAGGGCTCTGAGCACCTGATGGAGCTGTAGGTGTTCCTGTTCATTGCAACAGAGTGGGACCAGACAGCCTTAAAGTGTCCCTTCCAAACCATTCTATGGTCCAGACATAAAATCTGTATTTCTTTAATTTAGAGGAGGATTTGGTGTGGGACCATGTCACAAGCCTTGCACGAGTCTATGTAGATGACATCAGTTGCCCTTCCTTTGTCCACTGATGCTGTTGCTCCATCATGGAAGGCCACCAGATTGGTCAAGCAAGAGGGAAGGGCTGTCCAGGTTTAATGCCTGCAGCCTACCTGGAGTGTTGGCTGCTTCTTTTAAAAGCAGGCTGGTGTCACCAAGGCTGTTCACAGTCTCTCCAAGGAGAGGCCCTCAAGTACCAGTATTTTTTTACTAATTGAAGGCTGTCCTGTGGCTTTGTTGCACCTCCTGGGTCATTTTCCCTTGTTAGCAACTGGCAGCACAGATACTTCAGGCTGGCTTTTTTTATGCATGAGTCGAGTGCTTCTGTAGGAAGTCTAACACCTTGAATGGAAATCCCAGATATCTTGGTTCGCTTCAGACAGTATCTGATTAGCAAGCTGTACGCATTTTTTGGCTCTTCTCCTGGTTTCTGGGCAAGGGAGGATGTTGGTGTGCATGGGAAATAGCAATTATTTTCCAAGCTTCTCAGTTTCTGGGGGTGCACGCTGCTGTCCGTGACCCGAATGAAGGGTTTGGGCAGCAGTTGTATCTGGGGCAGACTCACTGCGGGAACAAGGATGTGGAAATTGGCAGCATCCTTTAGAAGAAACGAAAAAAAAAAACCAACCCAAATCTAAACACTGACAAGCAGCAGGGTGCATCTCACAGTTTGTTCAGCATTCAAAGGCCTCCGTGGCTCCTCGATGGGTATCACACGAGGAAAGAAAGAAACAAAGCCTCTTTGCTTTGGTACCTCGCATTCTCAGCCCAGGAGCAGCCACGCAGACCACTTCTCCACCTGTGGATGTACTGAAGCTGATGAAATACTCTCCCTCCTGTTCTTTGCATGGCACATCGTGTCCACACCGACTCTTTCTCAGAATTTCTGGCGGCACATTCCTTGGCCTCTCCATGCAGTCCCCTTTTAGCACAGCTGATACTGTACAGCGACTCTGATATTCTTTCCCTTCCAGGCCTCTCCAAGTGCCAGAGGAAACTTGTGGTTTTTGTGACTCTGTTAAAAAGTAGGGCTGGCTGTATCGTCACTGAGCTGATCTCATGATTCCTGATAATGCTGCCTTTCTCAGTGCTGCTGATTGCAGTGGCACTGCGCGCTCCTACGCATCTCCCTGCGGGTTTGCACCTTGGCTCTGCCCGAGAGAGGGATCACATGGGAGATTTTGCTTGCATTTTCCCCACTTATTTTCCCCAAGGAGCAGTGAGCTCAAACATGGAGTCTCGGAGGGGTGAATTTGGGCTTGGTGTTGGTTGCTGTGATGCAGCCCTTTGTAGGTCGTGACGAAATTCGTGGCATCCTGGACAAAGGCAAATCCCTTTCCATTGCCACGAGACACCTCACCGTCCAAACTCCTCATCTCTTCCTCCCCGTTACATTGTGCTTTCCAATTGTGCACCCTGAGCACCTTCTGGCAGTGTTATCTCTCTTATCCACCCCACGTTTCTGTTTTGTTTTGAGGGCTTTGTTGTCCTTTCTGCTTCAAAAGGTCCTATCCAGACAGCCATCCCAGCACAACCTACTGCTTTCTGTCTCTGTTCTCATCGAGGCCTCTTGACCAACGCTTAGATGTGAAATATCCTATTCTAATCTGGCAGTTTTATGGGACGTGCATTCGTTCACCTTGGATCCTGCCCAAAACATCCCTTTCTGGAGATATTTCTAAGCTAAAACTGTTGTTCTGTGTTGCTTGGCTACTTTTCCATGTTTTTAGGTTACGCACCCTGCCTCTCAGAAACGCCACTATCAGGATTTTGTCACGACCTTTCAGCCGATGTCATGTTTCTGATGGGGGTTTTTGACACTTATCAGTCCCATGTGCCTTATTTATTTATTTATTCATTTATTTTCCTGGAAGGGTTTCTTGCACCAGTTTTGCATCAAAAGGGACATTTTCTTCACACCACATTCCAAAGCAGATGCGGAAAAGAATGAACTTGTTGCTGCTTTTCTTGACCTTGAGATGCTGATGTGTAGATGGAGAATGAAGTTTCAGCTAAATTTAAACAAGCTGGATCTAAATTCTTGTTTCTTGTCTGAACCCATCATCTTTGGTCTTCTTTGGTCAACGGAAAGAAGTTGGCACCCCAGGAAGGGGCTGCATCCCTTACAAAGGTAGGTGTGTCAGACACGAGGATGAGGTTGTCTGCAGGCCTATGGCCCTGCACTACATCCGTTAAATGAATAATTAAGGTCTCATTCCGCTTGCAGATTGAGAGTCAAAAGCAGAGCTGCAGTCAGAGATCTCTTCAGCTCAGACCATGGGCACTAATTAGTGCCCATAAGCATTGATTAGTGCAACATAAGCATTCATTCTCATCTGAGAGTCCTAGGAAGTCCTTCCCTGTTTGTGCAGGCACTGAAAGAAGGTCTTCACCTCCAGTTAATCCTGTGCCACCTCTGTCAACCCTGCACAGATGTCTTGAATACACCCTTAAATCTCAAACAATGCCAGCCCTCCCCATGCAGGTGAATGAATCGTGCTGTTAACAGAATCACAGCCCTGGGAAACCTGATCTAGCTGTGCATGTCCCTGTTCATTGCAGAGGAGTTGGACTAGATGGCCTTTAGAGGCCCCTTCCAACTCTAAGGATTCTGTGGTTCCATGACAGGTAGATCTTCACTGTGCAATATGAGAGGTGCCTCACCTGTAGTCACCCACTGGAGTGTCTCAAGCTACATATCTGTGGTTTCCCTTGCTCAATAAGTAAACAACGGAGTGAGATGATGTCAATATGTGCATGGAGGCAAGCATATGGGAGCAAGGGTAGATCAGTGCGATAGATCAGTAGATCTATTGTGATAGATAGACAGAAGGGTCCTGGGCCAACACATTTGTGTTCTGCAGGTTTGCACACATCCCATTGCCAGCCTGTCCTTTTTTTTTTTTGCTCACCAATGACAACTCAGTTGCAGTGATTCTTGAATCCATTGGGTGCTGTGATGGAGAGGGGCAGATCACGGCTGCTGTGCCCTTCCCTCTACAAATCTCCCCCCCTGCAGGGGCCGTGTGGATCTCTTAAGCAAAGTGTTAGCATGAAGAGCAGCTGGTATCCTGGCTAGCAGGCTGCTATGCCTACAGGAACCACATCTGCATCTCAGCATGGCCACTGCTGGGGGAAATTCAAAGGGAAATTCAAAGGGAGATGGCACAGCCAGGAAGGACCATGGGCATCCCATTCTTGTGTGGTCTGAACTTTGCGTCCTCTCCCTTTTGCAAAGGAAATTTCACCCCGTCTGACCGATGTTCCCACTGTCGAATGCTTCCGTGGGGAGCTTGCAGCACCCCAGTGTGTTTTACAGAGAACGGAGCCTCTGATTTTATAGTGAGATGATGAGAACGTAACTACGGTTGGTCCTGTATCTCCCAGGAAGTCATGGAAGTTCTCTTTCTGTCTGGTTGACCTCTCCTCTTTTTCTCACCCAAAAAGCACTTCCTATAAAAGCAGGCCACTAAATTTTACCAGACAGTCATTAATTAGGGGCCTAACTGGGGTTCTACATCTTGGGCACGTTCCAGGAGGTTCTGTGAGAAGGAAGGGTGCGGGTGATGACATAACAGCCACCACAGCTCTTTTCCCCCTGCTAAAAGAAAATAGTAGCTTTGCAGGGTTTTTCTCAAACTCACCACTGCTTGCTTGCAAAGAAAGACTTTTCCTCTTGACAAATAGCAGCGTGACCCACTGGCAAGGGGGGTGAGTAAGGAGGTAACATCCAAACTCTCTTTAACACATGATGCCTTTAACCAGCACTGTCAAAACCTTTTCCCCCAAACATATATCCGCTCACTAAAGAAAATAGCAGGGCCATGGGAACAATAAACCCTCTGTTGCCCAAATGCATTTATGTTGGCTCACTTAAGCCTGAGCACTGACATCGAAAGGAGCACAGCTTTTCTTTTTTTTTCTTTCTTCTGTTCCTAAAACACACAGTCTTTTCCCATTGGAGTTACAGGAAAGAGCCCCATTAGCACAGGTTTTGTTTAGGGGCCTCCAAACAGTATAGAAAAACTCACTGGAAAGCATTGCCCTCCAGTAGAAATTGGCACCTACCAACACAGCACATCTGCCTCCAGCTCCTCTCCATTGATGGAGGAATCGGCAACACTTGGGTCTGTCTTCATCCCTGTCACTGACCTACTGTGATTCACATGGCTATGCCTGGTCTTCCCTCCTTGTATGCTGAAGTTCCTCTCCCTGCTAGTGGTATTTCCTTTATTTCTGATAGAACTGGTGCTCAGCTGCCTGACTCCTAGAGCTTGGGAGGCTTTGCTGCCCATGGGCTTATAGAACCATCTGCTTTGTTTGACAGAAAGGGGCAAAGATTCGTTAAATGTGTCATAATTGCTTGGAAAGACTGAGATGAAAACAAACATCTTTAAGACCGAGATGAAAACAAACATCTTTCAATAGCTGAAGGTTGTTGAGAAATGACTTTTATGCTTTTTGTCATATGAGTGGAAAACTGAAACTTTTCTGCTTTCCTTTGAAGGATTGCTTGCATCAAAGGAAAAAAAAAAAGGGAAAAAAAGTCTCTTTTTTCATAAATCTTCTTCATTAATATCAATAGGCAGATGGAAATATTTCACAAAGAAGCAGAAGGCAATGTTATATGGAATCATCATTAACTGTGTTTAGAGTTGAAAGATCAGACAAAGGTCTGGAATTTCTTCTTCTTAAAACTCAGGAGATCTCTAAATAGGAAGAGATATATGAAAGAATGAAAGCTCCCAAAAAGGCTGGGCCAAGTTTTGATTCATTCGCAGATGAACCATGTCTCAATCAGGGGGAAAAAAAAAAGAAAGAAAAAAAAAGGACATATTGGTCTAAGGGGAATATCATAAAAATGTCATGCCTAAGATGTGTCAACTAGCAAAAGTTGTTCTGGCAGTTCCATTTGCAGCAGCACAAGCGTGTGCTGAAAGAACATTTTCAGCCCCCAGATTTATCATGTTTGTTGCAGACATCCAGTGTGACAGAGGATATATTAGATGTTATTTTATTTCACCCAAACAAAGGGCCCTTAAAAAAAGCTGTGTTTATTTGACAACAGCAAAAGTCCTCGGAAAAAGGAGATTTACTGCTGGAGTCAGAAAATAAACGCATGGTCAAAAAACAATAGTTTCAATTTTGAGTTTCAGCACCCTGTTTTGAACTAAGGGTTGTGTTTGATGGGCGTGGGTTCTGACTGGTTTCTTCTGGTAATCAAACATCAGTATTACTGTTGTGTTGTCTCAAACTGAGCCTGAACCCGGGCTGGGTGCAACCATGGCCAACTCCAAAATCAGAGAAACTGCTGTCCGTCTTTAGAAGACCTTTCTAATTCCATATTTAGTATTCTCTTCTTCCATGAGACCAGATCCTGGACCCATATCTCATCCAACAGGCCCCTCCACTGCAAGTGGCGGGTCAAGCTCAGAGGCAGATGTAACCGAGCTCAGCCTCTAAACTGTGAAATGACTGATAGGACAAGAGGGAACGGCGCCACGTTGCACCAGGGGAGGGTTCAGTTGGGTATGAAAAAGAATTTCTTTCTAAGAAGAGTGGTCAGACACTGGCACAGCTGCCCGGGGAGTGGTGGACTCACCGTCCCTGGAGGTGGTCAGAACCGTGGAGATGTAGTACATGGATAGTCGGCAACACTGGTGGTAGGGTGGTTGGACTAGATGGTCTTAGAGGTCTTTTCTAACCTTAATGATTCTATGATTCCACGAACCTACGGTTCTACAACTGTCCAGGCTGTCATCTTGGTTACATCACAGTCCCAGAAGCTACATCTGTATTAAGAAATAAAATAGATCAAGGCTTCTGTTTCCTTCCTAACACCAGGTTGCTTAGCCATGATAATGTTTCTCGTGGCTAAAGTCTCCTTCCTCTGAAGATGATGGCCTCACCCATCCCATGAGCTAAAAAAGGTTCTTCTGTCCTCTCAGGGGTGCAGCCCAGGGGCCGTGTCGGTGTTCATGCACTCCACGTTTCGGGGCTCAGAGAGTTGTGAACAGCTCACTTTTCCGGGAAGAGGCAGCCGTGGAAAAGGCCAGGCATCACAGCTAGGCAGGGAGTTTTCCCTGCAGGCAAAATCCTTGGCAGCCGTTTTGCAGAAGGTGGCAGGTCTGCAAATGAATTCACCCCAGCACGACTCTATCAAAGTCAAAGCAAAATAACCCCTCCAAGGTCAAGTGAGGAACATCTGGGATGAATTTGGCTTGCTGAAGCTGTCTATATTACAAGTAAGCAAACAAACAAACGTGCCAATTAACCCTGCTCCCCTCCACAGAAGTACGTGTTGCAGGGTTAACTTTATGGGTTATTTTATTTAAGGCTAGAAAATCAGCTTACTAGCCCCAAGCACAGGCTGGTTCTGCATTTAAGATCCAAGCCAGGAAGAAGACGATTGGCTTTGATTCCTCCTGATCCCTGTCCAGAAGAAGTTGTGTCTTAGTTTATTAAGATTTAAGGGTCCAGGCTTGACTGCTAGCCCAGACTCAGGAGTTTCCCTTGGAGATACTTTATGTACACTCATTTTCACATATAGCTAATAAAGAGCCGTCCCCATATTTTATGCTGACTGCTCCTGATTTTATGAACAGGAGAGAAAGACATCAGAGGCTGCCTGAAACATGCTAAAATAATTTAATCTAACTTACAGTTCATGGTTGTTTTTTGTTTTGTTTTGTTTTGGGTTTCATTGGACAATATAGATATCAATTCCTTATCAAGATCCCCTTCTCCTTTATCTTTATCTCCTCATTGGATGCTCATGGTTTAAATACCCCTACTTTCTATCAGGCCTTCTTTCAATCAAGTGACTTCTTTAGGATTTGGAACTTAAATTGTTATCTCTGCCTATGAATGCACACACACGGAGCAATTTACCTACAAAACAACATGTTATTCCCCACGTTACTTTCCCTACATCATTATCTGTCTTGACAGGAAACAGTGTGATATGAGCACTTGTGTCCATGTACCATAAAACTCTTCTTCCAAAGGGGATTCCCCCAAAACATGCACACACATATTTATGATGTGGAAGAAATTCTACTATTTTGATGGGAGAAAAGTAGAATCAAGAGCATTCAGATCAAAAAAGCTCTGCCTCTTGGAGATGTGAAGCACCACGAAGCAAAAATCAGCATCCAAATAGTGGGTGAGGTGGTGGAGGGTTGACAGTTGGACTTGATCTTGGAGGTCTTTTCCAGCCTTAATGATTCTATGGTTGGTTAAATATCTAAACTGAACACACAGCAGTCTTCACTGATTTAAGTGCCATTCACTGCACTGTGATAGAAGAGGTAAAAGGGAAGTTTAACGTATGAATAAAAAATAAAACGAGATAGCAGGATTTTCCCCCATGAGCTCTAAAACAAAAAGAATCAGGAATTATAATTTGGTTTGGATTAGTTTAACATATCCCAGTCCACTGAATTTGAATGATGTTAGATAAACTGGGAGAATAAATCCCACCATGGTTATTAAGCACGATATTGCGGATGTAAATTTAGGAAGGAGCTTAAATGTAGGATGGGTCTAGAGGATCTCCAGAGGTCCCTTCCAACTCCTCCGGGTCTGTGATCTCTCGTGGCCTCAGACATATTCAAAGCAACTGCAGCACACCAAGAGAATCAGGCATTTTTCTGGCATCAGTTGTTTCCTATTAACAATTAGGCAAGGCTTGGAGGAAGAAGTCATGCATTTTATTAAGCCAATGATGTATTAAAAAATCAGGCTAGCTTTCAAGCACGGCTTCTTTTTCAGGTTTGAAATAAAAGCAACAGTTGTCTCCGCTCCATGGAAGCTTGAGAGCAATTGCTTGCAGTTGAGTTGATTGGGTCAACCAGGGCATCAGGAAGTGCTGATGGTTGGTACAAAGGGGAAGTGTTGGGAAGGTGAAATATATCTATAAAAAGATACGTTAGTTACGGAGGGGAAACATAAAAAACCTGTAAATCTATATTTGAATCCATTCCTTTCACACCATTTTTACTGGCTGAACAATCATTTTTAATAACAGGTTTTAAAACGTCTCCCTCTAACCCAGACTATTACTAAAACTTTTTGGAAAATCAGATTTCCATCCCAGGGGAAATGCCAACATTTCTACTTTTTGTTTCCCTTCCAAATTGGAGCACAGAAGTGAAAATCTGAAACTTCTTGAGAAACGGCGTTTCCAAAGGAGCCCTTCGTTGGAAATACTCGTCAATAACATTGACTCGGTGCGTTTCAGCACTGTAGGATTCTTTCTTGCTGATGGTCTGTGATTGTTCTGTTTTGACAATGCTGAAGATTTCACTTCGATACTTCAGAAGTGCTTTACATCAAAATAACAGCGTGTTGGGAGATATTAAAGCCGTTAACAGATGTAATTTTAGAAGTCAGAACACAATCGGACAAAGCAGCAATGTGTACTACAGCAGGCTTTGTCTTACCAGATACATGTGCTCACAATTCTAAGGGAAAGGAGAAAACTGAAGTGGGAAATTCAAAGTTGCTTTTTTGGTCTTTTTTCTTTTTCTTTTTTTTTTTTTCGTTCTTCGCAATTTTGTCAAGAATTTCACGGAAATTGAGCTACGCCCACCAAATATTTGGTTTTCTTTGATGTTGCTTTTGCCAACAGAAGATGGCCCCATCCAAAATTTTCCACCAGCCCTGCTCAGAACGTGCCTTGGCTCAGCAGCACAGGTATGCACAGAGCCAGCTCTGAGAAACCTGCGGACCAACGCTGGCCTCGCGTGGATGTCCAACAGGGACCAAAGAAGGCAGCATTATTAGTATAAAACCCTCTGGTCAGCCAATCTGTGTTCAGAAACACTGAGTGGGCAGAGGCTGCTCTTCACGTTGGGGAGCAGAGCTGCCAGAGAAGCCTGGTGGATGTGTTTGGTAGGGTGAAAAGATGGCAGTGATGTCCTATGGCACACAGTGTGCAGTGAGAAGCAACATAGCATCTCTGTGCGCCATTAGAGTACCAGGGTGAAGAGTAGTTCCCAGCTGTTGCTTGGAGTGGTGAAAGTTTAGTCCTTAGCAGGGCTGTACTCTACGTGTTTGGGGTCCAAATCTAGCCTTGTTTTTGTTGTTGTTGTTGGAGAATAAGAACTTGCAAAACTTCCAAGAGCATTGTCCTGAGTAAGTCAGTAGATGCATGGAATGGCAAAGAGACCACTTCCAACCCCCACACTTGTTCAGATGATCACAATTTGCTCAGACAGGTTTCCTGCAGCTTTTGTGGTATTTGGGAAGGGAGAAGAAGTGGGACAGAGGATGGGACACACCATTTCTATGAGCTTTCTTCTTTTATTCCCACGTGGAAAGAAGGATTTGGCTGAGGAGGTGAGAACTTTGTTCTCACACTCTGCAGTCTCTTCTGTCCCATGTCTTCACGCATGGCTGCAGCCAAGCTGTCCCGCGGACAGGGAGGAGAGCAAGCTGCAACCCTCCAGTGGGGTGAAAAACTTATTCCAGGAGAACCACGGGAGTAATTCCACCAGAAAGACATCCAGATGGCCCCGTTTGCTGCTGACAGATCTTCAGGATGGCTGAAAACCAGAGTCCATCTGTTTGCTCCATCCCTGGAGTCCCCATGAGCCAACAGCACGGAGCCCTTCCCAGCAGGTTCTGTGCTCCCTTTAAACCACTTCACAGGGCTTGCAAGACCTGGTAAAGCCATTGTTGCACCCATTCAACTGTCTTGGGTCAGAATTAGCTGCTTCTAGATGATGATTGCTAACGATGTGGCCCTGCTTGCACTGTGAACCTGGCTGGTAGGCTTTGGGGGAGCAGCTCGGTAAGGCACTGTGCCCTGAATTTGGCCAGAGCCTCATGCAGCATGATCTGGAGATCAGTACCATCCAAGGCCCAAAGATGAGAAGATAAGGAAGCATGAGGTGCCCCAAAATCTGGGCTCAGCCTTTGTCCCCAGGGAGGCTGCGTTCAGTAACACCACTGATCCCCCCACAAGAGCCATACATCCCAGGCCTCCTCATTGCATGAAACCTCCCAAAGCTGTGCCAAAAAAACTGCAAGTCCTGCATGGCACTGGATTTACATTTCTTCGAGGGCCTAACACGTTTTCCTTCCCTCCCCCTGTCCCTGGAGAAATGGCTGTTTGGATCATTACTGTCCTTAATTGTTGATATATGAGAGCGCATTGCAAAGGTTTGTTATTCTTGGACTGGGTGGGAGGTGGACCTTTCCAGCAATGTGTCAGGGCTCGGAGCATGGAGCTGTGCTTTTTGGGGCCTTTTGTCAGTGACAGAGCTATATTTCAGCTGGAGGCCATTCGGGATGCTAGGATGGGTTTGCTGGAGGTGCCAGAGGGTGGTCGCTGGCAATGAGGAGTGGCTAATTTGCTATTTCAGGGGTGGACACGGGTATCTACCTTTTGTGGGGAGGGAAAACTGTGGATGCAGGTAACAGCAGATGCAAGCCATCAGTCCTCATCTTCCCTCCCTCTCACTGTATGCATTTCTCCCCAAAAGAAGTTGTAATTAGAAGCAAGATGAAAATGTGGCCCCTCTTTTTGGGGGGAGCTATTGTCTTCAGTGTCTCTTCTGCCCTTCAGCTGTTTGGGCCTGTAGGCTGGGCTGGCTGGCTGCATCTTTAGGATCAAACACATCTTCCCTCCTTCCTTCCTGTTTTGCTTGCCTAATTCATACCTAGAGCAGACTTCTTTTTTGTAGCTCCTTCTCATAAACAATCTTCTGCTTCAAATAAAGATGTGGAGATACACTTGTTGGCAAGTCTGCCTCCAACAGTGGGTTTGGAGCTTGATGATCTTGAAGCTCCCTTCCAACCTAAGCCATTATACGATTCTATGATTAAGAACAACAGCCAGTTTCACATCCTTCTCTTTTTCTCATCGTGTCTTGTCGGAAGGCAGCAGTGTGTTCCACTAATGACAACTTCAAGGATTGCCTTCATAGTTTTGAATATTTTAAATGACATCAAATCAAAGTGCTCTAAGACTGCTCTGACAGGGGCATGTTGGCAAGTATACATTTGTGCACGTCATCTATACCTACAGTGATAAATACACAATGATAGCAGATAAAGTGTGTAAGAGATGAAAGAATAGACAAATGGATAGATGAGAAAAAAAGAGAAAGGAAGATAGAATCTGAGTGGGTATGCAGCTAGATCAATGTCCTATTATTTAGTCTCCAGTTTATACTACGTTATAAATACTGTCTTTGTTTCACTGGATCTTGGAATGATGAGGAGAAGCTAATTCAGAATTTTCTGGAGGGTGGGAATGTTTGAAGCAAATATCCCCATAGGGAACATCTTGGCTGTGTATTGAGAACAGCATGGCAGGGCACTTGAAGGAGCTGAGCTACTTAAATAACTCTTGGAGCCAGGTTCTCAGCTGCATGCCCATGGTACAGCCTCTTCTCACAATGTCTGTCACACCCTGGATGCACTATAGACTTCTCAGCACTGCTGAAAACCAAGGTTTTGGTGATGATTAATAACTAACAGATTTTTTTCCACCAGGGGAAAAAAACAAAACAACTCACAACAATTAGGATGGGTTTCCAGCCTGTGGGCGTTTGCTGGGTCTGATGATCAGAAGTGTAAACAATACTAAAATAATGTCCCACTGCCCCCCTGGGGCTTTCTGGGGAACAGAGTGTCCAACTTGCTTCCATTTCAGGGCAGGGGAGAGGCAGTGCCGTTCCTTACGGTGAGGACAAACATGCATGGAAAATAACAAAGGGAACCATAGCAAAGAAAAAAGCTGTAGAGACAAAGGGAAATGCAACTCGAGAATGGTCAGATCTGGGGCAAAAAGTGGCCTTAGGATGGATGAGTGATGTCTTGGATGAGTGAAAGGCAGCAGGATGCCCAGCAACACTTTCCCCACTCCTATCCCTGCCACCATGAAAGTGGTGCTCAGCAATGACCATGGACTCACAGAATCACCAAGGTTGGAAAAGACCTCCAAGATCATCCAGTCCAGCTGTCTACCTACCTACCACCAATATTTCCCCACTAAACCACGTCCCTCAGTAGAACATCTGAAAACTTCTTGAGCACAGCACAGGATGGGATGGCCTGTCATTGTCTGTCCTGTATCAACCTGGCACAAGAAGGTCTTAGAATCATAGAATCACAGAATCTTTTGAGTTGGAAGGGAACTTCAAAGGTCATCTAGTCCAACTGCCCACAGGGCCCTGTTTGCTATGTTCTCCCCAGGTGGCATTTCCATCTCTGAGAGTAGGTGGTCCTCAGAATCAGTTCAGTGATTTGTTCATTGACCAGTTCAGTAAAGAGAATTATCTGTGTGTCTGTAAAGGAATGCTTGAGTGAAATGAACACCATGGGTCCAGTGGGTCACCAAGCTCAGGAATGGAATATTGGTCATGCAGACGGGAAAGAGAACAGGGACAACATGTAAATAAAGAATCTGAACAAACCCTGAAGTAAAAGCTCATGAATTTACTGATCTGAAGATGTAATAGCCCATGTCTTCCATCTGGAAACTGGTGTCAGATGTTAGGCACTGAGTTCCATGTTGTTCATGCCTGACCTGGGATCAGTCCTCGTGATCCCTGGAGCTAGGCTTTCCGCTCTAGGTGTCACAATCACCAGCTCCGAAAGCAGTGTCTCTATCAAGGAAGCTGTTCTCCACAGCAACATCCTATTAGTGATATATTTCAGATAGGACAGGCAGGACTTGCTCCACCTGGCTTTAGATATTTAGGGACCTTGCATTTTAGAAACACCCCCTTTTCACGTTAACGGGCCCAGAAAAATGGCTTGTTACCACCTCAGCACCAACCACAGCCCATAACATAATGTAGATCCTACCTTTCAAGTCAGATCCATGCTTGTTTATACTAAATAAGGAGCAAAACTGCAAATTTCCAGGAACAAGGGCAATTTAACGGGATTTAATTTAGGTAATCATTTGGAAAGAAATGGGAAGATGAACTTGTCCATTGTATTCATTTCTGGGCTTTGGCAAACAACCAACCAAACAAGAACCTGAGTGTTGTTTGTTTAACCTCCTGGGCCTGTAGTTTTTCATCCCCCGTGAAATTGCTAGTATTTCCAGCTTCCAGCTGGTCCAGGAATACCCATGAGAAGAGAGGGGTTTGTTTGTGGAGGTAGATATATATTTTTTTTAAAACCAGAATTTTGGCACATCTAAACCCAGTGCTGGCCTGAACTGAAAAGCGTTGAGGAACAGTGAATATAACGGAGCAAAAGAAGGCTATTCAAACTTTTTCAGGCCTCTGATAAGGTTTACTGTTGGTTCATTTCGTCTTATATGCAAGTTTGGGCAAGAGTTGGTTCATTTTGTCTTATATGCAAGTTTGGGCAAGAGTTGCCTCTTCTTCTGTAACAAAAATACTCAATTCTTATGGCCATGTTTTTTTCTGAAGAAGCTGGAGTGTTATTCTCAGCTCTGAGATCGTGTTCTCAGTCTAGAGGAATCCTTCCTGCTCTTGAAGGCTACTTCGTGGCTGAAGAGCTCATCAGGAATTAACAGAATTATCCATCCGTACGGAGAGCAAAATGTCTATGAGCTGAAGTACCAAAGGAAATACGCAACAATTTTGGGATAACACAGGATATGTTTTATATCGGAGCCTGAAACTGACACTCGGCTAAGATTTGTGTAGAGTGGGAAAAGGAATAATTGAGAATGTAGGCCAGAAACAGGTGCAACTATGTTTTTTGTGATGAGAAGTTTTCACAGACGCCTAACCCTAACCCTAAATGTAGCCATAACCATAACCCTACCCTAACCATACTTGTAACCATAACCCTACCACTATTCATACCCCTACCCCTACCCCAACCCTAACCCTAAATGTAACTGTAACCCTAACCATGACCATAACCACAACCATAACCATAACCATAACCATAACCATAACCATAACCATAACCATAAC
>JAPSGF010000097.1:2097584-2125307 GCA_035772895.1 Perdix hodgsoniae | reverse complement strand
TAACTGTAGTCATAGCCCTAACCCTACCCCTACCCTTACCCCTACCCTAACCCTAACTCTAACCCCAACCCCAAACATCAACATCCCTCTGAGCAGATGCTCTTGTGAGATGGATGGCTGTTCTCACCCAGCAGGGAACAGTGGTCTTCCCCATATGATAGGCACTCAGAAAATGATCCATTTGGGGCCAAAAATAAAGTGATTTTTGTATAGGTTTTCATCTAGAGGTTTATTTTTCATCATTAAATTCCAACAAAACGGTAGATTCCAAAATGTGTGCTAATTTTTTCATTAAAATTCCAGATTTTAGAAACAAATAGGATTATATTTTCTCTTTTTTTATCTCTTTTTTTCCTCTTTTCTTTCTTGTACCTAGTGATGATTTTCATCTACCTCCTCTCCTTTCCCCTTCCTCACATTCAGACTGCATAGTCACAAGTAGTAGCAATTTCCAACAAACTCAAGAGCCACCTAAGGCACTTCTATGACCACAGCTTCACTTCTCTGAAATCACTTTCTTGTTTTTCTTGTTTTCTGGAAGTTTTTCTCATTCTGTGTTTTATCTTTTTCTCTGCTATACCTGAAGTCCATTGGACTCACCCAAGCCCTTTACTTCTTCTTCCATTCTCCAGAGCTGTCTGTGGTCCTCTCCTTCCTTTTGGTTTCCCAACTGACTGTTAACTGATTTGACCAAAGAGGCAGCCTTCAGTTAAAATGCTTTCTTTTTTTCTAGTATGTTGGTGTTTTTTTTTTTTAATTTTACCTATTGGCTTTCCATTAAATGAAAAGAGTAAGAAAAGAACTTTGACCAAACCTAAAATTTACAGTAAGAACTGCAGTTTTCACTGGGAAAAGAAAGTTATTCTCTCTCTGTTTGATCCAGGGCTACACTGGCCTGCTGCTCTTTGCCAGCAATAAACTATTCCCAGTGATTAATTTATATAGTGCACTGACAGGCCTTAATATTCCCTTGCCTCCTGCTCCAAAGTTGCATTTTAATTGATAGCCAAGGCAGAACAGTCTTTGCCTGGTGCTACAGGTAAGAAATAAATTGCTCTGGTGGAGGTGGTGTTAGGTGACCTGCTGGTTTCTTCCTTGTTAAAATCTGTGGATCTACACATGCAAGGTTTACTTCACCTTTTTGGATAGTCAGCATGGGTTTGCAATGCTGGCAAGTCTGTAAGTTGCACTTTGTCCCCCTGAATGATCTCAAAACTGCTGGTCTTCTTTCTGCTTATAAATACCACATAGCCTGACGTGTTCTGGTTCCAGTGAGAAGAAACAACAGCAAGAAAACAGAACCAGCTGTAGAAAATTGAATAGAGTGCAGCTTTCCCAGGAGATGTTCCTATCAGATTTTCCTTGCTGTGAAGGCAACGCTCTACCTGCGAGCTTCACTTTCCATACATCAGGACAGTTGGTATTGGGATCAGATTCCCAAAATCAGGCTGACTCTTTGGTTTGAAATGGTCTCATGGACTCAGATGTATGCAAGCAATGGTGAAATCAGCATCCAGAATGGAGCACTCCTCAGAGCTTTTCCTAATTCCCTTGTCCTAATAGCGGGACAATAGTACATCCCTTGAGACATCCCCATGGTGCAAAAGCCAGGCTCCAGAAGTTGCTCAGCCAGGTAAGCCATCACATCAGAACAAGATGGAGAGGGAAAATGTAATTAACTGAGACAGGGGAGGTTTAGTTTGGATATTAGGAGGAAGTTTTTCAGCCAGAGGGTGGTGAGGCAGTGGAACAGGTTGCCCAAGGAGGCTGTGGATGCCCCATCTCTGCAGGCATCCAAGGCCAGGCTGGATGTGGCTCTGGGCAGCCTGGGCTGCTGGTTGGCGACCTGCACACAGCAGGGGGCTGGAACTGATGGTCATTGTGGTCCTTTCCAACCCAGGCCATTCTAGGATTCTACGATTCCATGAATGAGCTGCTGGATGGCTGTTGCTCATACACGCTTTCATAACTCAAGGAAATTTGCACCTCTGATGGTTTGGTCCACCGTGTGCTGTCACATCTTCTCATGAAAATGACGTTTCGAAGCCCTTGGCAACCTCACACCACCATGTAAATGCTAAGGTTTTCTCTGATTTCTTGTAGACCTCAAGTTTGCCAGGATACGGAAGGCAGGAAGGCTCTGTTAGAAGGAAATATTTCATCCTATAAAGGGGTTGGCCGTAAGGAAAACAAAATGCATTTACCTTATTAAATAAAGGTGTAATTAGCTGGAAGGAAATGTGAAAGGCGTTAAGAAGAAAAAAAGAAACCCTTTTTCCTGAAGTGGGAAGACCACCAATAGTCACCAAAGGGGAGAGAATTTATGATAGTGTGGGGGAGAGTCTGTTTGGAGATACTTTAATGGTAATTTTTAGGAAGAATTTACAAGCATACTCTGCTACTGAGTGGAAAAATACATTGGCCACAAAGAAATTGCTGTTTGCCAAGCCTAATGATTCATTTCTGAGTCATAAATAATAGGTCCCTAATGACAAAGGGTATAAGAGTGGTCGTCTCTTGCCAACTATTTATTAGAAAATAGAGCTAAATCATTAGCTGGGAGCTCTCTTACCGGAAAGCTGAAACCACATTTCTCTATGAAAGGTCATAAGCTATTTCCACAAGAATTTAGACAAAACATTATTGCATTTTAAATCTTTCATCTTTAGAACTGAAAAAAAAAACAGGGAAAAAAAAAAAGAAAAAAAAAAAAAGGGCAATCGGTTCACCAGAGAACTCCAATTTGTCATGGGGCATCCCTTGAGACCCAAAAGGGTAAGTAAAGAACAGGGGGAGTTTGGAAACACCAACAGCAGCGTCTTTGAGGGAATGGAAATTAATTAGCTTCACCTCCTTTGGAGACCCTCCCCACCCCAGCATGCAAACTACCAGCGTGCTGCTGCTTGGAAGGAAGGTGCAGTTATCAGCAGACCATGGGGAACACACACAGCCCGTGACTTCATGGGCAATGAGGGCTGATTTTTAACCATTTGATGTCCATTCGGGTTGGGTATTAGGGAGAAATAGTGGTAATGCCTTGGAACAGGTTGCTCAGGGTGGTGGTAGGGTCACCGTTCCTGAAGGTGTTCCAGAGCCTTGGAGGTGTGGCACTGAGGGCCGCGCTCAGTGGGCACCATGGAATGGGTTGGGGTTGGGAATCTTAGAGCTCTTCTCCAACCTGAATGATTCTGTGATTCTATGGTAAATTTGTATTCAAAATCAAAGAGGAGGCAAGAAACAAAGAGATGGGCTAAGCCACTTCTATGGCTGAAACTAGGTGTTCACAATGACTCGCTCTGGAAAGAAGGCTGTCCGGAGAGATGAGCTGCTTGCTCACTGCACTGAGGGCAGAGTGCAGATCTGATGTCCTGCAGGTGACTGGAGGAAATCTAAGAGTCTGTGGCAGAGACCAAGAGAGCAATTTGGGGGACTCATCTCGCCTCCCTTTCCCTCTGCAGGTGCAACAAATGGGCACTGTCCATCCCAGCTCCTGAATGCTGAGAGCAACATTTGCCTAAAGCAAATGCATCTGAAGGGACATCTCCATCTTCAGGCTGATCACTTCCTAGAGCTAATCAACAGCAGCATTTAATTATTTCCCATACACCACATTTACTATCTATGACTCAAAGGTTTCCACCATGAGAAAAGGGAGAACAGTTCGCCACGCTTTGTCAGTGACACCATTTTAAGTTCAACAGGGTTCTGTCCATAGGTGGACAGAAAATTTTCATTAGAATGTCAAATAAAATCAAGGTGAGACCTGACTTGCCAGAACAGAAACATGGATGCATAGTTAGATTTGGCATGGTCTCACCACCTTTCATTTCGGGGAGCGAGTTTTTGTAATCACAATTGCTTGGGATGTTGAGATTGTGTGTGAAACAGAAGTTGAATTTTTAGAGAAAAATTCTTCACCTGGCAGATTGAGGAAGATTCATTAAAAATGTCAATGATAAACCTATGAAGTAAATACATACGTGGCTCTGGGCAGCCTGGTCTGGTGGTTGGCGATCCTGCATATAGCAGGGGGTTGGAACGAGACGAGCGTTGTGGTCCTTTTCAAGCCAGGCTTTTCTATGATATTTTATGATATGTCTAATTTTTAGAATATCATGCAATCCTTGAATTATAGAATCAGCTACAGGAACCTTGAAAGGCCATCTGGTCCCACTCCCTGCGATGAACAGGGACTCCCACAGCTCCATCAGGTGCTCAGAGCCCCATCCTGCCTGATCTTTGTGTCTCCAGGGATGGGGCACCTCTCTGGGCAACCTCACCCATAACCTCACCACCCTTATCATAAAAACCTTCCTTCTCATACCTGGTTAAGATCTCCCCTCTGTTGGTTTTCAATGCTTTTCCATAGGAAGATGATGGAAGGTTGGAAAAAACCTCTAAGATCCCCAAGGCCAACCCCAGCCCACCCCACTGTGCCCACAGACCGTGTCCCCCAGTGCTACGTCTCCACGGTTCTGGAACACCTCTGAAGATGGTGACTCCACTGCTCCCCGAGCAGCTGTGCCACTGCCTGATCGCTCTTTGCAGATGACATTTTTTTCTTAATATCCATCCTGACCCTCTTCAGTGCAACGTGAGGCCATCACCTCTCATCCTATTGCTGTTTCCTGGGAACGGAGACCGACCCCCACCCCTCTCCAACCTCCTTTGGTGTCCTTGTGAAGAGCACCTTCCTTTCCTGAGCACACGTGCTCACAAATGCATCCCAAACCTTCACGTTTCCACCTTGAGAGCAAAGTGCAAACCGCTTGGAATGAAACGTAATTGCCACGTTCAAAAACCACAGGAAACCTTGTAAACCTTGGAGGAACGTTTCTCTGCTGATGGAGCTGCTTTTTTTTCTGGTTAGCCCTGACTGTGTGGAGTTGAGGGATCTGCCAGAGGTTTATGGTCATTCCCAAAGAAAAAAGCTGAGTGTGACCCTGGGGTTGCTCAGCTTTCTCCTTGCAGAATAAGTTGCTCTGCCCCTGCCTTGATAAGCCAGCTTGATTCAGCCCAGCACCGTGTCTGCCTCATGTGATAAGCACAGCTGGAGCCAAACGCATTTGCCACGGCGTTTCACTGTATGGAGACACTAAACTCCCTGTGAACCCTGAGGTTTCAACCTTTAAAGAGCAAAAAGCATGGGGCCATAATTCACTGGGAAGGTAAAATGTGGGAGCTGACGAGCATTACTGCAGGGCTTCTGCAGAACATCTGGGCATGGAGCGCAGGAAAATGAGATGAACGCAGGACCCTGCAGACCCCAAAGGGACTCCTAGGGAGAATGACATTATCACAGGATCATAGAATCATAGAAAGGCCTGGGTTGGAAAGGACCTCAGTGCTCATCTAGTTTTAACCCCCTGCTATGTGCAGGGTCGCCAACCAGCGACAGCCCAGGCTGCCCAGAGCCACATCCAGCCTGGCCTTGAATGATTATTGACTAGAATCATTCTATGCTTCATTAGAATAATACTATGAACTGATGATTCTAGCTTATGATAATGTCATCCCAGCAATCAGTAAGAAGGCGTGGGACTTAGTGAGCCTTCCTCCCATCTGTTCTTGGCCACTGTGGGACATGGAGTGCTGTGTTGGGTTCTCCAGCTCCACGGACTCCTCTCTCATCTCTTAACTCGATGTCCAACTACTTGTAGATTCCCAGTATTCCTCTGCATGTTCATGCCTGATGTCTGTGCCTCTATCTATCCCTCCCCCTTTGCATGGCAGCAGGCATTTCTGCTATTTCGATTCCTATCAAGTCTTTATCTTTCTCCATTAAAACCACTTGTTATCCTGAATGCTGCAGCGGGAGTAGGAAAAAAATGCACTCCAGAATTGACCCAGCAGAGAAATTTTGCTTATAATACGGACGTGTGGAATTCAAATTGCCACTGTTCCCTAAGTGGAAGGAGCAATTCCAGAAGGAATTGGCTAAATAAGAGTCAGCTCAGATTGAAATGTCTGCTCTTACCTCTGGACTCAAGTGGGAACCCCCAGGCCAACTGTTGTACTTATGAACGTTTGAGATGCTGTGGGTAAATGAGCATCAGTCTTCCTCTGCCCCTTTGAGAGCAAAACTGAAACGCACAGCATCTTCCAGTTTGTAGGCAAATGATAAGACTCCAACTGATAAGAGTAGAATGCAAAACCATCTTCTGTTCCTTTTCACAGAGCAGTGTTGCCTTGTTCTTCCTTCAGACCCATAGGCAAAGTCAAAAAGGCCTTAATTTACTCACCAAATGAAAAAAAAATCCAAACACGGGGTTTTATATGACTGTGTTCCAGTCTCAAAATAGAGGCATTCTGATTTTCCGAGGTTTCTGTGCCATTGCCTCACTGAAGTGGAAACGATCTTCCCAAGCTCAGCAACTTTCAGCCACTATCTCGCATCTATTTGAAAGTTAAACACGATCCTTTGGGGTCTCATGCTTAGCAGCCCATATTTGAGAATTTCTGTCTGACACGTGTCAGGAACACAGAGCTGGAAGGAGAGCCTTGGCTTGTGCAGGGAATCGTGTCATGTCATCTCCTTCATAAGTATGCCATGTGCCAGAAAAGCACTTAAACACATGCTTAATTCCCACATACGTCAATGGGACACACTCATGTCCTTCCCTGACTCATGCTCTAGCTAGATATGTGCTTAACTGCTTTTCTGAACCGGGGCCATAGGTTTCCTGGGAGCCCTGCTACATCAGAAGCTGTGCAGCCAGATCCCACATTAGGTAACATCCCAGGACAGAACCAAACAGCAAACACAAAAACAGAACTGCTGCACTGCTGCTCGTGGCTTAGCAAAGCAGAGAGGCAGGAGGATAAACATCCGTGTTGAAACTGATGTGAGATGGTTTTTGCTTTGCAAAGCGGGGGGTTG
The DNA here is from genome assembly GCA_035772895.1 of Perdix hodgsoniae. Lineage (NCBI taxonomy): Eukaryota > Metazoa > Chordata > Aves > Galliformes > Phasianidae > Perdix > Perdix hodgsoniae. The sequence goes on along the minus strand of JAPSGF010000097.1, from coordinate 2,118,427 downwards.
TGCCAAGAGGGGTTTTTCCTGGACCTACGCGCAGCAGGAGGATGGCCATGGTTTCCTGGTATGGGGACCAGCATGGTTCCCAGTTACTAAGCAGGAGATGTCATTCTGCCCTCCCCATGCAGTTCTCGGAGCCACTGGGGGGTGTCTAGAAGTGCAGGTGGGAATGGTGGCAAGGGAACAACTCGTGCATAGTGTGAGTAGCCCTCAGTCATAAAATAGGATAACGAGCTGTCACCAGACTGATCTTCATTAGAACCAAAGGAACACCTTAGCATGGAATCACAGAACCACAGAACCACTGAATGGTTTGGGTTGGAAGGATCCATCAGGTCCCACTGCCCTGCAGTCAACAGGAAGGACACCCACAGCCTCATCAGGTGGAGCATCTTCAGCTGTTTGATATCCCTTCAAAGAGGTCATGTTGGAAAGCTGAGTTTTACTTCCTCGGGTAGAAGTAACACACGTGTTTCACAGACACTTCATTTCGGAAGAAATCCCTGAGAAAAGACCAGGCCATGCTGAACTGTCCCTTGTTGATGTTTTCTGACCAAAGTATTTCAGTCTTCCACTGCAAAATGGGATTCTTTCATTTGAGTTTAGCTTTTAGCACAGAAGTGTTTTATTTTTGTGACACGAGATATCTATATCCACATCCAAAATGATGGACAAAAAGACAGAAATCAGAAGAAAATGTCTTATTTGAGACGCTTGAATTAAACAAATGTTTTCTCCCGTTTCTTTGCAAGCGTTTATAACATTCTTCATTTTTCTTCCCTTATTTGTTTCCAAACCACATCTCAGACACTCCAGCCCCAGCCAGAACAACACTTATCCTCTCCACACAACCCTTTCTACTCCTCCAAAGCCATCTGGCCTGCAGGAATATGGACATTGCCTCCCAGCCTTGGTGTATTTTATGAATTACTCGTGTGATGGGAATCAGGAGCTCTTCAGTACCTTATAAATACGAAAACATACTGAGTTGCATTGTTCTATGCACACTAGGGAGTGGAAGCATACATTTTTGTCAGCATATTGGTCCTGAAATCCAGGAAAAAGCTGATTTTGCCTATGCTACAGTGGAGGTCCACCTGTTTCAGATATTCCCAGGTACTGTAGACGTGGTACAATGGGATGGATCAAAGTCCTGACAAAGCCCCTGTCAGGGGAGCTGAATGCAATGGGAGGGTCTGTTTAGTCCTTTCATCATGTCTGAGATGATAATAGAAGAACGGAGAAGAAAAGGAATTGCTGAATTCAAGATCCTCTTAGACACCTGAGATTTAATGCCTTCCAGCTGTGGTCGGGATTGCTTCGTGTTGGGCTTTCTGCTGTCACTGGGGGCGTGGGCTGAAGGAGAAGCAGCCCTGGGCCTGTGATCAGCATCTGAATGAACTCCCTGGTGTAAGCAGGTGTGGTGTGAATGGAGGAACCCACTACATTTCTGTGGGGTCACCCTTTAGCTAGGTAGAAGAGACACTGCAAATCTAACAGCTTGTGATAGGGAGGTAGGACCATGGGGGCAGCTGGGTGGCTTGGGTTGGCCAGAAGGTTTTTAAGAGCCACGGAGATGTGGGACTTGGAGACATGGTTAGTGGGTATGGGGAGGGAGGCGTTGGGGTTGGATTTGGAGATCTTAGAGGTCTTTTCCAGCCTGAATGAGTCTATGGGTCTATGATCCTTTGAGTCCACATGGCCATGTTATGGGTGAAGGGATGGCTGTAATGCTGATGACGCCGTTGGGTGTGGGAAGGAAAAGTGCAGGTGGGTCAGTGTTAAGGGTAGGCTCAGCGGGATCCTGCATGGTCCTTTCATGGATCTCCTGCTCCCATCTCCTGTCCTGGCTTGTCTTGGTGTTGCCTCATTCAGCTCCAGCCACCATCGCTGCCGCCGCAATGGTGACGAGATGCAGCAGATGGAGCTGCTTGCAGGTGGGTGAGAAGGAAGGAAATACTGATGGTAGGCGGACCATTGGACTAGATGATCTCGGAGATCTTTTCCAACCCTGGCAATTCCATGATTCTACAATTCTATGAAAAGAAGGCAGCGATTTTGCTAGCCAATTCCTTCAGCCCAGTGCAATGCCTCTACCCAGCTACTCTGTACACTTCTCTTTAAATAAAACCTACACACCCCAATGCTGTGGCACAGCAATCTGGACTCCATGCCTCTCCCCATGAGAGCAGCTCCCTCAGAGGTAGCATCTGTTTTTTCTTAGCAGGGTTTTGTTCTTTCCACAGTTTTCTGTGCCGGACTGAGAGACTGAGGGACTGGGGAAGGAGAGGCAGGGTGGTGTGAAATCTTTGAATTGCAGAATCATCATAGAACTATTAAGGTTGGAAAGGTTCTCTAAGATCACAAAGCCCAGCCCTCAACCCATCACCCCGTGCACCAGTGTGGGCTACATCCCATCACACATCGCAACAGCTAAGAGCAGCACTATCAGAGATAGCCCAGCTGCAACCATGGGGGTGGCTTTTTTGGAGTCCTGGCCAAATGCTAGCTGCTGGTTTCAAGTTAAATCTTCTGCTTTAATTGCTCCATGCACGTTAAGCTGGTTCTTGTGCACCAAGAAATGCAGTGGTGGTAGGACTACCTTCATTTCCGTGCACCAAGCAAAGAGGTACAGAACAGACATGTTGTGTAAAGCGCTCTGGCAGTGCATGGGTCTGTATTTTTTATGCCCACAACAAATGCAATATTCTTTCTGCTGGAATTTCAACTGGGTTGTGCAGGGCACGGGCAGGAACTCATTGTGCACGTCCCCATCTTTCTGCAGTTCTCCTGGCTTGAAGTGCTTAGGTGCAGATATCTGCAGCCCACAGCTGCTCTGGCAGCCTCTGATGCTGAGAACCTAGATGCAGTGAAGGGCTTAGCACTTCTGGGGATCCCATGATGTTAAGAAGAAAACTAGAGCTGATAGCAGCTGGCAGAGGCAGTGCCAGTGCCTGGGTTCTCACAGCTTTCCCAAGACAGGATTAGGCTCTCCCCAAACCCCTCTCTCTTCTAACCCTGTGCTTTGAAAGTTCTTTTGCAAAGGGGAAACTGAGGCAGGCAGTGGTGGAGAGATTCAATTGCGACTGACAATGCAGCTGTGGGAAAGCCAAGCAGAGAAGCTCCCTTCTGCATCCTTCTTCAGGGCAATCCCACCTGCTTGGTGACCCGAAGGGACTTCCCAGAAAGATAAAAGCAAGACTCGACCTTGAGTTCTTCATGGCCATCATGTAATGAGTGATAGGGCAAGAGGTGATGGCCTCAAGCTGTGCCAGGGGACGTTCAGGTTGGATATTAGGAAACATTTATTCCCCAAAGAATGGTCAGGCACTGGCACAGCTGCCCGGGGAGTGGAGGAGTCACCATCCCCAGAGGTGCCCAAGAACCATGGAGATGTGGCACTGATGGCCATGGTCAGTGGGCACAGTGGGATGGCTTGGGCTTGGGGATCTTAGAGGCCTTTTTCAACCTGAATGATTCAATGATTCTATGATGTACCCAGCTGTTCAAAACCCTTTCTCTGTCCCAGTGTGGCCATTCTTGTTTCCTTGCCTTGCTGTGAGCCCTGGGGAACCTGCCTCCCTGCCACCTCCCATCCGATGATAGTGACCTCCAAGAAAACACACTTTGAGCAGCAGTTATATATATATATATAAACAAAGTGTCCCAGTGGTCATGCATCAATCCTTCTTTACTTCTTCAGATTATGCCACAGACTCCCTGAGGCTGAAGCTGCCTCTTAGGCACTGATCTCAGCAGGAGCTTCTGCATGCTCCAGACAATCAGACAACTTGCAGAGTGCTGGGATCTGGGCAAGGAAATCTGCAGCCAGCTCAGAATTCAGGGCAAAAGTAATGTTCTCAAATGTTACAGCAAACAGACTCCAATTCTGCCTACTTTTCCCACTATTATTTAAATTTTGAAGGAGCTTACTCCTTCCAACCTGGACTTTACAGCAATTGACACTTAATTGGAAGAGCATCCAGGGTGGTGAAAAGCTCTCAAGCCAAACATTCCCTGGACCAGCATCCACAGCCCTGGCTGTGTTCTTTTATCACACCCACTCTTGCATTACCTAAGAGGACAGTTAGGCTTGTGGTGTACCAAAGCCACAAAAAGCAGTCCATTAACTTGTTAGCTTGAGTCAATAGAGCAGATTGTAATTAGTTTGGCACATGGGACAAGTTAACATAACAGCACATCTCTGCTGCAAGCCTTCAGACAGAACTGGAAGAGAGGGGGGACCTGTCTGTCCGTCTCTGTTAGTCTGTCTACCACCATGGTTTTACCATTCGCTGCCCACATCTCTTTGGAGGCCAGATTTCTTTTTAAGCCCCTGTCCTGGCTTATGAGGCGTTTTGGTGTGAATGCTGTCTGTGGGATGGCAGGGCATTGGTGACCACCTCTGCCCAAGGGCTGCAACCACAGGATGCAGGCAAAGCCACAGCCACCAACCTGTGTGGTACAGACCACGTTAAGTACAAATTTGCTTTCTGAGGCTTTTTTCTTCTTCTTTTTTTAATATATATATATATATTTTTCTTCCAAATATTGGTTTGATATGCAAACAGGAGGCTGATGATGAGAGGTGATGACCTCACGATGCAACAGGAGAGGTTCAGGTTGCATACTAGGAACATTTCTTCCCAAAAGAGCAGCCAGGCACTGGCACAGCTGCCCAGACAGGTGGTGGGATCACCATCCCTGGAGGTGCTCAAGAACCATGGAGATGTGGCACCGAGGGCTGTGGTCAAGTGGGCACAGCGGGATGGGTTGGGGTTGGACTTGGTGATCTCAGAGGTCTTCTTGAACCTTAATGAGTCAACAACTCTGAAACTCAAACTACACAAAGTCAGGCCAAGGTTACTCTGGGGAGAACCCTGTGGAATGGTCACTGCATGCCAATGCCTGGCCCCCACTGCTGGGAATTCAGTACTCAGAGAAACTTCACTCATCCATAGCATCTTCCACCGGATGATCTCAACCCTTTCTGGTGTCAGGACCAGATGGAATGAAATTGGTTTCTGATGAAATGTTTCATTCTTCTGGGGAAAAAAAAAAAAAAAAAAAAAAAAAAAAAAAAAAGAAGAAAGCAAGTCTTTGCTGTGCTTTAGAGAACTTGCTTAATTTAATGAAACTTTGTCGAGTGGGAGGCAGCCATCTTTCATTTTAAAAATTGGACTTTTTTTTTTTCCCCAGAATTTTCTGTCTTTTTTAGCTGCTCCCAGCAGAAAGCAGTTCCAAAGCTGTGGAAAACAAAAAGAGGAAAATTTATCCCTATGGATACAATCCACATTCTTAAGGAAACATCTGCTGTGTCCTTCACCTCTTCTTCTTTTTTTTTTTTTCCTTTTTTTTTTTTCAAGAGAAATGAGAAACTCCATAGAGACTAAAATTCCATAAAGGAGATGTGAATAAAATGCTACTTTTCCACACCGTTCCAGAGGAAGTTATGAGTGAAGCTTAACCATTGCATGTGTGACAAAGGGGATGAGTTGTTTGTCCGTGGGACTCAGTCAACAAATGCAGAACCAGAAAGTTACCCACAATAACAGCAAGACATCATTCACCTCCCCCAGATGAGGAGTCTCTTGTTCTCATCACTAATCCTCATGCACTTATTTCAACTCTGTGGGCTGATCTGCCTTTTTTCCTGTGATATTTTTAAGACAGTGAAAATAAAGAGGTTTGTCTGAAATGAAACAAATGTATGTTGCCCCTGGGTACCTGTGGGCTCATCACGGCGGAGGTCTTTACAACTTTGGATGGCAGAGGAGAAGTTATTTCTCCAAACTGAAATGAAGAGTGGGTCCAGAGAAGCAAGACTGAATCCTAAACACAAGGTTTGAGGGAGATAATGAAGTAATCAACCCCCTTCCAACCACAGAACCACACCGACCTTTGAGCTGAAGGTCTCTCATGAGAGTTGTGATGTGGTTTTCACGGAGACAGCATCAAGGCTTTGTTCCCATCCTTCAAGTGGGATTGAACTTCTCAGTTGTAGCCCTTGGAAATTGGGTTACCCATCCAACCAGCTCTTCTAGGCTGCTTCAAGAACCCAAGCTTGGTCTTTTTCTCCACTAATTAGTGGAGAGTTTGCCTGCCCACCTGCAACACAGAACCCCTCACTCAGAAGGAAACCACTCAGGACTGTTTTTTGTGTTATCCGAAGGACAGACCATTGCCTGCTCCATCCCTGATGACAAAGGGGCACAGATCTCCTGGTGATGTCTTTGCTCTGGACAAGCGAAATCAAGGGGATTGCATCCTGCCTCTGATCAGCTTCAAAGGGCAACAGATCAGAGGTTGCTCCCATCTCCTTGCATTACCCTCATCGCTCTCCTATGCTCCTACCTGGTCTTGCTCCATCAGGACTTGCCTCCTCAGTTAGTGACTTTTGTTGCCCTTTCTGCACTGTTCTGCTGGTGTGAAAGGCACCTTAATTTCACTGTATTTGTCCTGCTCCTCCTACTCAAACCTGCCTGTTGGACAGCCAGAGCCCAGGGGGATGTTGCAGCAGTTGGGCTTAGTGCATGGCTCTAAACACGTAACGCTGGATGATTTCAAGAATACAATGAGCTCTCAAAAAATGTCTATTTTTCAAAATAATATGGGAGGAAATAGGGTTAGCTCTATGGAGAGCTCTGAACATGGAGTTTATAACCATACCTACTACGGTTAGGCTGCGGTTGGACTTGATCTTTGAGGTCCTTTCCAATCTGAGTAACTCTATGATTCTATGATTCTATGATTTGCATTCAAAACTCATAGTGTGGTTTACTCCAAGCACACTCATAAGATTTCTGAAAGTGAAAGAAAAGGGATGGAGGTGTTTTTCCATCTTGGTTGGAAAGGGAATATGCCACATATAACCTGGACATCAGTATTCTGATGATCTGCCAATGTACATGTCATCCATGCAGACCAAATCATCCAGAAATGGACCTGGGGATGCCCATTGCCTGCAGGCAGAAATTAATTTCAGGCGGTCTCTTCATCTCAGTAAGATGTTGCCTGTGTGCTGTGATGCTGAAAGCAACGGGGACAAATTTGACTTTAATTTTCCAAGTTGCCAGAAGCACCAGAGCCCACATTAGTGAGTGGTGTGAGGGGTGTATGGGGAGATTTGGCCACCACTTTGACCCTTCCGTGATGCGTTCCATCTCCAGAGCAGGAGATGGCAGCTGTGAGCAGAGCTATTATCACTTGCTCCTAATTTATAGCTAAGGGCAGATCCCTAAATTCCTAAAAGCAAGGGGTTAAGATGATTTATTCTCTGGAAACACTCACAGGCTTGCGCTGAGAGCTTTTATCATAATTACAGATGTAAAGTGTCAGTGTCCATAATTTTTCAAAGAAATTGCACAGGTTACGTTTCTCTTCAAAACATGCCAAGCATTTAATGTGTGAATTTAGTCCTTTAAAAATGGAGATGACTGACAGTCCTGAAAGCCTGAATTTTCTCTGTCTCCCAAAAAAACATGCTTACCCAATGGCAGCCAGGCCAGACCACTTGCAACAAGGCAGTTTTGTTGCCACAATTCCTGAATGACTCCATCTGACTCTCCCCAAACACTGCCCATCAGCCCTGGAGGTTTTTCCATTGGGAGAAACCAAGCTGCAGACCTCTCAGCTCGGTCCTGAGGTGTACAAATGGTGGACCAGCTGGTTCCTGGCTCTGGGTTTCTTTGTCAGCTGGCAGTAACCCATCATGTATGGTTCATTTTCCCATGCCAGAGGAGGGCTCCCAGCTAAAGCTGACGCCTCCTCCAGAGATCTTAAAGTCATTCCTCTTCCAGTTGCATGCACTAGACGCATAGTAGGGTGATACTGGGGAGGAAGGGTGCAGCAGTTCAGGTTTCTTCTAGCTGTTATGGGCTATGAGAAACTGGTAAGGTGCATACTGCTAGTGGGGATTTGGGCCTCCATCTGGGAGAGGTGGTCTCTACTGCCAGAGCCGTGGTTAAATCCACCATGAAAGTACAGCAGTGAGCATGTAGAAATTAAGAAGCCCTACAGTGAGAATTATCATTGGGCTTTCCTGTCAAAAAAAGAAAAAAAAGCAATGACTTTTCTCACTGTTCAGTGTATGCAAAGTTCCCATCTGGCACAGTTGTAGCACATCCGTTTACTCTCCACGCTACCTTGATATCTCTAAAAATCCAAGGGCCTGTGGTGTTTTCTTCCTTAGATAACCTCCCAGAGAGTATCAGGAACTCTGGCACTGCACCCTATCCTACTACTTTGCCTAATTCTGCAATGACACATCTTGGAGAGCTTTATGTCCGCTGGTTTGATACAATGGTTGACCCATGGATCTCAGGAGAGATTAAGAGTTTAGAATTTTGCTTGAGGACCAGTCTGCATTCCTCCTGCTCCAACCCATCCCTCTTATATCCCTGCTTCTCCTTGTTTTCATCCTGTGGAGCCCTAGAAAGGAAGCAGCCAATAAAGCAAAAAATAGAGAGCTTGGAAAAGAAGCCTAGGAGACTCTACTGAGGTAGGGGTCAGGCTTTGGTGCAGAGCGGTTGGTACAGGCCAAGGGTTGCATTAGGAGGATGTTAATCCCTTTCCAAACTATATCAAGGATTTGGGGACCATACAACCCAGGAAAGACTTACACAGCTCAGCTGCACGGTGATGCAACAGAGAGGTGTTGGCCACCAGACCGTGTGGAGTCTTGGATAACATCTTGGGTGAGAGATGCTACGGAAGGCCAAGGAAATTGGTTTTACTGTCTGTGCCCACGTGGGAGGGTTGGAGAGCTCACAGTTTGCTTGAGTTTTGGGTAGTTCTGTTCCCTGCATCTCAGCAGCTCCCTTGCTGCATGCCCGCTCATTTTCCCACGTCTCAGCCTGCCCGCTATCCGAGAAAACAGGGCAGAAACAACAAACCACTTCCAGGGATCTGATTAGTTCAGCCCAGTCTGCAGAGGGCTCTGAAACCCTCAGGAGTGGGTGGTTAAAGATGTGATCTGAGATGAGAGATGATTTTCATCATCAGTTTCCTTTGGGAAAATGGTGGATTTCCTTATCCTCTTTTGCTACCATTTCCTTTAGAAAGAGGGTATTTCTCTACTTCATGGAGTAAATATGTGAAGAGCTTTGATATCCTGGAGCCGAGGACCATGTCTATGCTCGCAGAAGACAGCTATTGCACTCCTGGCTCTGTTGGCAGAGATTACGGCCTCATTTGGAGCTGTGCTGAAGTCATATAAAACCTCATAAAATAAAAATGTTAAAAGCCCCAAACAAAGCTCTTTATTTATTGTTTGTGTGCAATTAAGACCCTGGCAGAGAAAAAAAAAAAGCATTACTCCTCAGGAAATTACCTTCTTAAATTCAGGTTAAGACCGGACATCTTGCTGAGAGCTTGTGAATGGACACTTTCCAAATTCCATCTTCCATGCCAAAGTATTTCATTCCTGACATGTGAGAGAGCAGTCTGGTTGATGGAGCTGAGGGGTGGGGAGGAGATATCCATCGATCAATGTTATGACACTGGTGCATTATCTCAGTGATTGCGGAGGCCTCTGGAGTGATAAACAGTGATTTATGGATCACCCAGGGACGTTTTTCCATTAAAGTGCTGTTAGATCCTGAGTAGGGAACCTGTAAAAATGACATTGTGGCCATCCGTAGCTATCCTTCCTGGGAGGCTTTCATGGGAGCGTGCAGGTATGGAGACGGAATTTCTGCCACCCATTCCCATTGGCTTGGTCTGAAATCAGGCATCATCAATAGAGGTTTGTGCATTTCAGTCCAAGGAGGGCAGTAGGAGCTGGAGCAGAAGACAGTTCATTTGCCCAGAGCTGGCCTTGTGAGTTCAGGTCCTTCCATAAGAAAGGGGAAAGTCCTGAGGCTCAGTTAATTGATTCTGTCTGCTTATAAATGGGTTTTCTATGTTCTCCAAAGCTTTGTGAAGGATGAGCTGTATTCTTGTCCTAATTAGCAGGACAATAGTACATCCCTTGAGACATCCCCATGGTGCAAAAGCCAGGCTCCAGAAGTTGCTCAGCCAGGTGAGCCATCACATCAGAACAAGATGGAGAGGGAAAATGTAATTAACTGAGACAGGGGAGGTTTAGTTTGGATATTAGGAGGAAGTTTTTCAGCCAGAGGGTGGTGAGGCAGTGGAACAGGTTGCCCAAGGAGGCTGTGGATGCCCCATCTCTGCAGGCATCCAAGGCCAGGCTGGATGTGGCTCTGGGCAGCCTGGGCTGCTGGTTGGTGATCTGCACACAGCAGGGGGTTGGAACTGATGGTCATTGTGATCCTTTGCAACCCAGGCCATTCTAGGATTCTATGGTTTTATGATTTCCTATCAGCTGAGCAGCAAATTGTCTTTGTTGTCATCCACTGTTTCTTCTCAGGAAACTCATACAAACAGCATAAGCAAAAGGGCTGGATGGGACCAGATGAGAAACGCACTCGAGATCTTTGAGGAAGACAAGAAAATGACATCCAAATGATCACATAATTTCTGCTTCCCTGCAAGACTAAGCAAAAGGCTCACTAAATAATATCATGAAAATTTCAGCCTAGATCTGCCCTTCTAAAGCAGATCCATCAGAATCTAAAACATCTAATCTTTTTTTTCCTCCATTGTAAGCAAGTTTTCCACCCTGATCTTCTTGGTGTATTTAGCATTTGATGGTTCAGCAGCATTCCTCCTACACTGCTGCCTGTTTAGCAATGCAAAGAAAACAATTACTGTCTTTTGACGTGCTGCCCTTTCACCTTCTCCCTGATAACCGCAGAATCGTTAAGGTTGGAAAAGACTTCTAATATCCCCAAGTCCAACCCCAACCCATCCCACCATACCCACTGACCACGGCCCTCAGTGCCACGTCTCCATATTTCTTGAACACCTCCAGGAATGGTGACTCTACCACTCCCTGGACTGCAGCAATTCCACATACAAAGGGTACCTTTTCCATAATTTGTCCATAATGACCGAGCTTAATTTACCCAACCTTTAACTGCTTTTGCTGTTTCTCCATGGACACCCTCAATGCCATGTACTCCAGATGGCAGCCTGCCCGGATGGCACACCTTGATGAGTTGATGGTGATGTAGCTCATGGGTGGGTGAAGGCAACTGATCCCAGCGTGGTTCTGGGACACTGTGGTCCATGGTAGGTGATATGCGGAATCAAACTCTATAACCCAGAGTTAGGTTATAAAGCAGGTACGTTTATTCAATGAGACGCGTATCATTGGGTGCGCGGGGGATAGTTCCTCCTAACACGCACACCGTAGGGCAAAAGCTTGGGACAGATATAGGCCGAATGAATACACAACTTGCATACATATTCATTACATTCCTGACATATGGCCCCGCCATGAGCAGCTGGGTCTCCTTTGATGAGAAGACCCATTGTCTCTGACAGAATTAATCCCATCCTGACCCATTCCTTGTGTAAACAGTTTGCAGATGTCCTTTTCTTATCTGACCACACATCCTGCTTACCTATATTCCTAAACAATGGTTAACCCTTATCTTGTCCTCCCCTTACTCAGTAGCCCCACAGGGCTTGCTGCTTCCTCCACCAGGGATGCAGCCAACCCACCACCATGGTGGCCACCCCACCATGCAAACCACAGCCGGGCCAACTGAGGAAGAGCAGCACCAGCTGCACTGGTTGGACACTGAGCATCAGCAGCACCTGGGTTTTGTGGCAAAGGCAGCCTGCTGTCCGTCCAGCCCAAGGAAGGATCAGATCCAACTGCAGAGATGTGGTCTGTTCCATTTTCTTCCTAGCTACTGTGTGACCTTGGGTTTGCTTTTCTACTCCGCACGTCCCTCCGGTTTTCGCTCCTATCATTGTAGATGTGAGCAAAGATGATCCTTAAAATCTGCAGAATATCAGGCTCTGATTCCTGGATTGTGCCTGATGCATTTAAGTCCTATTTAAATATACTAAAGCTGCTCACAGAAATGCCCTCAGTATTCACAGTAGCTATGCACTGTTGATTTAATTATTAGACTCCGGATTACGGCAGTGGCTAGAAATTCTTGGAATAAAACTCAGCTCAGCTGCCTTGCATTGCATAATTACAGTATTCCATTAATAGCCAGTTATTTGGATTTATTAAGAAGCAGAAATAAATTAAAAAAAAAAAAAAAGTAAAATCTAACCCCAAACTTGTTCAATATTTTTCTTTTACACGAGCTGCCAGTATTCCAAGGCAGATACTTCTCAGAATTGATTTAACCAAGTGACTTTCAACTGTTTCCATTCTGGAAGGTCAGACTGTAAAATAAAAATAAATTATTTAAAAGAGAAAAAAAAAAAAAAAAAAGAAGAAAAAAAAAGAAGAAGGAAAGAAATAAAATGAAAACTTTTGGGAATATTTTCTCATCAGCGTTATGAAATCCTGTTTCCATTTACCACTGAAGAAAACTGCAGTTGGCTGGAAAATATTTGGGTCTTTTCTTTGCCCTTGTATCATCTCAGTGTTGGATTTTTTTAATTTTTTTTTTTTAATTTTTTTTGGTTAAAAATCTGTCAAAATTTGAGGGGAAAACTCGTGTTCTTCTGACAATAATTAGTCTGCTTTTCCCACCAACAGAGACAACACAGCCCTGCAGACTGTTCGAACTAATGAGACAACCCCTTTATTTGGACCCAATTAACATATCTAATGGGAAATGTGACCAACTTAGCATTCCTCCCCAAACATATCCATTATGTTTAATGGGGCCATGCACCCCTTGCTGAGAACCTGTGATCAAACCTAACCTAGGATCCCACTGTGGAAAGGGATACTCTCCAAACTGCCATTTGTCAGCATCCAGCCCTTGGAGGCAGGAGGAGAAAAAAGGGCAGCTGGTGCTTTTTAATTATACTCAAGCTGAGTGGAAAATGCCTTCACTTCCTATAAACACTTCTAAGATTTTCCCCCACTGGGATGAAACCAAGGTCTGGAAATGCACATCATTTATACCGGGGAAAGATTTCCCATCACCTTTATAGACTCATCGAATGGTTTGAGTTGGAAGGGACCCTTAGAGGCCATCTGATCCCACTCTCCTGCGATGAACAGAGACACCCACAGCTCCGTCAGGTGTTCAGAGCCTGGTCCAGCCCCAGTGCTGCTGATCGGTGACCAAGGACTCAATTAACCGGACAGTGACTTCCTCCTGTTCCAGAGAGGATCCTTGAATAACTTCCCTGGGACAAACGTTGCTTCTTTTCTTCATGCCCCAAGTCATATCAGGCCCTTCTGAAGCACAGAATCAAATAATTCTTGGAGTTGGAAGGGACTTTTAAAGGTCAGCTGGTCCAACTCACGATGCATGGCACATCATCCGTCCGTGATCATGGTGGGCATTCATGACAGACATGCAGCCAAGACTGCAGGACGACATCACTGTGCTGATAAGGAACAGGAATACAAAATACTGAGCGATGTGAAGGAAAGTGCATACAAATTGTTCCCTGGTAGTAAGGTTTGGATCATCAGATGGACGGGGAAGAAAATGGCTTGCATCAATTCAGTTCTGTGCACCTGATGGAGCTGTAGATGTCCCTGTTCACTTTGGGGGAGTTGGATCAGATGGACTTTAATGGTCCCATCCAGCTTGAACTATTCCATGATTGTTTAATATATAATTTCTGAGAGCAAACAGAGATTCAGATGTGTTCATGTGAGCAGCAAGCAACCCACGTTCCTTTAGAAATGAGGTCACACAACACTTAGTACAATGGAGGACAGTAGCAAGCCCCAGGCTCCCATCTGCACCAGCACAATGAGAATTGCATTTCCAATACCATAGACTACCTCAAGGTTCCAGATTTCTGGAAAAAAAACAAAAAAATAAAATTACAGAATGGCCCCAAACAGGCCAAAAACAAAGGTCACAATGAGTAACTCCTCAGGTCCGGGCAGATTTTAAATGTAATGGGTCTATAATCTGTTTCCATAAACACACCAATGATCTTTTTGCTCTTTTCAGAACTAAGAAATTCTTTGTCCGTCCCAGGCCTGAGCCATCCACGTCCCTGGAACATTCTTGTTTAGTCTCCTGAAATGCTATTAACAACCCCAGCGACAGAGAACCATAAATCCCTGCATCCCCCTGAACTTTACTGCACTCCGAACTGTTTGGATATTCAGTATCAACAAATCATCCCGATAAATATGATTTCTTTGATGGCATTTCATCAAAATAGTTTACGACTCTGACATTTTGAGCATGGATTTACAGCAGCTGCAGCTTGTGCAAGACGGGCGGTCACCTTATTGAAATTCACCTTAGGAAAAGGATGGAAAAAGAAAGACACAGCAGCTCCTCCAATGCTAAGTTTAAAGACATTCTTCTTCTTCTTTCCCACACTTTCTTGGAAGCAGCAAGAGTTTGGGGATCCGCAAGACAAACATTGGCTTTGGCTCATCCGAATCATTATGAGGATGGGAGCAGGCCTCCAGCTCCAAGTTCCCAAGCAGATGCAGGGAAAGGTTTCCAGATTCACTTAGCTCAGTGATGGCCATAGGTGGTGGTTCACCACTTGTTTCTGTCGGGAAGTGGCTCATCTGGTTCGTATGCATCCATCGCTGTACTCAACCGCTGCGGCGTCGCAAAGATTTCAGAATGCCTAAGAAAGAGGAAGAAAGTTTCATTGGAAGAAGCATTTCTGCTAGGGAGAGGGATTTAGTGCCCCTGGGAAGGGCATCTCTAGAAGCTACGTAACACCCTGGTCCTTGGCATTCGTAACCAATTTTGAGCTGGTAAGAAGAAAGGCTAAAGGTAAATCGGGAAGTGGCAATATGGAAACTCATGAAGGAAGAGGGGAAGGGAGTTTTGTCTGCATTTTCAGGCAGTGCCTAAGAAGGAAGGTAATCTGTTATATACACGCGATTGAGAACAATCACAGGAAGAGAACAGCTATTAAATTCAAAGACAAAAGGGCTCTTGGGGTAGGCTGACCATGAAAAACTCAGTCTGGTAGCTGGAATGGAATGGTTACAGCACAGCAGCGAGATTCTGAAACAGCCTCATTAGGAAACATGAGGGCAGTAAGGGACACCTGTCTGTTTATGAAGGGTTGCTTGTGGCTTTGTGAAGTAGACTGTGACCAGACTTCACAACCCTAGAACCATAGAATCCTTAGCTGGAAGGGACCTTTACAGGTCCCTTAGGGACAGGTCATCCTGTCCAACTCCCTGCAATGAACAGGGACACACAGATAGACTGGGTTGCCCAGGCCTGATCCAGACTTGCCTTGAAAGTCTCCAGGGATGGGGCATCAAACACAACTCTGGGCAACCTGTCCTTTCCTTGCGTGTTATGTGAAAGCCTGAGAATTTATCCCTAGAGAGGAGCTGCGCTTGGGACAGATCCTGGTGGGGCTGGGGACCCTCCTGTACAGCCATCACCCCTCAGCATCACCTACAAACAAGAGTTTTTGGTTTTCCCTCCTCTTGCATCCCCTCTCTAGGACCTGAAATACGTGCTTAAGCCAAAGAATATTTCTTTTCCCATTGTCTAATTCTTGCTCCTGATCCCTCAGACTTACATCAGAGCCTGACCTCGAGAAAACACAACTTGTTGAAAGAGGTCAGTTTAGAGGAAATAGCTATTTTTAAGTTGTCTTTTAGAAATGTGCTTGAATAACACATAGCAAAGGTATTTTTCAGGGTTTCTCTCAGATTTTTCACTCCAGTCATGACAATATCCTCCTTTAGAGTATCCTGGCATTAGCACTGTCCTTACAGCTAATGCTGGTTTATTTCTCCATCTACACAAGATAAATCTCTCTGTCCCTTCAGTGAACTGCAGTGTGATGCTCAGAGGCCTATACTTTGCCATTCCCACCTTTTCAAGACAGCTTCATCTCAGAGCAGTCCATGGACACTAGGATGGGGAAACTCATTCAAAGGCTTTTTGAGATCTGGAGGAATGAAGGAAAGACATCTTTCCTTCATTTCAATTTCTTCATTTGAAAAGGCACTACTTCTTTGGCATTCAGTGTTCTAAATCTGCTTTATCCTTTGGCTTTCACCTTGTAAATCTTGTTAGTTTTCCCTTGATTCCCACGTGTCCTCCTTGCGTATCAGAATCACTTTGAAAAGAAGGGATTGGAGAAAAGAGTCACCAATGTATCCCATAGCAGGATTAATCAACTCAAAAAGGAAAAAGATCCTTTAAGACCCTGAGACTCAACAAAGCTGTGCCTCCAGTGGTTCACCTCCTAAAAGAGGCTGCAATTGCTGCAGGCAGGATTTGGTCTCATCTCTGAATGGAGTGGATTAGGATGCAGCTGTGCTCTCAGGCACCATGGAATTTAACCCAAGGCAAAGTCCAAGGCTTGTCCACATTCATCAGGCCTCAGATTTGATCAGGGAGCAGACCCAGGGGTCAGGAGAGGGGACCAGGCATGGAGCTCCCATCAGAATGCAGGATGTATACGATGCTGCCAGGGAACCAGACAGTCTCAACAGTGTGGAGTTGACTTCTGGACCGTTTGAAACTAGAATAAGCCAAGTATACCTGTAATATAATTAAAGTAATATGGCTCGTAGGGGAATAAAAGATAAGCAGTTCTGCAGTTCAGTCGCTGTAGAAGTAAAAGCTCCCTGTAGATAAATCTACTGTTGTTTTGGTTTTCCATTTTGTTTGCTTTCTTTTTCATTTTGGAGAGAACTCTTTGTCAAACAAACCCTGCTTTGCCTTTTGATGAACAAATAAGTTTGGCTGACAGCGATACAGACATAATGTACTTGGATGGCAGAATTGCACTTTTCTGAGTAAAATAACTAAATCAGTAACAGCATGCTTGTGGAATCAAGGGCAGAATGACTGGCACGTCCCAGGGTACGTGCATCGCTGGAAAATCACTGTGAGAAGAAGGAATTTTGATTGAATGTGATCTTAATAATGCTCAACATTTTTAATGTTGATCTAGAAGCACGCCTGTAACCCTGGAAGAAGTACAGGTAAAGTTTCATAGTGCCAAACAATAAAAAGGGCTGGCCAATCACACATAAATTATCTGGATTAATAACATGTATATTTTCTTTCTATGCTTTTGCAAAGTCACACTTGTATAGGAATCACAAAGGCCAAAACTGGAGAATGATGGACTGAGAAAACAGCAACTCTTTAGAGGATTTAAGGGTCAGAGAGGATTGGAAGCTCAGTGTGAGCTCCCTTTGCAACTGAATCTTTGCAGAGATTAATGGAATCCTTAAAAGCAATAAAGGAAGGGAAGGGAAGGGAAGGGAAGGGAAGGGAAGGGAAGGGAAGGGAAGGGAAGGGAAGGGAAGGGAAGGGAAGGGAAGGGAAGGATGCTCAGTGTGGGGGAGGCAGGCAGTGGGATTCGGTGCATTTAAAGAACAAACGAACACCAGAGGCAGTATAGGAAACAGTATTAGTTGAAAAACTGCATATATATATATGAGTGAATTAGGTTTCACCTCTTTTAACTCTCAGTGCCTAAAGTTAACGTTAGGGAATGCTACCTGAAGGGGTTTAGACTGTAAGCTCAGATGAAAGATGTTTAGATGGCATCGTGCTGCAGGTATGATGTGTCTACACTGCTTGGGTTGTGACAAACTGGCTTAGAATCATAAAATGGCTTAGGTTGGATCATTTAGTTCTAACCCCTAGATGATCCCGAGCAGAAGAGATGAGCGTGTCAAGGAATTTCAGAAGCCAAAAAATGCAAACAGGAAATTTGTCACATCTTTTCTTAGATAGAGCAAAGATGTTTGGACAGAACTCCAAAGGGGAATGCTGAATTTCACCAGTCCTGGAGGAAAGCAAGCTGGAGTGGATGACCTGTTTTGATCAACCACACGCTAGTAAGCCTCAAGCCAAGAGAAGTGGAGCGTCTTCACATTGTGCTATGCAAGGGATTAAAGTAGGAGCTTCCATGGTCCCTCTTGACCTTCCATAGACACACAGAACCTTGGAAGGGACCTCTGGAGCTCCCCAAGTCCAACCCAACCCCCCAGAAAGCAGTTCCCTACAGCCAGTTTCTCAGAAAACTGTTCAGGTGGGTTTCATAGAGTCATAGAATGGCCTTGGTTGAAAAGGACCTCAGAGATCATCCAGTTTCAACCCCCCTGCCATGGGTAGGATTGCCAACCACCAGACCGGGCTGCCCAGACTCACATAGCTTTGAATGTCTCCAAAGAAAGAAACTGCACCACCTCTCTGTGCAGCTGGTTCCAAGGGCTCCGTCAACGCCAAAAAGTTCCACTCTCACGTTGTTAGAAGGATTGTTTATTTCCTTCCACTTTAAACCTGTTTAGCAGATAAAGACCAGCTGTGTAGACCTGTACTCCTGCAGGAAACTCACTGTGTGTTGTGGGCTGAACAGAAAAGTGCTCTTCTCCCCACAAACTGTTTGCTAAGTCAGAGGAGGGCGTGATGATGGGAGTGGTAAAATATGGGAACTAATCTGTGCACCTGCTGCAATCTTCCTTCCCTCTGCTGGTATGGGAAGCCTGATTTATGGGCATGATTTATGTCACCTTTCCACACCGTGGACCGCTGGTACATTCTCCTTGAAGCAATCTAAGCAAAATGTTATATGAACAAACTGAGACTGCATCATATTTCTGCCATGCTGCTGTTCAGACTGAGCTAAAAAGCAAACTCTGGTGAGTTGACTTTCCCTTCTCTTTAATCCCCCAAGAGTTCCATCTCAAAGTGCCTTTCTGTAACTCTCTGAAGGGAGAGTGAGGGGCAGGGAGTGAGGACACAACCTGTGCTATGCCTTATGCCTTCAAAGCTGGGGAATGGTCAGTTGATCTTTTTATGTGGTAATATTAATCTAACAAGCACAACGTAGATGCAGCCATGGTTTGCCTCGCTCCATTTCATGGTTCTGGCTCAAAAAAAAATAAAAAAAGAGAGAAAAACAAGGTTTAATTCCAGTGAGGAAAGAAAGAAGACGGTCTTATTTCTGAACTGCAGGATAGTGTTGGCCACAATGGATTCAGGCTACCAAACACCAGGTTCTGCAGACCTCACTCGGACCTTTGTCATCATTTTGTCTGCCCCAGAGGAGATGAGGGCCCATTGGGGCTGGACTGGGGGTCCTGTTGAGACTGGTGGCCTTGCCTTTGCATCCGTTTTAGAATCATACAATCATGGGATCGTTAAGGTTAGAAAAGATACCTGAGATCATAGAATCATAGAATGGCTTGGGTTGGAAGAGACCTCAAGGATCATCTAACGCCAGCCCCCCCGCCACAGGCAGGACCACCAACCTCCACATTTAATACCAGACGTGGCTGCCAAGATCATCAAGTCCAACTGACAAACTCATCCCCCACCATGCCCACTCATAAGATCATAGCATCATAGAATCATTAAGGTTGGAAAGGGTTCCTAAAATCATAAAATCCAACCACAGACCTGTCACCGCTTTGCACAATAAACCATGGCCATAAAGCAGGTTCCCAGGCAGTGCCAAAGGACAGGCCCTAATAGCAAGCAGTTGACCATATTTTCTCCCTTTCTTATATGTAGGGAAGTCAGAATCCAGCTCGTTGTTTTGCAAAGGAATCATTGCTGTATTTGGGTAGAAAGGGCTTTAAAACATTTCAACCAGGAAATCCTTTCTTGTAAGCTACAGTTCATGCCCAGCTGGATTGGAGTTGGTGTCTGTCACTGCCAGGCAGGAGTGGATATCACCAACACAACATCAGCTCAGGGCTCAAAATAATTGCTCCACAATCACCACAGCACAGAATGAAGCCGATAACTCATTAGGGAGGAATATGTAGGCAATTAATGTTAATTTCAGTTGACAATTGTAACCTGATGGCTGACTGAAGCACCATAATGTGTGCTAAGGAAATAGTTCTCATAGCTGCTTAATTAATGATAAACAGAGCCTTTGTTGCTGGTGTTATTAAAAAAAGAAAAAAAAAAAAGAAGAAGAAAGAAAAATCAATGCAGATTTTTTGCCACATGTGCAAAATGCATTCTGGAGGGCCAGCGCTAACAAACCTTGGTGACAAGACACAAGCCCATTGCTTCATCCTTTCATTCCAATGGTATGAGATGGAACGTGAAGCATAATGGATGATCTTGTTGTGGGAAACACCCAACCCAACAGAACCCTCTCCAAATGGACAGGAAGGGAGAACTGGGCAGGCCTCGCGTGCTGTGCTCTGCCCAGGGATCCAGAGACGTGCTGACATCGCCTGGAAACTCTCGCCACAGATCATTGTTCTGGCTTTCTGCTGCTTCATCATATGTTTCCTGCATTGTCTTTCTCTGTCGTGATTTATTTTTGAGCACAGACATGTGTCAGTAAACAAGAGGTCTGATGATTCTTTTTGCTCTTTTCCAGGGTTTGAGAGTATACGGAATCCCCTCCCAGCAATGATGCAGCTTGTCCCACACACCTGAGTATTCCCAACACTAATTTTATCATATTCCTGTCACCTGAAGAGTTATTTAAGACAATAGCAGAGTTTTGTCACGTGGAGTCTCTCTATGGCAAGGTCCTGGAGTCATCAAACAAGTGGCCTTGACACAAGTCAGGACATTCCAGGGCTCAAAGAAGAACGAGGCATAAAGGAGGTCCACTGGGAGCCTCGCCTTTAAATGTGAAACATCAGATGCAAAAGCATGGACAGTTCATGAATATGGCCTTGAAACTGGTTTAGAGTCTTCTTGTTAAATTAGAGGTAAAACTAGATGGATGTGAACCATCCATGCAGTCCTGGCTTCTCCTATGACCTCAGCATCACAAGGCAGCTGTCACCACCCATGCAACACAGAAGGTTTGACACAATCCTGACTCTTGCTTCTCTGGAAAAGTACCTTCTGACCCCCACAGAAGGGAAGGGAAGGGAAGGGAAGGGAAGGGAAGGGAAGGGA